>CM023449.1:48059180-48536229 GCA_013339765.2 Haemaphysalis longicornis | reverse complement strand
TGAGGGAGGCCTAGAAAGCTTCGCTTTAAAAAGTAGGCGGAAGTTTGACAGCGCGAAGAAGTCTGTTAAGAACGGCCAAGACGTCAAACTTTGCGGAGCCATAGGCGCATCTTAAAGGGTCTCCTTCCTCTTTTATTTTGCAAACCCTCAACACTTCTGCCGCATTTACTCCCTGTTCCTCTCGTTTGCTCCGATCAACCATCCCATATCGGTGTTTGCTTACAGCCGGAGCACGCCACGGTGGTGAGCGCCGTAGGCGAGACGCTGTTGCTGTTGCTATGACCGTCGCTCCTGTTATTATGAGGTAATACGTTCCTGGTATGACACTTTGCTGAAAGTGAACAAAAAAAAATACACGTGACTTCCGCGACAGTTATTGTACTATATAGGAATAGCTAGAGTCCTCTATACTGAACTCTTCCTCCCCGTGTAGAAGATAGCTTAGATTTTTTTTTCTTGTCTGATTTAGTCGAGGGATATAAAACTAAAACAGAGAAATGTGCAGGTGACTGTAAATGGGATCGGTATGAAATCGAGGTAGAAGAGAAAAAGAGAATCACATAAAGTCATGAGGGTGGACATTAACCGGAAGAACTTGGGGACAACCCCACCCGGGGAACACGGGTGAGGCGGAGAAAATAGAAAAACCAGGAGGTAGAGCAGGAAGTTATAGCATGGAGGATAAAAGAAGGACAAGTGGACAATCGGTTTTTAAGAAAACGCAGTACAGCATCATTGATCGTGTCACTGCTCAAATATGATAGAGAAAGCATTTTTATGCAGGTGAAGCAGAAGAAAAATAGCACTGTGATACGGCAAAAGTGGAGCAAGATTAGCACTGAGTCAAGAAAAAGAAGGGAACCTGCTGAAAATTAGGTGAAAGAAAAAAAAAGGAAAAAGCGATAGAAGCGTCTTGCTATACTCTGTTACAACTCAAGAACGGCACCACCTCATGTAGTGTATCACTTCGCCAAAGCGCCGGACCCGTGACGTCAGTGCGCGCGCGTTTTGAAAGGGGTTTGCTATGAATGCGTGACATCGCCTGCCTTGTCTCACGCAGTTTGTTTGTCGTCACTGGAGTCGTTGATAAGCATATTAAGACCAAAAAATCACGGGAACGGCTCACGCCATGTTAAAAATATTCCCAGTAACGCCCTACTTGTGCCGCGCGGAGAAACATCCGGCTACAGTGATAAGGCACAACGGCAACTTCCGGTTATTGGGCTCAAAGGGATGCCCTAGCTTTGAGCCCAATACTGTTCATGCTTTACATGGCAGGGTTAGAGAAGAAACTGGAAGAAAGTCAAGTAGGGTTTAGCCTAACCCATATGCTGCAAGGCGAAGTGGTACAACAGCATATTCCGGGAATGCTATACGCAGGCGACATTGTTCTTTTAGCTGATAACCAAACCGATATGCAGCGGCTAATAAATATTTGCGGCCAGGAAGCCACTGACCTCGGGTTAAATTTCAGTGCAGAAAAATCAGGAATAATGGTTTTCAATGACGCTACCACCGACGTAGTGTCTATCCAGCAAGGCGAATTACCTAGAGTGAAGGAATATAAATATTTGGGAGTGTGGATAAACGAAGGGGATAACTACTTAAGTACTCACGAGGAGCAACTTAAGGTTAAGGCAAAGCGAAACGCAGCTATAATGAAGCATAGAGCTCTGTGGGGTATAACAAATATGAAGTAGTAAGAGGAATGTGGAAAGGAGTAATGGTTCCGGGTCTCACGTTTGCGAATGCGTACTCTGCTTAAAATCAGACGTTTTATCAGGCCTTGAAGTAAACCAGAGAATGGTAGGACGTTTGGCCTTAGGCGCGCATGGAAAAACAACTAACGAAGCAGTTCAGGGAGATATGGGCTGGGCGTCGTTTGAAGTTAGAGAAGCTCAGAGTAAAATATGCTTTGAGATGAGGTTGAGGGCAATAGATCAACGAAGGTGGGCAGCTAAGGCTTTTAGGTACCGATACTTGAAAAGCGTGGACACGCAGTGGTTAAGAAAGACTAGAAGGCTAACGATGAAATACGGAAAGAACAGTGGGGAATCCAAAACAGCCACGGTAACCAAAAAAGAGGCAAGGCAGATTGAAACGAATAAATGGAGGGAAAAAATGGAAGCTAAAACGTCGTTAGAGATGTACAGGGCTGAGAAGATGAACACCAGAAAGGAAAATTTCTACGAAAATTTCCCCAAGGGCAGTGCTTTGCTTTTTGAGGCTAGAGCAGGTTGCCTGCGAACTAAGAGTTTTGTGGGGAAGTATTCACAAAATGATGGGGTATGTGTGGTCTGGGGAAAAGAAACAGAAACTATGCGGCACATATGTTAGAATGTGAGGGTATCCATCCAAATCTACATGAAGGGAATATTGGGCTGTCAGAAGCCCTAGGATTTAAGGGTATCAGAGAGGAAGTTAACTTCAAGGCTGTCGAGGGGACGAAAAGAAGATTAGAATGCTGGTGGACGAAAAGCAGAGAGGGGAATATTGCCTAGGACAGTTACCACCTGTAACAGGGAAAATAAAGTATTTCGGGCCTAATAAGCTTTAGTGCCTGCCCTAAGCATCGCTAGTATTAAACCAAGAGTGTAAAACATCGTTATATTAGTCCTTTTTGGTAAGATGACATGTCATCACCCCGCTTCAAAGGGGAAACCAATAGGAATCATCATCACCATCGGTGCCGTTCTTAAGTTGTCACCGAGTATAGCCGTCTACTGTTGTCCGTTTCACCTTTTGTTACTTCATTTCGACTTGGGCACTTTCGTTCTTCGACAACACAGAAATTTCAATTATTCTACGTTAATTCTTTTTAAAGCGAAGCTTTAATGTCCTCACTGAAGGCGTTTATAACGCTAGAATGCCCTGCACGAAAGCCAACTTTCTCTGACGTTGCTGATGAATGATCGTGGGGGAAGTGAATTAAAAAAAAAACGCTACAGTGACCGGTATCGAACACGGGTCCCTCGGATTATGGAGCCGGCGTCTATCCGGTAGCTCTATTTCTACTTTTTTTTTTCTTTATTAAAGCTCCATTTCGACGTTTCCGAAACTCAGCACAGACACAGACGACAACCAAAGAATCCGTCACGAGAAAGCTTCGCGTTCAGCCATGATTTTCTCAAAGCGCAAATATACACGGGTTTTTATTTAATTGTTATTTATATTTATTTTTATTGCGATTTGTGACATCCATATGCTTATTTTCTGAGCCGTTTAGAGCTGACTTCTCGGCCAATCCAATCCGCCACGCGTTCGTTTTTCACTGGGAGAAAAAAAAAAACGGAAGCAGGCAGGACCGCAAATGCGTCCAGCGGAGTAACATGGACGCCCCACCCAGCATTTCTTAACCCTCATATAGATTCGATTTCATTGAGGAAAGTAATTTACTCCTGCATTCATCATTTTTTTACCTTACCGATAGGATTTATCATTAAATCGTAGGCTATAGGTCGGAGCCATGTCTACCTTACGGTTTATATTTGTTATGAAGTTTTCTCGATTTATTACCTATCTATTCATAGTGAAAAAGTGCGGGAAAGCACGCACCCACTTCAGAAAACTAAACGGACAACGCGAGCGCGGACTATCACCTACAATTTTGATTGAAAAGGACGAGGTATAAAAGGGTATGGTAAAAAACACAGATCAACAAAAAAAACACATAAAAACAAGCGTAAGCACCCCCCCCCCATACTCCTTACCATGGTCCTTATCTCGTTCATTTCAACAAAAATTAAAGTTGATAGCCCGCTCTCGTGTTGTCCGTTCCGTTTTCTGATGTATGTGCATTCTCGCGCAGTTTTTCGCTATCAACAGATACTAACTCTCTCAGTTTGTCATTCTTCTATTTCGTATCTAACATGATTGGCCGCTTCGTAACTTCCTGGTCGACCCCGGTCGGTGGTTATGGGCGTGTATCACGTTATTGTGACTACATCTGCCTCTATGTGCCTGGCTCTAGAAGGATAACAAGCGAAGAAAGGTAAAAAAAAGGACCCGACGAAGAAGCAAAAAGGGAAAAGAGAAAATTGGGATGAAGAAGAGGAACCGAAGAAAAAGTTGGCGAAGAAGGAACGAAAGAAGGAAAAGAAGAATTAGAAGAGAAAAAAACAAAAGGAAGACGAAGATCAGGAGAAGAACACAAAGGGTGAAGCAGAGGAAGGCATAGGAAAAAATAACGAGGAGGAAGGAAAGAAGGAAGAAGTTGTGAAGAAGAGACAAAAATAGAAAGAACGGGAAGAAAATGGAAAAGAAAATGAAAAATAAGGAGAGAGGAAGGAGGATGAACAGACGAAGAAGAAGATGAAGTAACAGAAAAACAAGGAGCAGAATGGTAAGTATACGAAAGGGAAATAAGGGAAGAAGAAGAGAAAAGTAAGAGAGAGGAGAAATGGGAAAGAACAACAAGAGCAACGTTGCTACGACGCTCGTACTCGGGACATCGTCGGGGCGGCGAAGAGCGGCCGAAGCGAGGGAAGGTTTACCCATGACCTTTCGGCCGGCACCGGCGCGGCACTGGCCGGCTCGCTCGCTCGCTCGCGGGCCCACCGACCGGGTAGAGTCACTGGGCCAGCGGCAGAGGCGGCCCAGTCGGCGGCAGCACCACGCGAACCAAGCCGCGCGCCGTGTGCTGACGTCGGCAGCGGATTCTTCGATTTCCCAACGTCGGCGGCAGGCGGTCCAATGCTTGTTGCTACCCAACCTTCGCGTTGACACGTGCGTGCCGGCCGGTTCGTTGCCGCCCCTTCGAAACCCGCGGCGGAGCGCTGAAATTCCAGTCCCGCGAACGGCTCCCAAAACCCCGTGTTAACCTTGTTGGAGCGAGATCACGAGGCCACACTTAAGTACTCAAGAAAAGAAAAAAAAAACACGATGACGATGTTTTTTTAAAGAAGAAAACATTGGCAATTCGTTCATTCCTCGAATGGCAGTGCGTTCTCAATATTGATTGATTGTAGGGGTTTAAAGCCCACGCCCGGCGTGAGGCGCGCCGTGTGGAGGCTCCGGATTAATTTTTTACCACCTGGGGATCTTTTAAAGTGCGCCGAAATCTCGTACACCGGGCTTTTTCTTTTCCCTCCATCAGAAAAGGGGCCCCCCGGCCGGGAATCGAACCCGGCTTTTCAATGTTAGTTGTTTCGTTGTTTTTTTTTAATATGTTCATATGTTATTCCTATATGGGGCTTCGATGAACCCTCCTCAAGGCCGATAATTTCGTCTCCGACAGTATGAACTAAACCAACCTCCATTTTTCTCCCGTCTTCCTCAAATGGCAGATATCCTCTCTGTTAGGGTACTACAACAACACTATTATTGTTGTGTTCGTTATCATTATTACTGTGGACGTTCTTGGCCATTCCACCGGTGAAAACTGGTGGAGCCACCTTAGGTACGAGGACTCTGGACTGCTTACAATGCTCTCTCTCCATCTGTACATTATATCATCATGACGTGCCAAAGTGCTCACCCCAGAAATCCGAACTTATTGTAATCAGAAAAGGAAGATCAAATCAACAAATCGAAGTTATTTCGGTAACTCTAGATAGCTACACGATTCACCCCAGCGCTTCACTCAAAATTATCGAGCTCACTATCCAAGCTAATACCGAGAATGACGATAAAATCCGCAATCTCTCTAAAGTCACAGATCAAGTTACCCAAATATTTCGCGGTATCACCAACAGGCATCGAGGAATGACAGAGCAGGACCGCAATGCGCTAAGTTCAAGCATTTGTTATATCCCGACTCACTTACGTCTCACCTTATCTCGTTTTAGCCAAAGCCGACATCACCCGCCGCGGTGGCTCAGTGGCTAAGGCGTTGCGCTGCTGAGCACAAGGTCGCGGGTTCGATTCCCGGCCGCGGCGGCCGCTTTTCTGATGGAGGCGAAGAGCAAAAACGCCCGTGTGTACGAGATTTCGGCGCACGTTAAAGATCCCCAGGTGGTCAAAATTAATCCGGAGCCCTCCACTACGGCGCGCCTCATCGCCTGCGTTGCGTCGGCGCGTTAAACTCTACAATCATCATCAATCAAAGCCGACATCAACAAAATCAATCGCCTCATACGCAAAGCCCTCAAGCAGGCACTCGGTTTACCTGTAAGCACGCCCACAACACAACTACTTAAAATGGGGCTTGACAATACCATAGAACTTATTGAAGGACACCTCTCGCGTCAACGACTTCAACTGGCGCAAACACAAGCTGGACGTACAGTACTTTGCCACATTAAGGGGCCCTGCCCAGAACAGGCTTATCTGGTTTCAGTACTAGACGTCTGGCGCCAGCACATTTCAATCCGGCCTCTTTCAAAAAAACATGCATCCGGACCTTCATCAAGGCCGACAGGAATCCCGAAGCCGAGTGCATGAACGAACTTATGGCAGCTGTTACGACGTGACCTGTACTGACGCAGCCTACTACGATGACAACCGGACCATGGTGGCTGTTGCAACAAACAAGAATGTCCTGATAACCTTCACGTCACTCCGGACGCCCTCCACGAGGGAAGCAGAAGAACTGGACATCGCCCTAGCCATCGACATAAGACTTCAAGGACTCTGCAAGGACTGTAATCACACTCTCCAAGCAGCTTCCCGGAGTTCTTTGTTGGGACTGGTGGCTCCCACGGCGCTCCGAAAGCTCCAGAGACACTACCCAAGACACCAAGTCAACATCGTGGGGACCCCTGCCCACTCCTGATTGACGGGTAACAATTTCGCCCATCAACAGGCTGGAGGCCTGGCCTACCGAGCTACTGAATTTCCCGCAGCCCCCACACCTCTCCTAACTTATCAAGAAATTACCCAGTATTACAGGGCTACAAGACAAACACTCCCATGCCCTCATACATCACTTAGCAAAACTGAAGAAATTACGCTCAGACCAATTCAAACAGGCACTTTCGTACACCCCTTAAGAATGCCTCTATTGTTCCCGACGCAGTACGCAGCCGAGTGCAAATTCTGCAATCACATCATGGTGAACTGCAAGAAAAACCCCGACCTACCACCCGTTCCTAATTCCCTTTCCCCTGAGCAGTGGGAGATACTGCTGACTAGCGGTCGCCCGGAGCACCAAGCACTACCTGTAACCCGGGCTACGACGGCGTGGTCAACACACACTGTAAACGCAAACTAGCCGGAAATGGAGTTTTAATCAAGTAATGTGCCCTGAAAAGTACCTATAGCAAAAAATGTACTCCCTAGGCATGATCTAAATAAGTGGACGAACCTCCACGGTAGTACCGTTGCCCATCCGGGTAGCAAAAGGGAGGATTTAGAACGACTTAACACCATTTGTGAGATGGCGTTCGGTTCCTTGTATACTACCACGTCCACAATAAACGCCCTATCTGAGGTAATCATCTCAAGCGGGCGGTCGCCATGTTAGTCTTCTGTTGTCTCCGTGCACCAGCACTTCAACCGTGGCCTAATGTTAATTAGAACGAGTAAGCAGGACGCAACGGTTGCACGCAGCTACAAAACCAATACCGTACGTATACCCGTATAGATGCTTCAACCAGCGCGATCACAGGCAGAGAGCGCGGCCGTGTTGTCTCAATCTGTTTATTTTGGCGATAGGTGGTGTCAAACTCTGCTGCTAACGAAGAGGCAGTTCTCGCCGTTGCAAACAATTGCAACGTTCATCTGCTTCGCTTGCTTGCGCATACATAGACGATTTAAATTCCCGTGCCAGCGCGCCAACGCACCCGACTGCAGCGACTCAACTTGCCCTGGCGGCACGACTGGCTGCCCGGATGTATACAACCTCTGCCTCTGTGCTATCAACGCAGCGCGGCCGGTGACTCGGCGCGGCCGGAGCTTCAAGCCTCGCCTTGGGCCGTCGTTTTTTCTTATTTGTGAAGGACTAGTAGTGCCATTTGGTGGAAAGATTTTCATGTGCCCCTGTCACACGAGGAACGGCCGCAAACAGCATTTGGATACGGCGACAGGTGTGGACAGCTCGCTGGTAAGTGGTCTTTCATCAG
The DNA here is from genome assembly GCA_013339765.2 of Haemaphysalis longicornis. Classification (NCBI taxonomy): domain Eukaryota; kingdom Metazoa; phylum Arthropoda; class Arachnida; order Ixodida; family Ixodidae; genus Haemaphysalis; species Haemaphysalis longicornis. The sequence continues at coordinate 48,528,229 of CM023449.1, read as the reverse complement.
TCGATGCGTTTGTCAAACGTTTGGATAGGGTTAACAGCGAAGTACCCGGGTACCCGTGCCGCTCACCGCTCGTACGCGCACGGGCAAAGAAAAAAGCGCACACTCGTATTATTTTACTTGTTTGTGGGTTTTGGGGTATGCGTTCGCATTCTTTTGTAGGCTGGTTTGTAACAGGGCATTCGAGGTAAAATCGTTTGTCGCGCGCGGCGTCGTTTCAAAGCAACGTGACGGTTACTTCGTGCTGGCGAGAATCAGCGCAGTCAGACGGAAGCGGTAAGGAAGGTAGAGAGGTCGGGGAAGAGGGCGCTAATATATAAAAGAAAGCGTAATGCAAGACGAGAAATATAACACAACCCGCCTGCATTTCTCCGAACTTCAGGACAGAGCCGCACACGGGTACGTTGTCACAAACTCGAGCGTACGACGTCTAAAAGTACCGTATATATTTTTTTTTTTTTCATTTTTCAACGTGACCTGAGCCACTTATCTTCTCATTGCCGCGCATGCAGACCTGATTGTGTCCCTGTGTTTGAGCGCACAGCCATCCTTTTGCGACATAAGAACCAGCAAACGCGAGAAATTGTAGAAGCCAGCCACATCAGAAAAGCTGGTTCCGAATGTGTCAGTCATCCCTCTATCGCCCTGCTTAATCGAGAAGTCGCATATTTAGACGCACATTGAGCGCTATTTCGGTGCTTCTGGGAATGCGTGTTGGGGGTGGGAGGGGGGTCTTAATCCATGTATGATGCGGTTATCTTTGCTGATTTTTCGCCTTTCGTGCGCCTCAAAGTTCGTTTTGTGGTTTTGTTGTTACGGTTTTTTAGTATTTTCGGCTGAGTGCGCCAAGAACTGTGACGCATTGGGGGGCGCGGCAATTGGGCGCTTGGGCATATAAAGCTTTGAATCGTGCAATAATAAACTAGTTGCGAGTGTGCGCTTGTGCCGTCTTCATGTGTTCTTGTCCTCGTTAATTTGCGCGCAGTTTATTTTTCGCAATGCATAATTACCAACTCGCCGAACTCGCAACCCTTTTACAGATCCTATACTCCGTAAAAATGAGTTGCCTGTCCTTTTAGGTACGGCAAAATCTCGCGCAGCGCATCATTCTGCCAGGGGGCCATATCCTAATGTCAATGCACACACTATGAAAGCAGCTTGCACTTAATGCGTCACATTGTCTGCTGATAAGCATTTTAGATTCGCCCCTCTCATCATCATTCACTTCGTGGAGATGGCGGGATTTTCTTTCATAGCTTGTTGTCACTTGCAGTAATTAATAGCAGAATCAGTCCTACAAATCACAGAAACGGTTCGTTTCACGTTACACACTAACACACTTTGCACCACACGGAGGAACAATCGGTTGCAGTGATGAGGCATAAGGGTAACTTGTTGTTAAAGGGTCATTGAAGACAACCAGCAAGTTGATTTCAAACGGAAGTCGGACCTCCGCATAGCCATTTCAGCATTGATTTAGTGCCAAGATGCCTTAAGTGCTGAGAAATCGCTGTTCAACTGCTCATCAAGCGTGACGCAAACACGACTGCAGTCGCTGTTTGCATCAGAATAAACTGGAAGCAAGTGAAGCAGCGGTGATTAATAGCAGTATACAAGCAACTGAATACAACATTACCACGTACCAAGCAGTTGGTCAGTTTCGGTCAAATCGCTCATGCTTCCCCAAACTCCCCTGTCATTTGCCGTTCGAGACCACTAAGTAAAATGTTTCTCCATTGGACCTGTGATCAGTATTTACGCTTCACTGAAGAAGAACATTGGCCTTTTGAGGCCTCGGAAGTTTTGGCGTCGAACGATTTTTCTCATGCGTAGCTCGCATGCTCCCTTGGAAAGCGGTACTGCCACCCCAAGTATGGACGAGTAGCACCATCCAGCGGCAGCCAAGAAAGAAGTTGTGCGCGTCAGGCCACTTAAGCCCTTCCGGTGAAAACGTGTTTTTGCTAGTTTCAACCTTATTTTAAAAAAAAATGCCAGGTGTAAGAGGGGTATAATTGTGTTCCCCGTGAGCTAATCTATCAACCTAGAGAGACTTGCATTTTAACTTCACTGTCATTTAAAGTTGTGCTCGAGTATATTGTGCGGAAGTAATATCTTTTTATTGCTGCAAAAGCCACGATGGTTATTGTACTGGCACTTGGTTTTATGAAGCCTTTGCATTCCTAATTTAAGTACTGAAATTCGCAGGGAACCATGGCATAACAATTTATTACTGTGCCGAATTATTAAGTTCGTTTAACCATAGTGTCTGTTTTGAATTTTACATGTGGGGCATTTTTTTTTTTTTTTTGCTTTTTCAGGTAGATGTTCCTTTGACTCCCTGCCTGCATTCCGCGAAAGGGGAAATTAGCCTCCGCATCGATGGCCGAGAGTGTCTTGACTGCATCATCTTTACTGGGAGGACTGTGTAGTCTGTTTGCATCGTTCTGGGTTTTCAACATTCAATATCTCAAGAAGGCACACAGAGCTCTAACGTTTGTGGAACATGCCTTTTTGGACCTTGCCAGCACCAAACCACGTGTGAAGGATTTAGAACTAATTAACTTTTATCGCATCAATATCGCTCACTAATATTTTATTTGTTTTCAATCCTGTAATCATTGGATAGTAGTTTAAAGAATTTCGTATTATGTTTCTGACGTTTTCTTTTTTTTTACTGAACAGGGGATATTTGATGGGACCCTTCTGTATGCTGATAATACAGCTATCTTTTAGTGAAGCAATAATATTAACCAACTAATATAACTTGAAACAATTATCTAAATAATGTTGGCAACTGGTGCCAAATGAATCAACTCAAAATTATCGGAAAAACACGAATTACATGGCTTTTTCTTCTCACTCTGAAGAAGCTGTCGCGATACCACCCATTCTGTTCTATATCCTTGCAATTAACTCCTCAGACTGGGTCACTTTTCTTGGCGCATTTGTGTCTTTATCAAAACGCACTGGTATTTTCCGCAGCATATTTCTCGTTCTTTATATTACTCATTTATCCATTGCCATCTCATTGCTGTCTGTCTCCTACATCATTTATCTCTTGTGCCTTTACCATCTACAAAATGCTCGTTACAAATGCTCGTTACCACCAATTGAAAAAAAATTTTGTTGTTGTAAACCACTGCAACCATTTTTTTCACTTTGTGTACTGAGTACTGATGCGTACTGATAAGTACTCACGCGTTCTCAATCCTCTAGTATTATATAATGATGTCACTTACAATGCCGTTGTGTTTGTGCCTATATGTTTTTCGCGTATTTCCAGTTCTTGTAGTAATATTGTATCTACAGTTTGTTCAACTAGCACACAGGTCGCTCATTTCACCACCAACTGAAATTTTTTTGTTGTTGTAAACCACTGCAACCATTTTTTTCACTTTGTGTACTGAGTGCTGATGCGTTCTGATAAGTTCTGATAAGTACTGACGCGTTCTTGATCCGCTATTATTATATAATGATTTCACTTACCATGTGGTTGTGTTTGCGCCTATCTTTGTTTTTCGCGTATTTCCAGTTCTTGTAGTAATATTAATTCTACGGTTTGTTCAACTAGCATTCTATTGCGGTCTTCCATTCCTAACTGGCGTGTTTTTAGCAATTTACCATTTTTGCTTTCTTATAGGAGGTCGCCCTAAGTTTTTATTTCGGAGCCTCCTTGTGTACACCATGTACCATGTAAACTTGTATGCGAAAGTTCGTTTGAAATAAACCTGAAACCGAGCAAAACCGTGTGAAATCAGTACTCCCGCAGGGAACTAGAAACTCTCCCTTGTGGCCTTGAAAAAACTCCTTTCGGAAGGCCTACAAAACCGCCCAAACTTTGCAAAACTCCATTCAAAAGAAATATATGCTTCCCTTGAACCTCCTAAAAACTCCCCTCGCGAGGCCTACAAAACGTAAAACTCCATGCAAAAGAAGTAAATGCTTCCCTTGAACCTCCTCAAAACGCCCCTAAAATAACATAAGTACTTCCCAAGGGAGCCATAATAAGCTCCTATTCAACCGCCTAAAAAGTCCATAAACATCACTTAAAAACGCCTTGAGGAAGTAAAGAATACTCCATTTTGATCTCCTTAAATTCTCCCTAACATTTCTTAACACTCCCTAACTACCTCCTTTCTATCACCTAAAAACACCCTGTTTTGAGGAGGTAAACAAAACCTCCCTGTTCCATGTAGTAAAAAAAAACTCCTACAAGGAGGATCACTAGAGGACAGGCGAAAAAGAACCTCTAGGGAGTATATGGGTGGAAAAAAAGTTTAGAGTGCATGCCTTCCTGAACTAATCATCCACTCCTAATTTTACAGCTCAACAAATGTTTCATATCTCTCTCTCGTCCCGAACATATCGTCCACTCGGAGGGGAAGTGGGGGAGGGGAGGAGGAGGAAGACAGCGGCGATGATGAGAGTTCATGGTTGGAATTAGTGACCGTTTTTTCGAACTCCGAAAATTCGGACTTGCTGGATATTTCGGACTTTCGCGAGGAACCGCCAGTTTCCCATAGGAGATACGACTGACGGAATTTTCGGACTGCTCTTTTATTCGGCCTATTTTTCGCTTCTCTCCAGGTCCGAAAAATCGGTCGGCTACGGTATATTTCTGGGCGCATAGGTGGTACGTTTTAATTAAATGGAAGCTTTCATCGTCACCACAACACAGTGAATCAGAGAACGGTTAAAGAAATCACGAGGCATGACGGCCCATTGCGTGATGCTTGAAGCGAACTTACAAAATATTTTCGCTTATTTGCATACTTGCAATAGCCCCTCCAGGTATTGTTAAATAGAGGAGTCCGCTCATATATTCTGCAGATGCGCATACACGGCTCCGAGTGTCATATGGCATGCGTTGGCACTTTCCTCTGTAACGACTTCCGTCAAAGTAGTAGCGGCTGTAGATACTCCAGTAAAATATGGTCACATTGACGCGACCTCCTCACCCCCCTTTTTGTTCGCTGAAAAAACTCGGGTGTTACTTCAGAACTACAACGGAAGTTCTACCCTGCGCCTCATCACCGTAGCTGGCTGTTCCTCCGCGCGCCTCAAAGAGGGCGTTACTCGAAGGACTCTGAACGTGGCGCGGGTCGTTTCCGCGATTTCACGGACTTAATCTGATTATAAATGACTGCAGCGACGACAAAAAAACTTGATGAGAAAAAGCAGACGCTGTCACCCGTTAAGCGCAATCTCCTTTCAAAACGCGTGCACGTTCACGTCCGAGTCCATCGATTCGGCGGAGTGATACGCTACATGAGCTATTGCCGTTATTAACTTGTACCCATGTACGGATAGTCGCTGTTGGTGACATCTTTGGAGCTGATGGCGAAGGAGTTAGCAGCGACAAACGCAAGGACGGGGCATCGACCATTCAGGGTTCGTGGATAAAATGTTAGGTGAATTCAAGTGTATCAACCTTAAAAGAGTATACTGACAGGAAATTTCACAGCTGATATAACTATGTAAAAGGCTTCCCTTGTATACGGGGATATCTCCCAGTAAGTTTCAAAAGTAACCACTTAGAATAACATACTTTAAGTCCACTTTTGTCCTTGCGTGCACGAGAAAGCTCAGAACGGATACCCTTTCGCAATCGGCATCAGCATGACGTCATCTGCTCCTCCTGGCACCATAGAGTTTCATACTTATATACACTAGAAAGAAATCTCGCGCTGCAATCGCGGGCCGCCGTGGGCTCCGCCATTGCAGCTAGCGACGTTCCTCGCCTACTTGGCTTGGCTGGCCTCAAGGCTTCTTTTTTGTCTCCAAGCCAAAATCACCAAAAAAGGGTAACATCGTTTTCTTGTTCATCTTGGATGACGCTTCGAAATAATCCCTGACAAATAAATATTTTTGGTGCTTCAACTTTATGATAACACAACAAATTTGATTAATCTTCTATTCAGAGTAATATTGTTGCCTGTTTGCAGCCACACCCGACTTTACAGCCTGTGCGTGAGCCATGCCAAGAACAAGTGGAACGTGCCTGCCTAGTACGTAATGGAACGTTCAGTGAAGCGTGGCTCGTCTGGACAGTGGCGCCATATTTCGCTCTAGTATATATTAGTATAAAACTCTATACCTGGCACCAAACTGCGGTCGTGAGGACCTCCGTGACGTGGCTAACAGGCTGGCGCGCGCTGCTCTGGCGTTGGTATCACGTCACAGCTTTGGGGCTGACGTCATGCTACCCTGGCGCGTAGGAATGGTGGAGACCCGCAGTGGTGCGACAATAACGGTGACGTCACGAGTGCCATGGCGGGCGCCTCGGTGTTTGTTTTGTCTAAACCGCAACTGACACCAATAAACGAGGCTGTAAATAATTATTTACGCTGCGACCGACCGTCTAATGTGCCATTCTATGACCACTGGGCTGGTAAGCACCCATAAAAAAAAAACGTAACACGAAAATTTCTTGTTAGTACTCCCTTTAGGAAATGAACCTGAAGTTAAGAAGGGCTCGCACGGCCGGAAAGAGAACAGGTCACATTTAAGCACAACATCTGCGCCACAGATGCAGTGGAACGGGCAGAAAGAAGGGTGTTTGGGTAACGCAGAACCAAAGTAAGTTCACCTAATAAGGAAATCGCTTTAGTAGAAGTTTTTCACAGTCCCAACCCCAGTACAGGGAAAGCAAGCATTCCGCTTTCAACGAAGTACCGCTTACAACGAATTCAGTTCAGGCACCGAGTACTTCGTTACAACGGAGGCGTACTCTAATAATCGGTTGTATTGATCGGTCCCCTGTGGAATTCCCTGCTGTGACCAGCCGTGGTGTCAAGACGCTCGTGCGCGTAGAATGGTAGAGCGGCCCATAAAAAGGGATTCGTTTTACCCGAAGCGGTGGCGAACAAGCTTTCAGTCGACACAGTCTAGTAGCGTACCTGCGATCGATACGCATAAAGCTTGCACTTGCATATTTTAGAGGCAGGGATCTTTGCCAGGAAAGAAGGTTGGAGTGCTCGAAACAACTTTCTCACTCGCTCAACTAAGACATCGGGCGTTTTATTTCCCGTCCCAGGTAACAAACAAAACAAACAATTTGCCTTGAACGCTGGCTTGTTTACACTACCTTCTCGCGCGTCTGCCCCGAACGACGTTGCACAACGTAGCCGGCCGTCTCTTCGTAAGAGTAAAATATTTTCGCGAACAATGTTGTGGTATGCTGTTGACACAGGCTGGCAGGTGTACGCAGGAAGAGACGGTTGCTCAATAGCACTTGGCCTTAGGCTAAGTAAGAACAGTGTTCGAAAAGTGATTATATTTACAATGCCTATCCCTTCGTTCTTCCGGATCGATCGGTTGACCGATAAGTGGTTAGGGTCGCTACATTCAAAATCTGCATCGAACGCAGATAATGGTAGGGGTCTTTATCAAAAGTGCCATGGAAACGTCGCTTGTTCCCACTTCCGAAGCATGTAGTTATGCGTGGAAAGGAAGCGCTGGCACTATGCAGAAGCCATGAGAATACGTCTGTCTGTCTGTCTGTCTGTCTGTGTCTGTCTGTCTCGAGGCAGCGATGGGTTAGCTCGCTGCGCTGACAGCAAGACAAAAGAATTACTCTTTTGAACCAATAACCTAAGCACGCATATAGCACCAGAGTGACCATCGACACCCGTTTTAAGGGGAACAAAAGTTCAGATAACAAGGTTCACAACGACAAAAAAAATAAGATTAAAGCCGTTCCACTCAATGTGAAAGTGGACGGAAGTGCAGAGCAGTGATTCGCCATAATGGACTGTAGCGCCGTTATCCGCTCACTGACATCTCCCAATGAAATTCAAATTTCCCGCCTTCGCAGGGCTCGCGCGCCCCCTGCCTGAAACTGCGCCAGCGGGAGTTCGTTCTTTTTTGTGCTTGCTTTTTCACCCGCGTGCCGGCGTTGCACTGCCACTTTTTTTCGCTTACTATCGTAAATTGGGCCCATCTCCCCGCGAGGGGGACTCGAGTAAATGCGTCGCTTTAGGGGGTGGGTGTATTGCGTTAACGTTTAGTGTTTGGGGAGTTGGTGGTAGTGAATGCGTTGTATCAGCAGCTTCTTGGCGTAGTTTGAATGAGTCAAGGATATAAGGCGCGTTCGTAGCCTCCCATTCTGTGTCGGCTTTGTGGCGCAGTGGGTAGAGCAGCATGTACATTGCGTTCCGCCCGCAGGGTCGAGGGATCGAAACCAGGCGCCGGATAGTATTTTTTTTTATATAGTGTAGGGGGAGGGGTGTGGACTACGACTACGGACGTCAACGCGGGTGACATCGTGAGTTACTGAAATGCTCTGCATTTAAAACACGTCAATGAAGTTAAACGATTACTTCCGTGGCAACCTCTTTATATTTGCGTTAAGGGTAAAATATGTTGAGTCCTTGCTAGTTGCTGCACGCCTAAGATATCCCGAAAACAGAGCAAACGAAAACAGAGCACATGAGTAGCCAGAAACTAAAGAGTATTATCTGTGGTGACTTTAACATAGATTCGTTGGCGGTTTCAAATACGGATTACTTTAACTTAATTAGATCCTATGGATTCCATAATGTTATTAAGGCCCCGACCAGAACTACTGCCGAGTCCTCGTCAGCCATAGACCACATTTATTGCAACTTCGATTCATCCTTAAGCTGGTGCAATGTATACAATACTGCCATTACGGACCATTTCCCGATAGCCATGTTGGTTCCAAGGGATACACCTGTATGTCGAAATGATAAAAAAACATCCACCAAAATCAATTTTCCTTTGCTGAAACACCAACTTGAGCAAGTTTTAAACGCCTCCTCAGAACCCACCGATGCTAATATAGGATATAAGACATTTCAAACAAACTTCAGTGATGCTATTACTTATTCAACAGTAAAAAGCATTAAAAAATATCACAGCACTCCCATTTGTCCTTGGATGACTGATGCGATTCTCGATCTCATCAGGCAGAAGGATTTTTGGCACACTAAATGCAAGCAAAACCGGGGGAATCGGTATTATTTTGCAAAATTTCGCACCTTTCGTAACAAAGTCACCAGTGCTCTACGAGCACGCAAGAAAGAGTATTACTCTCAACTAATTGCTAAAAATTCAGGGAACTCTAAAATTGTATGGCGAATCATCAACTCTATCATTAGGCCAACAGCCACAACCTTCATTATGCCTGACATCGAGGTACTAGGGATATCTCTGCAAACCTTAGTGACCTCTTTCAACCATTATTTTTCGAGTATTTGTAAGAACAGCACAAGTGGCATTTCCTCAGAACACCATCTCCCTCCGAGGGTTCGTGATTCCTTTGGCTTCATCGATATTTCCCCGTCTGAAATAGTCTCAGTTGTCAACACCATGCAGGCTAAGTCCACTACTGGTTGTGATAAGGTATCATCTGTCATATTGAAACGATGCATCGACTTGATATCTGGCCCTCTGGCAAAAATATTCAACCTATCTTTTCATACTGCCACATACCCTGACGTTCTAAAACTCGCCAGAATAGTTCCCATATACAAACATGGTGATCAGAACTTGCCCGAGAATTACCGTCCAATTTCTGTTCTTAGCTGCGTCAACACTTTGTTTGAAAAACTTATAGCCAAAAGAGTTACTGAATTTCTGCATCGCGAAGAGATATTAACCTCTAGTCAACATGGCTTCAGAGTTAAACGATCCACTTGTACGGCTGTTCTAAATTTATCCGAAAAAATAAATTCTTTTTTAAATGATAACAATTCGGCAATTGGCATTTTTCTTGACATTAGAAAAGCCTTCGACACAGTGAATCACGATATATTACTAAGAAAATTGCAGTGTTATGGATTCCGCGGAATAACCCTAGACTTTTTCAGAAGTACCTCTCCAACAGGCAGCAAAAGGTAGAAATCAGTGGTGTTACATCTGACGTTAGTGCGATTAGCTCTGGGGTCCCCCAGGATTCAGTCTTGGGACCACTTTTGTTTTCATTATATGTAAATGATCTGCCCGACACACTGAATGTTTTCTCAGCAGTAATGTATGCAGATGACACAGTTCTCCTTGCGGCCCATGATTCCCCAGATGAGCTGTTTAAGGCAGCTAACAGCGAGATGGATAATGTAAATAATTGGTTCCGATCTAATGGGCTACAACTGAACTCTAGTAAAACAAAGTTCATGGTTTTTCAGTCACCGCGAAAGAATAGAATTGAGGATACATATGCAATTTCTTTAGATGGAAAATGTCTGGACAGAGTTTCTACTATTAAATACCTTGGTGTTTTACTAGATGAAGAGTTCACATGGAAACCACACATTGACTCTTTATGCAAAAAACTTAGTAAATCGTGTCACATATTATATAAGAGTCGTCAGTACTTCGAGATTGACACATTAAGAACAATTTACTATAGCACTTTTCAGAGTCACTTGACATATTGCATTGAATGTTGGGGTAATACATTTTCATCATACATACAGCCACTCTCAGTTATTCAAAAAAGGGCCATCCGTATAATAACTTCATCAGATTACAATGCACACACAAAACCCCTTTTCAAAGATTTAAAAATAATGCCCGTAGATGTACTTATCAAATACAAGTGCACTTTACTAGTGCATAGGTGTATTACTGATAACTTTCCCTTGCCGCGCTCTGTTTTCGAGACCTCACGATTCAATTCACGAAGTGCTGCTAAAAATAATTTCCTAGTAGCCAAAAATAAAAATGCTTATGGAGACAGAAGAATGCAAAGTACAGGAGTTACGCTTTGGAATAATCTACCAATCAACATAAAACTCGCTAGAAATGTTTACTCAGCCATAAAAACTTACTTTCACAGCAATCCATAAGGTCCCTTGCATAAATGTTATCACCTTGTAAATATTATGACTTTGACGTTGCAGCTTCATCATTACTCGCTTTTAAAAATGCATATTTTGATGAGAAAGTAACTGCATCCACAGTTTTACGTAGGGTTGTTGTATGAATGTGTGAATATAGGTATGATTATATGCATGTATCCCATTGTACATATGTATATATGTATGTGTATATGATTACGCGTATATGTCGATGTATGTATACGTTTATGTGTGTATTTTAGCTATACTGCCTTACAGCAAGTTTTCCTTGCTTTTTATTATTTAAAACTGTATAGGCACATCTTTATACTCCATTGATTTCCTTTGCATGAATCCCAACTAGCCTGCGGGCTAGGGATTCAGATGTCTTGCATTATTCCTTATGTATGTCTGAACGTTCTAAATAAACCAAACCAATCAATCAAAAAAAAAAAAAACGAACGCATGAGAGACAAGGCAGGCATGATCTGACGCCGCAGTGTTGAACCTCGTCCGTACAATTTGCGCCTTGTATTCGCAATTTGCAGGCCCACCCCAACCGAAGTTTTTTTGCATGGCTCCAAAAATAATTTTCAGAGATGACCATTGCCAGCAAACAGTGGTCACGAAAAGCGAGCGTGTTGCGAGATGCTATATGGAACAAGTATCGGGGGCACTGAGGTCATGCCAACAACGTGTGTGTGTCTATATACTGCGTGTATAGGCAGTGCAACAAGAACGGCCCAAGGTGCTCGGCTCAGGATTCAGATCGGACGGGTTCACCTGTTAGGCATTTTTATTTGTGCCCGCCTATATCTCGCTTGCAAAAGTGACGGGGATAAGGCCAAATGCATTACGTCACGTTTATAAGCGTGACCACAAACGGATGAATTGTAAAATCGGCTAAAAGGAACAAACAAGCACACCACACATCGCTACGTTTAAAAAGTGCTCGCTTTGAGTTTAGACAAGTTAAATAGCACTTTATTTATACAACACAAACCAAACTGTAGGATAATTTTGTACGCAGATCGTTGTTCAGCAGTACTTCGCTAGTACCTTCTTCAACTATCTTCTTCGTTCAAATTGCTTAGGTTCTCAATACATACAACTTTTTTTTTTAAATAGCCCCCTTACAACTTCGCCTGCTCCTTATGCCAATCCAATAAGCCTGACGAGAAATGCTCACTGCGAATTCAAACTTTAGAAATAAAAAAGTCTCTGACCTTTTCACGTGTGATTGTTGCATAATTCGGTGGAAAATTAAATTTCCCGCCCAATGCTAGCGAAGTAATAAATAAATTTGCATGACGTTACAAAGAAACAGAAAATAGAACCAAAAATGGTTTAAAGAGGTCAGTAAACAAAGACACTTCTATTTGTCTCTTCTACTAGTAATGTCTTTTACCTTCTACAAGTTTGTCACGGCCTACAAATTAATCTCACTGTTTTAACCAGCCCAATTTTCTGACTGAACTGACTGAAGGCAAAAACCTTGCAAGTAGAGATGTTTGTTCACTGTTAGGGGCGAAGTCTCCTAGAGGATGGGGCTGTTGGCGTCTCCTGTCGTCGTTGTAATCGTCGTCTCATGTAGTCACGCTACTAAAACACCGGAGCACTCGTTTACCCCTCACGCCTGAGCACTTCGCTACGCGAACTAAAAAAAAAAACACCGGGACACTCGTTTACGCCTCGCGCTAGAACGCTTCGTAACGCGTACTAAAAAAACACCGGGACACTCGTTTACGCCTCGCGCTTAAACGTTTTGTGCTTCAAAGACAATAAGGAGACTTTTACAGCAAAGCTCTATACCTGTACCCCCCAACGGTTTCGTCTCCGTTGGCAAAAACGCCAAGGCGCCAAAAAACTTATAACCTCTATGCTTCGCTCCTCCCCAGGTTTCACGTTAGGAGAGATGGCCCAGGATTTTTTCTTCCATCCTCTTACGAAAAAAAAAACAGTTACGCTACCCTTCCAATACACCCTTCTTGGTATAATTAGCTTCGCAAAAATGTCAGTTCCCATCAGCCGCCATCGACATCTCATTTAACTTTTTAACGTACCAGCGACATTGATAAAACTACGTGGTAAGAAGAAAGCTACCAGCATCAGCGCCTGAACACCGAGTGAAGGCTGCGGGCCGTTCACCGTCCCGGGGACGAATACCTGTTGCGCGCGGTCTATACGTCATACCGTGCGCACGATCGCGATCGAGTAGCGTCAGAGGCGCAGAGGGTGCGATGAGGTGGGAGAGACGTAGCGTAGTCGCGGGGAGTAATTGAGGAATGCCGTTTCGTAACTGGTCCCCCGGAGAGATTACAATGTTTTTTTTTTTTTTTTTGTTATTGTAGTTGTTTTTGAGTATTTAGTGTGAGCTGTTAGTTCGGCTCAGATATACGGTTTGGGTCCCCGCGAAAGAGGAATCGGCGATAATCCGTATGGAATGAAATCCGTATGGAACGAAAAAAAAAAAAGGCTTGTTGATTCTCACGTTCTCGTTCCTGTGGTTGCTTCTATGCACAGAGCGAAAGAGTAAGAAACACCTGCGTCGGAGAAGTAAGAGCAGCTCAAGGGGATTTCAGAAGCCTGCCAGCATTACTGGAAGGTTGCTTGAAACCGATGTTTGTTTGTTTTTGTTTGTTTGTTTGTTTGTTTGTTTGTTTGTTTGTTTGTTTGTTTGTTTGTTTGTTTGTTTGTTTGTTTGTTTGTTTGTTTGTGTGTGTGTTTGTTTGTTTGTTTGTTTGTTTGTTTGTTTGTTTGTTTGTTTGTTTGCTCCTTTGTTTGTTTGCTTGTTTGTTCGTTGCTTCCTTTGTTTGTTCGTTCCTTCCTTTGTTTGTTCGTTTGTTTGTTTGTTATGACAATCATCAGAAAGTAACCAATTGTTTAAATACCTATGTATGTTGGTTGCCAGGAATCTTGGTCGGAATATCCAGGTGGTAGAAATGCCGAAATGTTTTTCGAAGGAGCGACATTATCTTCAGGCATGGCATAAAACAAAAAAAAACGTTTTTCGAAAATTCAGGCCCTCTATTATTTATCTTGGGCATTCAAGATACGTGTCAGTTTAGATATAGTCAGTATAGAACGTCCTTTCTTGAAAATTCACCGAAAAAATAACTGAAATAGTAGAGCTTCTCAACTAGAAGCCGTCGTTGCCGGGCTGGTACCCACCTCCGCTTAGTTTCCAGTGTACTGAATATCCCGTTCAACTTGCGTAAGAACTGGCATTTACCCCGTACAACTTACAATCGTTTGCGACTTCATACTCAAACGTTCGGTTACGCTTTCCGTGTAGAGGTAAAGCACAGAAGAATGAACGTTAATCGATGTTGTGGTCAACTGTGCTTAGCAGTCAACGCAAAACATGTGGCGGCATCGTTCACCAAATAGTTATCTTTTTATATAAAAAATATGTTTGCTGGCTGTTTCACAACAAATTGCTGCGTCAGCTGAAAGATATTCAGCTGGTAAATTGACTTCTACTGGCTTAGTTCAGATATATCAAGCTAGTTTTTTAGTCGCTACGCAAGTACCGAATAAAGGAAAATAAACTGAACGGTGATGTACAAAACCAGTGAACAAATTCGAGCGGGTTTTTCAGTTAAAGGAGGGTTTAGTTACTAGAAAACGTCATCTGCGTTGCTTGCGATTAAAACTGGACTGAGGCATGGGCGTGATGCTATGAAAAACCGGAAGTAAAACAAGTGTTTCAATGTATCCGACAAAAAATCTACTTGTCTACTACGCAGAATATAAAGCTCAAGGAAAAGTTTTGGATTTGTTTTTTGCTCACATCTTAAGCGCAAATAGCTGGAGAAGAAAATACAAGCCTCTCAAAAGCCCCGAGCTCTGTATTACGTTTCAAATTCCATTCCAACTGGAAAAATTTTCATCCGAATCGAAGAACACCCTCGCAAGACAAAACAAAAAAGATGTGAGACCAACAGAAAGCCCGGTAGTTTATAGTCTATGCGCGGACAGATCTCTACCTTTAATCCCGTCAATATTTCGTATTACATGACTTTCATACGATACCGCTTTCCAATAACTCCTATATGACTGTACTGATCAAAACAAAACAATTGGAGCAGTGCTAGGTGCTTCACTGCTAGTCACAAGAGCCCACCAGCGAAACGAGCTCTTAAATACTGAATACCATCCATTTCGCTACAAAAATCACCCTCACCCGAAGCACCAGAAGCGAGAGGTCACAATTTAACGAGCGGACAAGCGTATAAAATACTGCCGACGTCACCCGCTTTGTGTAAAGCCGGTTATTCACACGCGCCGATTGTTTTCAAGCTGGCGTGTTTCTCCCGAGCACACTTGTGTAAGCACAAGAAGCTTACTTTCGAAAGATAAATAACAATTTCAATGTTTCTTCCCAGTACCGGCGCCACACGAAGCTCTCAGCGCGCAGCTAAAATTGAGAGCAGCACAATCGCCAGGAGGAGTCTCTGACCCGAATGTTGTGAACGTTCTTTCCCTCAGACGTTTCTCGCACGAACGCGCGCGTATACACAGTTTTCGCTTATTAGAACACTCTGAACGGCACCAGCAGCTCGCCCAGATTGAGTACAAACGGTCTGAAAGATCCTGCGGCTCCTACGGGGCGTGTTCCGCCTCTCGCGATAGTGTCGCAGCCAGCGAAAAGAACGGCCGAGCGTGGAAAGCGGGGGGAAAGGATCGGCTACACCAGCGAACACAGTAGCGTGCGGGGAAGGCCAACTATCAGGCACGCATGCCGGAGCAGGACGATAGCCAGGTGGGTCCAGGTACACAGCCGCATGAGGGATCCGGGAAGAGCATGCCGTGCGGAGAAGCTCACCTGCATGGGCAGCGCTGAAGCAGGCGTTGGAACTAAGCTCGTATGGGCGGTTCGTGGCCGCCGTCACGGACGCACACAGACCGGCGCTCTTGCGGGCCCGCGACGGCGGGCTGCCTCCCCCCCCCTGGAGACCAGGGTCCGTTGCCAAGGCGACAAGCCGGAAAACGGCGTGACGTCATCGGGGACGTCATTCGGAAGCGCGAGCGGCGGCGCCGTATCCCCGACGTCACGACACTGATCGGCGCGCCGCGTCGCGGCCATTCCCCGAAGTTCGGAAGCTCGTCGGCGGAGAGAGGGATGTGTAGAAGACGGAGAAAGTGTGCGTGCATTCCTATTTTTAGCCAGACGGAGAAGCCGAGAGGCGCTTCTCTCCCTCTCGGAGCGGCCACTACGGAGAGAATGACGTAGCACGTCATCACGAAATAGAAAAAAAAAGGCCGTACTGCGTCTTTGTGAATTCTCGTCGTAAAAAAATATTCTAGTTTCAAATCCGACAGCGTTTGGATCAACGATACCAGGAAGGATTATGACGTTGTTGTTTACCGTCAGGTCACTACCGAGGCTGGAAGAAGGGAATGAAAACACCGTGAGGATTTGAGCGGTGTCGCGCGTAGCAGACGGCGATGATTCTTCGTGGGCAAGCGCGTTGACTGCGACTAACCATGGCGCATACTTTGGGGACTTTTTGTCCCTATACCGAAACTGAAAGCAGGCGGTCTATAGCGCTACGCTTACTTGGAAAGACACAAGAAAGCAGGCAATTTCACTGAGGTCAACAACAATTTCCCCTTACAGACGCAGATGTGTTGTGGACGATGTAGCCAAAGAAGGAACAAAAATTTTGATAAGATCACAGACGTACAGTGTTGAAAGCGCCGTGGAACTTTGACTTTTTTGGTCCCTTGAATTTTCGGACCTGTTTTTTTTATAGACTTATGTTGCGGCGATGGGGATGCGTCCGAGTTCCATATCTTGTAAATTATCTTTCCTAGCGGCTCTTGTCGGCTTCGTTCGGCTCTGGCGCTAAATTCAACAAGACGAATAAAAAGAACGTTACTGCCATTTCGCTTTTTGTTCTTTGAATTTTGTCTTAAGTTGTCAGTATAAAAACGGGTAGAACTCATATTGAGTAAGCCGTAAAGCGTCTAATTTCTCCAAATCCGTATTCTCTGGTTTAGGTACAGTTCGGGACAAACCCTAAAATTAGACATTTGTAAGCGTTATACATCAGCCAAAATCAGTTGATGTACGAACGAACTTGCGACATACTCAAGAACTTCTGAAAGACACCTTTTAGCCGTTTACAGCGAGACTGTATACCAACAACCCTTCCCCTCCTCTCCCAACCAACAAAGGTTACATCGTCTACGGTGTCCGTGGACAAGTCGACAAAATACGCTTTGCAGCAAAGCTAACGATCACGCGATGCTCTGTAGGTGTTAATCTAAAATATTTTCCCTTTTTAAGAGCATATATAAATATGAACTTTTTTTTAGCTGTTGCGTCCTAATTGGAATGTACTACCTGAATTGGAAAACTCTGTGTCAAGTACTTTGGGCTAAGCGTGGATACCGAATTTTACTTGTACCACTTCCTAAGGGCTTCATTCGCGGGTTTATTACGACAAAATCACGAGATGCATTTTTAAAGCAAAGCTTTCTATACCTCGCTGACGATTGGTTGATTGTTGGGGTTTAACGCGCCGACGCAACGCAGGTGATAAGGCGCGTCGTAGTGTAGGGCTCCGGATTAATTTCGACATCGCGGGGATCTTCACGTGCGCCGAAATCTCGTACACACGGGCGTTTTTAAGTGCGAATGCACTTTATAAGCGACCCTGCTTACTCGTACTTAATAGGAATGGCAGCAAGGGCGGAGTGCGAAACGTGCGGCACATCGGAGACGATACGCCACGTTTTATGCGAGTGCCCACGCTACTCGGCTGAAAGAAAAAAGCTGTCGTCAGCGCTGAGGAACCTGGACTCTCGGCGGCCATTTTCGGAGGGAAAGATTCTGTGCCACTGGCCTTCTCAGTCATCTGCTCAGAAGGCGACTAAGGAACTATTACGTTTTCTACGGGCGACGAACTTGAACACTAGGCTATAGACTGAGAGCTTCCAGTGTCAATCACTGTCAGTGCCTCAGTGCTGGGCATACGTGTCTGGTCCAACTTTTCCTCTTTTTTTTCCCCTCTCTTTTTTGCCCATTTCCCCTTTCCCACGTGCAGGATAGCAAACTAGGCTCTAGCCAGGTTAACTTTCCTGCCTTTCTTCTACATTCTTCCTTCCTTCCTTCCTGAATTCCGTTGACCGCCGTCCGTCCACATAGCAACAGCTGCGGGTGCGCGCGCTCCTCGTCTTCCTTGGCAACGGGGGGGGATGACACATACCCACGTGGGGGATTGGGCAGGAATCTCCTCGTCTTCCATGGCAACGGGGGGAGATGGGCGCGCGCTGCCTGGCCGCTGACATGGCACATACCCACGTGGGGGATTGGCCAGGAATCGGGCGTGAGAAGGGCTAATGCACCCGCTTAAAGAAGTACTGACACGAAATTTCAAAGCTGAGATCCGCTCTAGCAATCAAGTACAACGACAACACAAATAGGTGTCTGTGAATAAATGCATCTTTCTTTCTTTGTAGTTGTGTGTGTGTGTGTGATCTCTCTTTCGCGAACATTACCGAACCACGCAAATTCAACTCCTGCATTCGCACTTTCACATTCTTCCCCTCGGGGAAATGCGGGGAAATTTTTTGTATTTCGCCTCCATCAGAAAAGCGCCCTCCGCGGCCGGGAGTCGAACCCGCGTCCTCTATACATCACTCATGCCGATGTGGTTACGCCAAAACGCACTGCAGGAAAACCAACTGTACGCAACGTTTCCACAAATAGGCACATGCCTATGATGATGGTGAAACGCGAAGCTTTGTCTGATAAAGATGCACTGTAGGAACACAGTTCAGTTCAGTAAAACTTTATTGAGGTTGGGGAAGGGATTAAAGGGAGAAACTTGGATGGAGTCCTCTTTCCAGGGCCCCAGAAGCTTGTGCCGCGGTCCAGGCCCTGTCGATCAGCTGGCGCTGGTCTTCCAAGGCCTCGCCGGCCAGAGTCGCCTCCCATGTTTCTAGTGAATGAGGTGTGTTGTTCTCTGTTTGCCGTACAACTGGGAAGTTCCATACGGTGTGGAAAAGAGTAGCTTTTTCGTTACATTGAAAGCAGTCCTCACTAAATCTGTCTGCGAACATGAGCGCCACCCTTGATTTGTGCGGGAATTTGTTTGTATTCTTCTCAGTGTTTGTGCATCGTGGGTGTTTAGGGTCATGTGAGGAGCGGATAGCGTTCTCCATTCAAGTCATTTTTCTTTTAAGACGTTCTCCTTAGGATTCCTATGGTGTAAGGGCGTAGGAGTGGTCCTCGTCACTGCGGTTGGTAAGACTTCTCGCAAGCGAGTCAGCGCTCTCGTTTCCTTCCAAGCCTTCGTGCTCATGGCACCATGTAATGTTGTGTACACGGTTCAGCTCCATTGGGATTATGTATTTGGAGCCAATGGGTATTACCCCGGCAGTGATGTTTTAAATGCAGAGCATTTCTTTAACTCACGATGCCACCCGGCGTTGTCGGCGTTGGCGTGCCTCGGCGTCCGCAACAGCCGTTCCAGGTGCGCCCTCTCCCCCACTCCTCCTCGCCTGCTCTCCGCTGCTCCTCGCGTGTTCTCTGCGTGCTCGGATCGCGTTCAGCAACAGGTGGGGCGCGCATGCGTCGTAGTTTGGCGCGGGAGCAACAACAGTTGTGGCGTGATCGTGACGTAGTCGTGACGTGGTCGTGGCGCGCTCGTGCCGTGATGGGACGGTTCTCGGCGTTCGCTCTCGATGTCAATTTCTTTCGAACCAGATAATAAATGATGTCACGTGACCACTTAATTACGACTCCTCATTAATTACAATAATAATTATAACAATAACAACAACAATAACAACCAACAGCAACAACTGCAACAACATTAAAGTAACCCAACCTACTTAACGCCGTGCGCCCCCCGAAAATGCTCTGCATTTGACCGTGCCTCTCGCGAGGGGGATGCTTCATAAAATTTTTTGATAGCTCTTGTAAGGTCCGTGACGATATTTAAGCTCCTGTTGTTTGCTTCACCCCATTTGTTAGCCATCAGGGTAGCACTGGTTTCGGCTTCGTCAGTGGCCTCTCTTCTAAGCGTAGCGTATTCTATAGGGGAGCCTCTGAGATCGACAACTTCTACAAAAGAAGAGCCGTGTGGCCCTTTACTTGCGTCAGTGTAGACAATGTTTACACGATTTCCGAACTGTCTTCTTAGAAAATTCGTTCTTGCTATTCTCCTTTCCTTGTTGATGGTTTTGCCCATGTTTTACACAATAGGCTTCCACAAACGGTACCTGATCATGATGATGATGAAACGGAAAGCGGACTTCGATACAAATGCAAAGTCCACAATCCAATCAGCCGAAGTCCTAAATCAGCGACAACGCTGAGCTAACCGAATCAGCACATTCATATTACCATGACCTAATCACAAACTAATACATAAAAAAGCAGAACATCACATTCGGTTAGCTTAGCGTTGGTGTAGGTTTGGACTTTGGCTCATTGGATCGCGGACTTTGCATTTGTATTGGAGAAAGCTTCGCGTTCCAACGATCTTTCTTCCAGAAAGGGGCGTTAGATTTTTCGGGAATTTCCATGGGCAACTTTTGTAAGCGAAAAGCAATTCGATACATCTAAGGGCTGGTTATGTATAGTGGGCTTATTAAGAACACGCAATTTACCCCAAGTATCGATTTTCTTCATTGGGGATTGGTTTAGGGGAAACTGTAAAACACCTTTTAGAGCAGCGGTTCTCAACCGCGAGTGTGTCGGGGACCCCTTCCTGGCTTGCAAAAGTGATAAAGGACCCCATCATGGACAATGCTGATCCGTGTCATAATTTCCAAGAATTCGCACTTCCATCTAATAGCCCCCAAACACATTCAAGCTGCCTTTTAGAGGCGAAACCCTCTGGGGGCTAGGGCTGTCGGCGTCTCATGTCGTCGTCGTAACCGTCGTTTCATGTAGTCACGGCACTAAAACACCGGGACACTCGTTTACACCTTGCGTTAGAATGTAGCGCGTACTAAAAAAACACCGGTACTTTCGTTTACGCCTCGCGCTGGAACGCTTTGGGCTTCAAAGAGACGACACCTTTACAACAAAGCTGTATACCTTACCCCCAACGGTTTCATCTCCGTTGGCGAAAACGTCAAGGCTTCAAAAATACACTTATACACTGCATGATTCGCCCCTTCCCACGTTTCACATAAGTGGAGATGGCCCGGGATTTTTTTTTTTTTAAACCAAAGGACTCAGGGAAAGGGGCTTGGCAGGAGCGGCAGTTTGCAGGGCCTCCGTGACTTCCAGGGTGGTCACCACCTTCTGGGCGGCTAGATCCGAGCCCCTCAAAGCCTGCTCCAAATGCGAAGGGGTAGGGAGAGAGGAAAGGGGGCATTCGGACATTCACATAGGGAGTGGCAGTGCGTCCAGTGCGCCGCATGAGGTGCAGTAGGAGGAGGAAAACTGATGTGGGTGCGAATGTACGAGTGGTTGTCTATGAGGGAAAGTGTGTGGCCTGTGACAGGCGCCAATATGTGCGCGGCCTGCGGTGTCAGTAATGGATGAGGAGGCGGTAGAGTTCTGCTAGGAGGTGGTAGCGCTGTGCAATGTCCCGATAAGTAAGCAGGGCTGATCGGGCTGGCTCAGGGACGCCGTGGAGATTTCAACGTGGTTGTCTTATTGCCCGATGCTACCTGACTGCAGTCCTCTGTTGTCGAGCGGTTTTGGTTGGCATTTAAACCAACAGTAAGATGCCCACTACGCGGGAAGGAAACGGGCATCCCCATGTATGCTCCCTAGAGTAAAACTGTAGTCGTTGTAAGTTGCATTCATCTAATCTAATTAGCTAGAGCATAGTTCAACTGCAAATTACAAACAAACGTGTTTTGTTTCGGGCACTACTTGGACTGCGCCCGCCTTCGCTGTCCGCCTTCTTCACAGAGTCGAAGGGATTGGACCTTTTTTAAAGACGATAGTTTTTCTTGGGCTACTTAAACGCAGAAATTTAAATTAAACTCGGTTCAGCCACCCGGCCATAGTGAAAGGAAAGCTGCGCAATAGTCTTATATACTCACAGCCAAATCTAAACGTCTAAGTCCGGTGTCAGCGTTCATACTTGTCAATACTATTCAACAAGAACAAGACATTACGCAAATATAAGGCAGCAAATCAATACATAAGTGACATTTGCTGTGTTCCTTTGTATAAAAAATCACGGATGCTTGGTTTTTGCGACAAATGAAATACTACATCAACGACAGGAAACCGTCGCCTGCTGTTGCTAGGGCTACCTCCTGGCGGCATTTAAGAAATCAAACGGCAATAGCAACGAAAGGTTCCACTGGATTGGATCCACGTTCCGCTGGGAGCGCTCGTGGAGTAGGGTGACGTGGCTCTATAAACGTTGTAGTTGGGTGCCTCAATTCCCGCGCGTCTCCGCCGTACGGCTGCGCAGGCATTGAGATAGCGGACTTGGAGCAGTAGAACGCGGTAAATTTAAATTGACTTGAGCGAACATTTAGCGTGTTATCTTGGGAGGAACGAGACGGGAGAGGAACAGCGTGAGAAGTGAGCGGGAAAGAGAAAGGAAGCCTTTACTTGGCAGGGGCGCCAGTCGACTATCGTCTTTCGGCGACACTTGCAACGAAAGGAGCAGATACGCGTCCTTTTTTTAGTAGCGTAGCCCTCTTGCGGCGGCCGCCCGAACCTCACTTGGGGGAATATAGAAGAACACGCCCCCTTTTTTTCCGCCTGCCCTGCGCAATTGAGGAAGCCGTCCCAGGCGCCACGCATAATTTTTGAGGCAGAGAAATGTTTCGACGGCAGCCGTATCGCCTACCTGTCGGCCGCTTTCAGGGCTCAGAATCAGAAAAGGAAGCAGCACTTAGCTGGCTCGGCGTTCGCAACTGACTAATCCAATATGGCATCCTTTTGTTTACATTTTGCCCCCAAATAATGGCGGATCAGCCGCTGGGAGCGAGAGTAGCGCATGCGCAGAGCGCTAGTAAAAAAAAAGTGTATTGTTGCAGGTCTCTCACTACGAACTATAGCTGTCCGCTGCAAAATGCGGCAAGCCCTAAGGCAGGCCGCAAGTCGCCAGTGGCTTCGCCGAAATAAAAACGCAGGATGCGAATTACTGGTCTTTTTATTGAGTCTGCGTCGCCCCAATTCGATCACGAATGTTTCGGCTCGTTTATGGCTTTTCTTACCATTTTTTTTTCCGCACCGTTTTTCGCGTGTGCCCTGTCCCGGCACCTCACGATCTCATTTGCGCGTGGGGTCAAGCACGTGAAAGACCCGACGAAGCCGGAAAAAGGAAGTACCTAGGGCGGCACCAGCGGATTGCTTTGATCCTGAAAATCCCCTGTGGGGATTTACACACGCGGATGCTCGCGTAATATCACAGTTTCAAATACATTTGAAGGAAAATGCGGGCGACGTTGCGCACATACCGCAGTCTGGCGATAAGGGTGACACTGCGTAGAGTGCTTCAAATGCATGGTTTAGCTAACTATATTGGCCGAGGGGGCTTACTGGCTAAGCCGTTGTGCTTCTGACCCCAAGGAAGCGGGTTGGATACCGCTTTTCAGATGGAGGCGGAAACGAAAGTGTCCCCGCACGGGGCACCTTGAGCAATCTTGGTGACGGTACTGGCGATACCGCGGACCCCGAGCCCCCAAACATAAGCTGGATCCAACCGTGGTGATGTGTTTTGAGGTGAAGGGTAGAAACCTCTAACGGTGGCCGTCGGAGCCCAGGTCAAGCTCCGGCGGATGGGCTCCCTGTCTGTTTACCAGGCAGGGAGCTCCGGGACCTCCTCAGCTATCAGGGTAAGGTTGTGGAAGAAAGTACCCCCGTCCTCCCTGCTTTTATACTATGCTTTAATGGTATTGTCTAAAACCCCCCCCCAACCGTGATTTTCAGGGGCCGCACCGAAGTATCCTTTCCTCCGTTGCCGTCGTTAACCTTTCCTGAACCGGACCATTTTTCTCTCGATTTCTGTGATGGAATCCCTCAATCCAACCCACCCTCTTGCATCTCAGTCAGTCTTCTTGATCGCCAAGTATCTTGAAGCAATAATAGGAAAATCGTATAAATGCAAAAAACAAAGGTCTGGTGAACTCCTATTCGAAATAAATGACAAGCAGCAGTCTGCAAAGCTTCTAGCTCAGACTAGACTGGCTGATCTCGACATCAGGGTCACACCCCATCGGAGCCTCACAGCTCGCAGGGTGTGATATCAGAGTCAGATCTCTTGAATGAAACGGATGCGGATCTCCTTGCCGGCTTGAAGGATCAGGGCGTCACTGCCGTGAGACGCATCACTATCCGCAGAGGACGACAAGGAAGATTCCCACCAAACACATTATCTTGGACTTTCGACCGCGCAGTACTCCCACAACACATAAATGCAGGTTTTATTCCGTTGCTCCATCCGTCCGTACATCCCGAACCCGCGGCGCTGTTTTAAGTGCCAGCGGTTCGGGCACGGTACGAACTCTTGCCGTGGCCGAACGACGTGTGCGAAATGCGCGGCGCACGTTCATCCGAGCGAGAACTGCGCATCCGAAACCCTCACTTGTGTAAACTGCGGGGGGCCGCATGCAGCGTACTCCCGCAAGTGCGAAAAATTCCAACTAGAGAAAAAGATTATAAACATTAAGGTCACTGAGAACATCACCTTTCCAGAGGGCGAGAAAGAGGTTCGCCTCTTTCCCTCTGGGGAGGTACGCCGACGCAGCTCGCCGGGGGGCGGAGCGGCGTCTGGTTTCCACAGGGACCCAGTTCAGCGAGTCTGACCTGTCCCTCCCCCCGCCCCCCCTGGGTTGCCCTCGGGCAGTCCAACCTGCCACCACGCCGCCTGCTGAGGCAGCAGCGGTTTGTGGTGGCCACGTCTTCCGTCGGGACCGGTGCCGCTCCCGCCTCTGTCTCCCCCGTCCTCCAGTGCGTTGGAGGGTACCGAGTTGATGGACAACCACGGGCCCCCGCACCGGCTCCCACCGCCACCGCACCTCCCGTGCCACTTTTGGCGTTCCCGACGCCTGCGGCGGTGGCGGCTCAAGCGAAGGGCTCCCGAAGGGGGGCCAAGTCCGGGGGGGCCCGGTCCGTCGGGCACCCCTCGGACATCTGACGACGAGATGGACGTCGGGGCCGTTCCTGCCTGCAACGCAGCGCAAGGAGCGGGCCACCGACTTCCAAGCCTACAGAAAGGCCCAAAAAGCCCAATCCAAGAGTAACAGCCCCGAAAGACGACACATGAACACACACGAACACACACATTCCAGTCATTCTTAAATTTAAATAATGGGAACAGAAAATATTATCCAATGGAACTGCAGAGGCCTCCTTAAAAATCTTGACGATGTGTATGAGATTCTGCATGCCAGTCAGCCAAGTATTATGTGTCTCCAGGAAACCCACCTCAACTCTAAACAAACAAATTTCTTAAATAGGTACATGGTATTCAGAAAGGACAGGGTTGGCTGCACCCACTCTTCAGGAGGTGTGGCCATTATCGCCCGGAAATCATTAGCATGCCACCCTGTCACTTTAAACACTGTCCTCGAGGCTGTAGCGATCCGTACCATAATATTTAATAGGTTGATAACGGTATGCTCTATTTACATCTCTCCTGATTTTGCACTTCTGAGCTCTGATTTCGAGGCACTGGTTGACCAGCTGCCGGAACCATACATACTAACAGGCGACCTTAATGCGCACAACTCTCTTTGGGGCTCCACCAGAACGGATGCCCGAGGTCGCCTGATAGAGAAGTTTCCTTACATCCTCCGGAGCATGCCTTTTCAACAAGAAACAGCCTACATACCATAACTTAGGACACAATACATACTCGCATCTTGACTTGGCTATTGGTTCCGCAGTTCTCTTTCCATGTCTTGATTGGGGTGTGGGGCACAGACCCATATGGTAGTGACCATTTCCCCACTTCATTAACGTATATAGGTATAGGCCCGAGCAGTCCATCTTCCCATAAAGGTTTAATGAATCACAAGCAAACTGGAGCACATTCACACAAACATCTCAACTACACCACACATCCATAAAACACCTACACGTGGAGGAAGCCGCCCAACTCGTCACGGCGCACATCCTCGACGCCGCCGAAAAGTCCATTCCCCAGGCCTCCAGTGGGTCCCGCTGCCCAAGGAGGCCCTGGTGGAACGAGGACTGCAGGCGGGCGCGAGAGGCCCAGAACAAGGCGTGGGGTGTCCTTCGCCGGTACCCACGTCAGACAACCTCATTTCTTTTAAACGGGCAAAAGCTTTTGGGAAGCGAGTGCGTCGTGAGGCGAAAAGGGAGAGTTGGCGCACCTTCCTCACTTCCATCAATTCATACACTGATACACACAAAGTCTGGACACGAATACGAAAACTAAAAGGACAACAGACACACAGCCTGCCCCTGGTTAGTACAACAGGGACACACTGGAAGACCAGGCTAACACACTTGCACAACACTTCGAACACGTGTCCAGTTCAGCAACACTACACGAACACTTTCATGAAACACAAAACATCTGCAGAAAAAAAGCCCTTACACGACAAAGACAGATCAAAAACTTCCTACAACTCTGAATTCACTCTCTATGAGTTGAGGGCTGCCCTGAGCACGTGCAAACCTTCAGCTCCAGGCGCAGATAAGATTACATACACCATGATACAGCACCTACACCCAGACACTCTTGAAACACTCTTACACCTATACAATAAAATATGGCTTTCGGGGCACATTCCTCGCTCTTGGAGGGAGGCCATAGTAGTGGCTGTCCTAAAGGAAGGGAAGGACCCTTCCTCTCCTGCCAGTTATCGCCCCATTGCCCTGACAAGCTGCCTGTGTAAGCTCTTCGAGAAGATGATAAACAGGAGACTTGTGTACTTCTTAGAGTACAATGGTCTTCTCGAGAGTTGCCAGGCAGGCTTCAGGGCGGGGCGATCTACCAACGATCAACTCGTTGCATTAGAGGCGTATATAAAAGATGCTTTCCTCCATAAGCAGTACTGTATGACAGTATTCTTTGATCTAGAAAAGGCGTATGATACTGCTTGGAGGTATGGTATCCTCATCGACCTAAAGTCCTTTGGCATAAGGGGTAACATGATGAACACGCTTTCTAGTTACATGTCCGAAAGGACGTTTCGCGTGCGACTTGGAACTGCACTTTCTAGGGTTCATGTGCAGGAAAACGGCGTGCCGCAAGGTGGAGTTTTAAGTTGCACCCTTTTTATTGTAAAAATGAATTCCCTCAGGAAGGTGTTGCCACCATCGATTTCCTGCTCCGTTTATGTAGACGACGTACAATTATCCTTTAAGTCTTGTAACCTCTCTGTCTGCGAGCGCCAAGTCCAGCTTGGTGTTAACAAGCTAGCTGGTTGGGCAGACAGCAACGGTTTTAAATTTAATCCAGGGAAGTGCACTTGTGTCTTATTTTCCAAGAGGCGTGGCATCCGGCCGGATCCAGACATTCATCTCAATGGTGTCTCGATTCCTGTCAAGAAAGAACACAAGTTTTTAGGTATAATCTTTGACGAAAAGCTCACGTTTATCCCACATATAAAACAACTAAAACATAATGCTTAAAAACAATGAATATCCTGAAGGTTCTGTCGCACATTTCTTTTGGTGCTGACAAACAACTTCTTTTACGTGTTTTTACCAGCTTGATAGGCTCACGACTGGACTATGGTAGCGTTGTCTATGGGTCAGCCACTAAAACATCCCTCAGAATGCTGGACCCCGTGCTTCATCTAGGGCTCCGCTTGTCGTGTGGTGCCTTTCGGACTAGTCCAGTCGAAAGTCTGTATGTAGAGTGCAACAAATGGAGCCTAGAACGTCAGCGAGCCTACACAGACCTGCTTTATGCTTTTAAAATCTCATCAATGCCTCACCATCCTTTTACGTCAGTTTTTTATGATACATCAATATCTCAACTTCTTACTAATCGCCCATCAGTCTCTGCTCCCTTCGCTTTCAGAGTAAGAGAAGAAGCGTCACAACTTGATGTCATGTTCTCAGACACCATCAAAACCTCCTCTACTGAACTTCTAGTACCGTGGCAGCTTCGCCCGATATCATGTGATGTATCTTTTAAAAGTGTCGAGATAAACAGAGTGCCTAGAAGCGCGATCGTGCAACATTTCTTGTCCCTGCAGCACAAATACAAGTGTGCTGAATTTTACACAGATGCTTCTAAAACTGCCACAACTGTTTCCTGTGCTGCGCATGGTGGTGGTACCTTTAATGTCTGTAGAACTATGAATAGAAATACAAGTATCTTTACGGCAGAGGCCTATGGCATACTTCTTGTAGTTAAACATATTGTTCTAAGTCGAATTCCGAAATCTGTAATTTATACTGATTCTTTAAGTGTTGTACGTACATTATCCTCACAGAAGTCTAAAAACCATGTGGTCAATACTCTCATTAGTACTATTATGACTGCTGCATGCGTTAATACCTTGAGGTGACCGTGTGCTGGGTGCCAGGGCACTCTGGAATTCCAGGTAATGAGACCGCAGACCGAATGGCGGGCGCTGCTGCCCTTACAACAACAGTTGACATAACAACAATACCCTACACCGACCTCAAATCACACATCAGACAACACCTTCGCACAACATGGCAAGCGCACTGGAACCAACCGACTGACAACAAACTACACATTATAAAGCCACTCTTGGGAGCATACACCACGGATACTCACAACAGACACAACGAAGTTACCCTGGCTCGATTACGGATAGGCCACACGCATGCAACACATTCCCACCTGCTCACGGGATCTCCAAGACCCCTGTGTAGCAGGTGCGGGGAGGGCCTATCCGTAGTCCACATACTAATAACATGCAAGGCACTTCACACAACACGACACAAACACTTCAGAGAACTCTACAGACAACATATCCCACTACACCCATCGCTGTTTCTAGGTGACGATGCCAGTGTTTCTATGAAACGTGTGTTTGATTATTTGTCAGATGTTAAGTTTTTAAACCTTATCTCATATCACGCGTAATCAAATCTGGCCCTATACACCAGCCATCACCATTACCTTTAATTGATTTTACAATGTCCGATTTACATGTTTTTATACCTACCTTTTTATGGTAATCACTTCGCTTCATTATATAACTTCTTTTCTGGCGCTCTTTGCCCTCGCTGGCCTTGCGCCATGAAACACCAACCATCATCATCATCAAACGAAAGTGTGCCGACGTTTCGGCGCCCGTTAAGCATCCTCAGGTGGTTGAAGTTAATCCGGAGCCCTCCACTACGGCGAGCTTCATAGACCAGGTGTAGATTCGGAGCGTTCAACCCCATAGTTTGGTTCTCTGCTTCACAGTAGCAAGTGTAAGCAAGACTTTTTTTTTCGCATTTCTGCGGATTTTTTTTTCTGTACCATTCACGCCATGTATATTACAGACGAACCTCGTTTTTTACAAAGTAGTACCGGGGCAGTAAATTAGTTCGTTATATCCAATATTCGTTATAACGGTAGAGATAAAAATCGGCTTTGATAAATCGGCAACCTGGCTCGCGCAACAATCCTAGATAGAAAACTCACTGTTGTAGGCTTCGAACCCACTATAAACGAGGTAGTCCTTGTCTGTCTCCTTTCAAACTAACAGACCGGAATGTGAGAACGTGAATTCACAACGGAACAAAGTTTTTTCGGCAAAACAGGCTGGACTTCTTATTTATTTGAGGGAGGATTTGGCCTTCGCCTGGTGGCTTTTCACAGTCTAAGCGGAATGAAGTTCTTCACAGTAACCATAAAGGGCCTTAAGTTACTAAAAAACGGATGTTTTGCCTCACCTTTTTTTTTTGCATTTTATTATGCCAGCTGTCGAGTTTTGAGCCTCGCGGGAACCAATTATTTCTTCGTTATAGCCGATATATCGTGCGGCACTCGAGGTTTGGGTTTCGTTATAAAAACAATAGGTGTCATTGAAACGAAGCGTGACCAAACAAACTTCGTGTTTAGTTCGCTATATCCAATAATTCGCTACATCAGGGTTCGCTATAACGAGGTTTGACTATACTTCTGTTTCCGTTTGTACAACTTCTACATCGACGGTTCTTGACAACAATTGCAATGTACAACGTCAGGCTGCGCGTCGCTTCAGCTGCTCTCATTTCGGTGTGTGATTCTAAATAAACGAAAAGAATTCAAAGGCGCTTCCCTATTCGCTTTGCGGGTGGGCAGATTTTCGCCCCATGGTGACGTCGGATCACACAAAACGCCTTACGAATATTGGATGAGGGAGCCTTAAAAATGACCGGAGTTCGGCGAACGTCGCTTCAAAGTTTAAATGTCAAGGCGCGCGTGTTCACGCATATGACTCTCGCCCACGCTTCGAAAGGTCGCTCGCGCGGCCGTGAAAGCTACCCGTTTTAATCTAGGAATGCCTTCACCCCAGCTCATCCTTGAAATTTTGCCCCTGCACAGCGCTAGCGGCTTAAAGAAAGAAACGTACGTCAATGCGGGCATTCGAACCCACACTACACTGCGGTCGTTGCGATATGGGAACCAAATTTTCGCCACGCCGTCACTGACGTAAAAAGTAAAGTTGGCAACGTGTGACGCGTGCGAGGGGGGAAGGGGGGGGGTCCGCAAGGCAACCACCTACGCCCTCTCTCTTTCATTTTTCATCTTTAAAACGGCAGTCTTTCATGGGCTACCTAAACGTGAAAATTTTGTCTGTTTTTCTGTGCCTATCAACTGGAAAAACAGAGATGGAGGAATGTTTGAACGCAAAGTTTATATAGGCAGGAGAGTTCCAAGCCGCTAAAGCTGCTGTCACGGCTCATACATGTCCCCATTACTTAGTGAAAAAAAACCTCGTACGTATTTGAGCCACAATGTAAGCCCGTAAGAGAAAATACCAGTGTTGTATTAATGAAGTACTATAAATTGAATTGGTTTTATAGTAGCCAACGAGAAAAATATACTACTGCGCTTCAAACAAAGGGTATAAAAGAAAGTCAAGATAACTAACAAACACGCCCAACAGCTGGTGTGCGAGCAGTGCGAACTGAGAGAGAGAGAGAGAGAGAGAGAGAGAGAGAGAGAGAGAGAGAGAGAGAGAGAGAGAGAGCAGATAGAGAGATGAGAGAGAGAGAGGGGGGGGGGGGGGGGGAGCAACAATAGGCAACAGCTACTCCCACGTGCTGCGAAATAGGACAGCAAAATCAGTCGATAACCCGGGTACCAGTAAAGAGCGGCACGTGGCAGATGATAGCGTGGTAATCATTGCGGGTGACTCTAACATGAAGAGGAGCAGCGCTGCCATAGTGGAAAGGGCAAAGGGGGATAAGCGTGTGAAGGTGGGGTGTTTCCCAGGTGAAACGATGCAGACGGTGATGACTGGAGCAAAGGGGCAACTGGCCTTGTCTAGTAAAGCCAGAAACCTTGTGGTGATTGCCGCGGGGCTTAACGATGTTCTAAAGGGAGAGGAGGGAAAACTTGGCCAGGAGATAGCGAAGGGGGTAAAGGACCTTCGGGCGACGGCCCCAAATGTGCGCATTGCAGTCTGCACCGTGCCGGAGGTGATGAAGCAGGGCGTGCACACCGGACGGGCAGTACTCGCTGCTAACAGCGAGATCGTGAGGTGCGGCATGGAACTTGGGCTTGAAGTGATAGATGTGAACAGGGTAGTGGGCAGCATCGGACATAGGCAAGCTTTTCAGTGGGACGGGATTCACTTCAGCCCCAGGCTAGGAAACAAGGTGGGGTGGCGCTTAGGTGGGAGAGCGGTAGCTTTTTTATAGCGGGCCCCGCGCAGCTAAGGAAGGCAAACTAGGAGACAAAGGTGAAGCAAGAGACACATGCACACTCAACGCTGGGAGGCAGCCAGGCCTAGAGCTAAACGGAGAACCTACGGACGTAACTGAGAGCGTTGACAGAAGCCATTTAAGTGGAAACAATGGAGCAAACAATTCTGTAAAAGACAAAAACAGACCCCGTAAGCGGAAAGAGAAAAACAAATGCAATAAATATTTAATCAGCTACATAAATATGCAGGGAGGCAGAAAGCCAGATAAGTGGGTGGAAATTCAAAAACAACTTGAACGGGAAGGAATAGACGTGTACGCTTTAGCCGAGACTCACCTCCGGGACCTAGAAGCCCCACCTATCATAGACAATTATGTCTGGGAAGGTTGCAACAGGACCACAGGAATGAAGAAAGGGGGAGGTGTTGGCATGCTCATTAAACAAGGGACCGACTGGCAGAGAGTGCATGAAAGTTGTAAAGAGCATCTATGGGTTAGAGGCACCATAGAGGGGGAAAAATACATGGTTAGGAGTGGTTGTATCTGTGGACCGGAAGTAGTGCTAGGGAGGAAAATGAGGAAATGGTAAACTGTTTGAGATACGGGCGAAATAATCATAGTTGGAGATATGAATGCCCATATAGAAGGTTTGGATGGATACACAGACCACAACGGTTCTCTAGTGATAGATCTATGCCAGGAAAACCGGCTTGTAATAGTAAACACGGAAAGCAAGTGTGACGGACAAATAACGTGGGAAAGCGGGTAACAGACAGTCCAGCATAGACTACAGTTTAGTATCCGAGACAGTATACGGAAGTGTGACAAGTGTGTGGCGCCCCCCCATCCCTGATATTCGTTGGCCGCTAAGTTCAGTGGGCCCCACCAGGCTCGGTGGGCAACCTTGTGTGTGGCCGGGCAATAAACACCTCCGAGCACGGCTGCTCGGGGGTCAGTCACCGTCACCACCAGCACGCTGCATGTCGTCTCTCGGCTGGAGGGTACCCCTACCCTCCCAGGTTCACGAACGCGGGACTAAATCGTGACACTGGCGACGAGGATGGGATCGCGTGGCACCGGCACGCTGACCATGTGAGGCCTCGCCTGGCGACCCCAGCCGCCCCTTCAGGAAGCCAGCAGGCAGGGGAGCCAGCTTCACCGACCGCTGCCAGCACAGCACCAGGGGCTGGTGCTACTTGCACAACTGTGGCGCCACCTGCAAGCCCGGGGCCACCTGCAAGGCCGACAGCTGGGTGCGAGTGTGACCCAGGCAGCAACCTAATGCTTGCCACAACGGCTTCGACACCTGTGCTCCGGCGGAGTGAGAGACAGCGGAGACCGCCGAACCGTTACTCGCCGGGGTGACAGGTGTTGTTTGGTGTTTGTGTAGGACAAACAAACTTGGGGGTGAGGGGTGTGACAAGTGTGTGGCGCCCCCCATCCCTGATATTCGTTGGCCGCTAAGTTCAGTGGCCCCACCAGGCTCGGTGGGCAACCTTGTGTGTGGCCGGGCAATAAACACCTCCGAGCACGGCTGCTCGGGGGTCAGTCACCGTCACCACCAGCACG
This sequence comes from Haemaphysalis longicornis, assembly GCA_013339765.2. Lineage (NCBI taxonomy): Eukaryota > Metazoa > Arthropoda > Arachnida > Ixodida > Ixodidae > Haemaphysalis > Haemaphysalis longicornis. Next base: position 48,495,121 of record CM023449.1, on the reverse strand, counting down.
CTGCATGTCGTCTCTCGGCTGGAGGGTACCCCTACCATCCCAGGTTCACGAACGCGGGACTAAATCGTGACAGGAAGGCTGCGGGAAATGAGGATAGATGAAAATGGAACAGACAGCTTAGGAAGCGACCACAAGCGGTTTAGCTTGCACTTTGGAGGCGCAACCCGGACAAATGCAGAAAGAATAGGTAAGTAGGAGGAAATAATTTGAATAATGAGCAGTTAAAGATCATCGCTGATAGATTGGAAGATGAAATCAATAAATACCCAGGCAAAATTGGCATTACGACGAAATGATCGCGTTCATAAAGGGTAAGATGAATGAAGCAAAGCAACGAAACCGATGGAAAGGGAAGAGAAAGCCGAGAAGCTGGTGGAATAAGGAAATAAAAGAGGCTATTGACCAGCGAAGAAAGGCGTCGAGAGAACATAGAGAAGCAGAAAGAACTGGTATGGAACCGGAGGTAGTGAAGGAGAAGTGGGATGTCTACCGTGGGAAAAAACTAGAAGTGCAGAAAAACGGTGCAAGCAAAGATCAAGCAGAAAAGCGAACAATGGATGGCAGAAATACGGAAGAAGGACAAAAGCGCATACAAGAAGTTTTGGAACCATGTAAAATCACTGAGCTGAAAAAACAATAACCATCAAAAATTCCTGATTGATGAGGAGGGGGAACATTTAGAAGGAGAGCACGCGTTGGCGCATATTCATCGAGTGATTAGTGAGAAGTTTAGGACAATAGTGGTAGGGAAACCTGCACCGATAACATCAGCGCCACAAAAGACTGCGGAAAGGGAAATAAGTTTGAGCAACCTTATTGTAAAAAAGCAGAGCAAAAGGTTTCCCCCCAGACAGCAGTGGGCCCGGACGGAATACCAATGCAACTGATAAACCTACTTGGACCTAAAAGTAAGGATTCGTTTATGAGGGCAATAGATAAGGTGATAGAAACCAAACAAAATACCAGAGGACTGGTTAGAAAGTAGGATGAATTTAATATATAAAGGCAGAGGAGACAATCCAGTATTGATTCATACAGACCACTCACAGTAACGTCAGTGGTGTATAGATTCGTAATGCAGGCGATAAAATCAGGAAATTCAAGCATGGATGGAAGAAAATGAAATACTTGGGGAACTGCAGAATGGATTTAGACCAAGACAGGCGACTGGATGACAATCTGTTCGTGATAACGCAATGATTGAAATTGCGAAAGCACAGAATAGACCACTATGGATTACGTTTCTTGGACATTAAAGGGGCATATGAACAACGTAACAGAGAACGGCTTGTGGAGAATGCTGAAACTTCCAGGGATTAGATGACGAGTTAGTACAGTTCCTTATAGCAATCTATAAATACAATAGAGTGCACCTTACTTGGGAAGGACAGAAATGCGCCCAGCAGGTCAACATCCATCGGGGACTGAGAAACAGGGATGCCCTTTGAGCCCAATAGTGTTCATGCTTTTACATGGCTGGGTTAGAAAAGAAACTGGAAGAAAGTCAAGTAGGGTTTAGCCTAACCCATATTGCTGCAAGGCGAAGTGGTACAGCAGCATATTCCGGGAATGTTATACGCAGACGACATTGTTCTTTTAGCTGATAACCAAACCGATATGCAGCGGCTAATAAATATTTGCGGCCAGGAAGCCACCGACCTCGGATTAAATTTCAGTGCAGAAAAATCAGGGAATAATGGTTTTCAATGACGCTACCACCGACGTAGTGTCTATCCAGCAAGGCGAATTACCGAGAGTGAAGGAATATAAATATTTGGGAGTATGGATAAACGAAGGGGATAACTATTTAAGTACTCACGAGGAGTAACTTAAGGTTAAGGGAAGCGAAACGCAGCTATAATGAAGCATAGAGTTCTGTGGGGGTATAACAAATATGAAGTAGTAAGAGGAATGTGGAAAGGAGTAATGGTTCCGGGTCGCACGTTGCGAATGCTGTACCTCGCTTAAAATCAGACGTTCTATCAGGCCTTGAAGTAAACCAGAGAACGGTAGGACGTTTGGCCTTAGGCGCGCATGGAAAAACAACTAACGAAGCAGTTCAGGGAGACGCCCCTGAAACGACGCCCAGCCTCAGGGAGGCTGGGCGTCGTTTGAAGTTAGAGAAGCTCAGAGTAAAATATGCTTTGAGATGAGGTTGAGGGCAATGAATCAACGAAGGTGGGAAGCTAAGGTTTTTAGGTACCTATACTTGAAAAGCGTGGACACGCAGTGGTTAAGAAAGACTAGAAGGCTAACGATGAAATACGGAAAGAACAGTGGGGAATCCAAAACAGCCAAGGTAACCAAAAAAGAGGCAAGGCAGATTGAAACGATAAATGGAGGGAAAAAATGGAAGCTAAAACGTCGTTAGAGAGTTACAGGGCTGAGAAGATGAACATCAGAAAAGAAAATTTCTACGATAATTCCCAGGGCAGTGCTTTGCTTTTTGAGGCTAGAGCAGGTTGCCTGCGAACTAAGAGTTTTGTGGGGGAGAGAGAAACAACATCTTTATTTGGCCTGCGAAAAGGGTTACCTACTACCGCCGGCCTCCTGGGGGGGGGAGGCAGCGGGTTCGGCGCTGAGCGCTCGATGGGCCGCTAGCGCGAGCTGAACGACCTCTCGCTGTAGATTATAGTCCGTGCTGGTTACCGCACTTTGCAGGCGCGGTGGTAGCGGAATCCGCGGTTGAGTCGCGTTGGTTGGCATTCCCAGAGCATGTGCTTCATGGTAGCTCGTCGCCGCCGCACACCGCACACGCGTCTGTCTGGTATATCTCAGGGCACACGTGTTTTTGCGAACACTGGCGTCCATATCGCGCGCACCTGTAGTTGGCGTATCAGCACTGCCTCTCCTCGGGTGAGATTTCGGTGCGGTGGCGGGTAGGCTCTCTCTGCCCTCCCGATACCAAGCCAGCACCTCCTTGTACGTGTCGATCGGCGTCATCTCGGTGTGATCGTCCTCTTCTTTCGCCTTCCGTAGGACGAGGGCTCGGGGCAGCGTCGTGGCTGGTGAGCACGCGCGCTGCTCGGTCTGCCTCCTCGTTACGGTTCGCTCCCGTTCCCACCGGGCCCATGTGTGCCGGGAACCACTTGATGGTCACTGGCATTGTTCGTTGTGGTAGGGCACCGCACACCCTGGGGAAGTATTCACAAAATGATGGGGTATGCGTGGTCTGCGGAAAAGAAACAGAAACTATGCGGCACATCGTGTTAGAATGTGAGGGTATCCATCCAAATCTACATGAAGGGAATATTGGGCTTTCAGAAGCCCTAGGATTTAAGGGTATCACAGAGGACGTTAACGTCAAGGCTGTCGAGGGGACGAAAAGAAGATTAGAATGCTTGTGGACGAAAAGCAGAGAGGGGAATATTGCCTAGGACAGTTACCACCTGTAACAGAAAAAAAAAGTATTTTGTGCCTAATAAGCTTTTTGTGCCTGCCCTAAGCCGCGCTAGTATTGAACCAAAAGTGTAAAACATAGGTATATTAGTCCTTTTTGGTAAGATGACATGTCATCACCCCGATACAAAGGGGAAACCAATAGAAATCATCATCAATCATCATCAGAGAGAGAGAGAGAGAGAGGGGGGGGAGACGGACGGACGGACGGACGGACGGACGGACGGATGGATGGATGGATGGATGGATGGATGGATGGATGGGATGGATGGAGGGATGGATAGAAGAGAGGATGAGAGAGGAGAGGAGAGAGAGAGAGAGAGGAGAGAGAGAAGAGAGAGAGAGAGAGAGAGAGAGAGAGAGAGAGAGAGAGAGAGAGAGAGAGAGAGGAGAGAGAGAGAGAGAGAGAGAGAGAGAGAGAGAGATTTTAATTAGAGTTGAAGCAAGCATAATTGTGGTCGGTGCCTCCAGTACAAGACTCCGCTGGAAAAAATTGAATTGACAGATTGCATTCATCATAGATGGAGTGAGGAGTGAGAGGGGGAGAAAATGAGCATTAGGGGTGGGAGAAAGGCGGGGGTGTTACGTGGCGCGGGAGGCCGAAGACTATCGTTTTAGACGAAGCAAGCAGATACGCGGGTGCAGGCGGGCTTGCTCCACTACCACGTTTATTTGTTCTATCCCGCGGTGAATGGCAGGGTGACTGTCCTATTCACAAGAAAGTGTAACTATAGATCCATTTCCGTGATTACGGCGCGCTCACTAGCCGGGTTCGCCAGCCGTACCGGAAGTGACGTCCGCACACCAGTCACCGAATGAAAAAATTGGCGAAGCTTGCGCTAAGTAGCCCAAGTCTTGGACCACAGCGGAGATGTAGGATTTCTTTCTGTGTAAGCACTGAAAGGCCACCACCACGGATTGCATTAGGTTTGAAATTGTTTATTTACATGTTCCGTCGTCGCTTTTCCCTGCGCTAGTATACTCGGGAACAAGTTAACGACAATACCTCATGTACGGTATCGTTCCGCCTAAGCGACAGACCCGGATGTCAACTGGCGCGCGCATTTTGAAAGGAGATTGCTATGAATGCGTGATGTCGTCTGCCTTTTCTCACGTAATTTGTTTCTCGTCGCTGCAGTAGTTTATAATAATATTAAGTACAACAAAATCACTAAAACGGCTCGTCCCATGTTCAAAATATCCCCAGCAGCGCACTACTTGCGCCGTGCGGAGTAACATCCGGCTGCGGTGATGAGGCAGTAGTCATCGTCATATCCATCTATATCCTAGTCGTCTACCTCGGGCAGGGCTCGAATCGTTTTGCCCGCAGGCTTTCACAGTTCTCCCAAAGTGTAAATCGTCAGCGCGCGCTAGAACCTGCGGCAACAGACTTCGCGAACTGGGCGTCTGTAGCGCGAGCTGTCTTCTGCTCCCCCTTAGAGGTGCGGACGCCCGTGAACTGTTTGCTTGGTATTGTTTTGCGAGCGCCACGCGCAAGCCTGGACGACGCCGGGCGCAGCTCGAGTGGCGCGGGCTCCCGTGCGCGGTAAGCGGCTGGAGTAACTATGACCCGAGTTTTTTTTTTTGTGTGTGTGACGCGGCACACATTACGGCCAGCAAAAACAGCTCCGCTGTTAAAAAAAAGGCGCCTCCAGGGCAGGGATTTAACACAGGAAAGCGTAGCGACAGGGAAGTGACACAACCTGTGCTGTACACCGACGCTTCGCAGAACATGGCTTTCGAGGCACATTAAAATTGGACGAAAGGGTTTTGAGAGGAGGCATAAAACCCAAAGAAGCGCGCGCCTCCGATTTTATTCTGCGGTATGCAAACATGGCGCCATGCACGTGGTTTCGTGCTGCCTTGCCGGCAAACCACTAGATGGCGCAAGCTGGCCTGAGGCACCTGCCATACATAGGCGGTGGTTCCTTGTTCGAATCTTAGACCAGGAGGAAATTTTCTTCAACTGCGAAGTTTTTGAGAAAGGTGTACAGCTTTCCTTTGTAACAGAACGATTACATTTGAGATGGATGACAAATTTTCTTTCGCAGAAACTTACCCCACCTTGGAGAGTTCCCATGATCTGGTCGAATAACGATGGGTTCCCACAAAGGGCACGTCGCTCCCACACCGAGCATAAACAATGGGGTGTCGGCGTCAACGGTGACGTCACGAGCGCCCTCTGTCGTAACGGCCGCCTCGGTGTTCGGTTTAATCGAACCGAAACTGACACACAACACGAGGCTGTAAATAATTGTTTACGCTGTTATCGACCGTCTAATGTGTCATTCTTTGATAAGTGTGCTGGTAGGCACGCATAACAGCGAAAAAAATTCCCCGCATTTCCCCGAGGGGAAGAATGTGAAAGTGCGAATGCACGAGTTGAATTTGCGCGGTTCGGTAATGTTCGCGAAAGAGAGATCACACACACACACACCACACACACACAACTACAAAGAAAGAAAGATGCATTTATTCACAGACACCTATTTGTGTTGTCGTTTGTACTTGATTGCTAGAGCGGATCTCAGCTTTGAAATTTCGTGTCAGTACTCCTTTAAGCGGGTGCATTAGCCCTTCCTCACGCCCGATTCCTGGCCAATCCCCCACGTGGGAATGTGCCATGTCAGCGGCCAGGCAGGCGCGCGCCATCGTCCCCCCCGTTGCCAAGGAGACGAGGGAGATTCCTGGCCAATCCCCACCGTGGGTATGTGCCATGTCAGCAGCCAGGCAGCGCACGCCCATCTCCCCCCGTTGCCAAGGAAGACGCGGAGATTCTTGGCCACTCCCCCACGTGGGTATGTGCCATGTCAGCGGCCAGGCAGCGCGCGCCCATCTCCCCCCGTTGCCAAGGAAGACGAGGAGCGCGCGCCCCGCAGCTGTTGCTATGTGGACGGCGGCGGAATGCGGACGGCGGCGGACGCTTCAGACTAGCTCAAGAAGTGCATTCGCACTTAAAAAACTTTACACAAAAATTTCGTGTCAGTACTCCTTTAACCAAGGGGAAGCCCAAACCAACGACAGCGCTGAGCTAAGTGAATCAGCGCTAAGCGAATCAGCGCATTCAGATCACTCAATCACAACCCAATAGATACGAGATCATAACATCACGTTCGGTTAGCTGAGCCATAGCTGTGCGTTGTCGTAGATTTAGACTTTGGCTGATTGGATTGTGAACTTTGCATTTGTACCGGGGAAAGCTTCCCGATTCAATATGTTTCTTCCAAAAAGGGGCGTTAGGATTTTTTTTTTTCGTGTGAGTAGACTTCTTCATACATCTCCCTTTCTAATTATTTCTCCCAGTATATCGCAACCCACCCACTCACCACACAAAACAAAAAAAAATTGGGGCAACCTCGCTGAAGCTGCCTGAAGGTTCTAGGCCTACCGTTGCGGCGGAAATTCGATGACCGCTTTCAATAAAAAAAATTCCCACTTCCCCTCGCGGGAACCCCTGTGTAGATGCGACGCATAGGGGGTTCACGGCACGTTTCCATTGAAGGCAGCGTAGGACAGCGGAGGAACGGCGCTGGAAAGATGGAGCGGAGCGGCGCAGGCACCGCGTTTTATAGCGCGCATAACGGTAAGGGGACGCGCCGGCGCCAGTGCGTCTGTCGCGGTTATGACGTAACACAATCCAACACAATCCACTATAATCCAATTCAATCCAAATCCAATCCAATCTAATCTAATCTAATCAAATCCAAGCCAAGCCAAGCCAAGCCAAGCCAGTGCAATGCCCTTCGCGAGAGAGTGTTCGCTATCGGATAGGAGAGGGGGTGAGCGGCGAGAGCGAAGCTGGCGCGGCGAGGAGAATGGGGGAGGGGTGGACGCCGACAACGACGACGACGCCGATGCCGGATGCAGGGACAAGGCGGGTGAATGAGATGCCTTCGCATCTAAAATCCTGACGGCGTCGAACCGCGGGAGTAGCAGAAGCCGACAAAGAGTAGAGGACCCCACCAGGATGACGTAGAGGCCCGCGTTTCGGCGCTCCAGGGCGTCGATCTGCAGGCTATCAATAAAGTTGCCTCCATCCATCCATCCATGACGGTGACTTCTATTGACAAAACTTGTTGCTGAGCTAGTTGGTACATAGTTCAAACAGAGTTAAAAAACGTGGCGCAACTAGACGGGACAAGAGAGACAAGAAACACAGATACAAGCGCCAACTTCCAACTGTTTATTCACCAGAAACCACACGTATTTATATACGATCTATCAACAACATGAATAACAAAACCATGTATAATCAAAATGACATATGTAAAAAGGGGCCAAAAACACGCAAGATCAAGTGCCGAGAATGCATACATGATAACTGCAAACGTGCGCAGTAGTGCAAAAATCAGGGCGTGCGCACATAGTCCAAGCACAAACCCAGCAGCAAAGAGGGGAGAGCAGCGTTACATGCCAATCTACACGTTGTCTTTTAAGAAAGACACCTCTTTATCACTTAACGCCAGTGATGGCGTGCTGACGCACTTTTCACCAGCTCTTTTTATAAATGTCGCCTCGATGATCTCCCTTTCGGTCTTGTTTTTTGCTCGCCTTAAAAAGGTCGTCTCATTCAGTAATGGCTCACACCCACAGCGCTTGCAGTGGTCTGCTAGGTGCCCACCCATGTTGCTGCTGACGGCCAACCGGTGCTCTCTCGCACGTTCATTAAAGCAACGTCCCGTTTGTCCAATGTATACCCTTTCGCACTTCAAGGGGATACTGTAGACGACGTTTTTTACACACTGGGTGTAGCGTGTTTTCGTGCTTCTTCGAGCATGTTTCCGGTGGCTTCTTATCATCATGGGGCAAACCTTGGCCAGCTTGCACGGGGCGGAAAACACACAATTTCGCACATTATACCTTGCGGCAACCTTTTTTTACATGTGCGAGAGCCCGGTTAATGTAGGGTATAAACGTGCGTTCTCATTTTTTCTTTCTGCTCCTGCAGTTTTTTCCAGGGTTTTTTCCGTCTTTAGCTCGGTCGAGGTGCTTCACGAGCACTTGTAATGACCGTGGGATGATATCGGAGCGGCTTCCAAGCGGCTAATCTGATTGCGAAAACCTGCAAACAGATTGTGCTCGCAGATTCGTTAAGGCGAATTAATGCATGTGGTAGCTATTCCCCTCTTATCAGTTTGTAATGGAGCGCTGTCATACGAAAGAAGGGCTTTTCTTAGTTCTTAACTTAACAAGTTCTTAACTTAACAAAACTAACAAGTTTTGTTAAGTCGTATTTGTTTTTATTAAGTCGTACAAGTTTGTTAAGTCGTATTTTCTTCTACACTGAGCTCTTTCTATGTCGACAGACCACGCAAAGCCAAATTACTACTTGTGTTAACCTTATAGCTGTTTCCATTGCGGTCGAGGCTACTCACTTACTGCATCAAACGGAAGGTGGTGCCCCTGGAAGTTCAACTGCTCTCTTCGGGTACAAGAACCATCATGGGGCCATGCACGAAGGATTTGCCGGGTCCTGAAGTCTGAGTTATGGCACCAGGTTCGTCTCTACAATGACTGGTTGCGGGTCTTAGTTGAACGTGACGGTAACAGAGGAAGCCTGCGGGAATTTCAACTGTTGGCAGCGCAGAGCACAGAGTTCCTTTGGCAACGTACTCGTGTCGGGCTGCCGCCAAGACGCAGCGCGGCCGCCCGAACGTCATCTGTAACCTTCATCGAGGCGCATCCGTTCCGAGTGTTGTTCAGCAGATTTTGGAAAACGGCCCGAAGTTCAGCTTCCAACCTGCATCAAGAAGGACACAACTTGTAGCCATGGTCCGAGGTGTAGCCAGCCGTGTGAGGAGCAAGACCGGGAACGAGCCATTGGTGACGGAGTCGACTGTCTCATACGCACTGTAAGTGACAAGCCACAAAAAAGACCTCCTTTTAGGAAGATTGTAACATGCTTGCAAAAAGAAGGGCTAGCCATTGTTGAAGCTGACAAAGAAGGGGGCTTTGTTGTAATGCCGCAAGGAATGTTTGATGCGAAGGCCCACGAGGCCATACAGAAAAACTTCAAAACCCTCCGTCGTCTTACCTAAGAAGCAAGAAGGCTGTGGTGCTACGTTTACTAAAAAAACGGAAATTTGGAACATCTCCGAAAGGCCGTTACCAAGTCAAAGAAGTGTAGCCTTGAAGCATTCTTTACAGGGAAGACGCATAAGACAGGGTGCCCGCTTAGGGTGATTGTTTCTGAAAGAGGGTCCTGGCTAAACGAAGTCAGTACTTATCTTCACGGAAGCCTCAGCAAGCTTGCTCTGCACGACCCTTTCTTGGTGCGAAGCTCGACTGAACTGGTGCAAGCTCTAGTGGAAGGCGATCTGGCATCTGCTACTACTGGGTTTTCGATTGATGTGCGAGATCTATTTTATTCAGTGCCCCAACACAGGCTTGTTCAAGGCTGTCCGTCATACCATAGAAGAGTCGGGTGAACTTGACTTCCAGAATAACGCTGGCATAAGTACAGAACAGTTTTTAGAGCTTTTAGATGTTTACCTGAAATCCACCATCATTTCTTTTAATGATTCTTTTTATGTCCAAAAAGATGGCATTTGTATTGGTTCTTCTGTAGCACCCGTTTCTTTGTGACATATATCTTGCTTTCATTGACAAGCACATTAACGCAAAATTCACCAACTCTGACGCTCGTTAGAATTTTAGATACGTAGACGATTACCTTGTGCTTTTAAATTTATCTCATTCTAACCTTGACTCTGCTGTGGATGAAGTGACTAATACCTTTCTGTCGGAATCAGGCGGACTAGACTACACCTGGGAGTTACCGCAAGGGAATTCCATTCAATTTTTGGACCTTAAGCTTAGTTTCGCAAAAGACCACACGTGCTGGATGTACAACCCTAGAACTAAGAAAAGCCTTCTTCCGTATGACAGCGCTCATTCCAAACTGATAAAGAGGGGAATAGCTACCACATGCATTAATTCGGCCTAACGAAATCTTGCGAGCACAATCTGTTTGCAGGTTTTCGCAATCAGATTAGCCGCTTGGAAGCCGCTCGATATCCTCCCACGGTCATTACAAGTGTCTGTGAAAGCACCTGCAGAGGCTAAAGCACGGGAAAAAAACTGCAGGAGCAGAAAGAAAAAATGAGAACGCACGTTATACCCTACATTCACCGGCTCTCGCACAATGTAAAAAAGGTTGCCGCAAGGTATAATGTGCGAATTGTGTGTTCCGCCCCGTGCAAGCTGGCCAAGGTTTGCCCCATGATGACTAAGAAGCCACCGGAAACATGCTCGAAGAAGCACGAAACACGCTACACCCAGTGTGTAAAAAACGTCGTCTACAGTATCCCCTTGAAGTGCGAAAGGGTATACATTGGACAAACGGGACGTTGCTTTAATGAACGTGCGAGAGAGAGCCACCGGTTGGCCGTCAGCAGCAACATGGGTGGGCACCTAGCAGACCACTGCAAGCGCTGTGGGTGTGAGCCATTACTGAATGAGACGACCTTTTTAAGGCGAGCAAAAAACAAGACCGAAAGGGAGATCATCGAGGCGACATTTATAAAAAGAGCTGGTGAAAAGTGCGTCAGCACGCCATCACTGGCGTTATAGTGATAAGAGGTGTCTTCTTAAAAGACAACGTGTAGATTGGCATGTAACGCTGCTCTCCCCTCTTTGCTGCTGGGTTTGTGCTTGGACTATGTGCGCACGCCCTGATTTTTGCACGACTTGCGCACGTTTGCAGTTATCATGTATGCATTCTCGGCACTTGATCTTGCGTGTTTTTGGCCCCTTTTTACATATGTCATTTTGATTATACATGGTTTTGTTATCATGTGTTGATAGATCGTATATAAATACGTGTGGTTTCTGGTGAATAAACAGTTGGAAGTTGGCGCTTGTATCTGTGTTTCTTGTCTGTCTTGTCCCGTCTAGTTTGCGCCCCGTTTTTTAACTCTGTTTGAACTTCTATTGAGATTCCGGTCTACATTATCGCTTCCTTCCCCGTGTGTGTAACTTTGTTTTCGCCAACGGTGCCTTTCTGGGCAGCGGTTATACCTGTAGCTCTGGCTACGTGCACCCGTTTTGTGAATGCGCCGGCGCCCAGTCGCCGCTCGCGATGCCGCGCGTAGGAAGTGCGTCACGAGTTTTTGACTAGCGGTGTCGGCGTCACTTCTTTTGGCTATCACGGGATGATGTCACGCTAATGTCCATTTGCTGAGTGCCGCTCTGCGTGGTGTTCTGTCGGCGCGATAAATGACATACAATAAAAGTATGTTCTTCGCCTCGCAGGCCGCTCATATTTAAGCCAGGTATTCTGTTGAGCAAAGGAAGCGAACTGGGCAATAATATAAACACCAAAAATTGGTGTCAGTACTTCTTCAAGAAAAAATACAAAAAGGCCTCGCGCTTGAGTCTCGAGCTCGAGGCGGCACCCCAAGTCCGACAGTAACAAAAGGTCTCAACAGATGGCACGCGAGCATACGTGGAATTCATCAAACCTCCATTGATTTTATCATAGCAGGAGTGGGACGGGAGGGGGAGGGCGTGAGATGAGGGTGGGGAAAGGGGAGAGGCAGTTGCGTTGCGAGGGGGGGGGGAGGAGACGACTATCGTCTTTCGACGACATTTGCAGCGGAGCAAGCAGATACGTGGTCGATTTTGTTTTGTACTTTTTGTGCAGTATAGGTGGAAGTCAATGTGCAGCCGCTCCAGTCACTTTTTTTTTTGTCATATACAGATACAATAAATCCCTCGTTATAAAGTAGCCATAACTGAGGAAAATTGGGCATATGCGGCGTCATCTTAACATCCGTAAAAGCATCGTCGGAACTGCACAAACAAGTTCCCGGTAACTTCGCTGGTTTTCCGCTTCGGGGAAATAACGCGTGGGTGGTGTTTGTGCACACTATCGAATCAGCCGTGCTAGCGCATTGTCCGGAGCGACGAGACGCTGAACTATAATACACCGCTTGAACAGTAACTGCAAATAAAGAGAATAACTGACGTCGCGCTCTTTTACCATTGCTGTTTTGTCGCATGCTGTTTTTTCACGTGCTGGTATTTCGCGTCCTGTTTTGACGTAGCCCCAGGGTGCCGTGACGATACGTCGAATAGGACAGTCCGCCGAGTGTCCGTACATCATCCGGGCGTCATTTGGAATCCAGATGCATTCTTTGAAAAAAGGTCGGGGCATTCACTAACAGAACACTAACAAGTTACTTGTCCCAGTATACACTTGGTACTTAGTAACTGTAGGTACTAAAAGTAGTACTAGTCAGCGTTGCTAACTGAAGCAGGCAGTTAGCTCCTCTACCTCTCACTAGTAAAGTCCTAGCAATAAAGCTACGCGCATTTACTAACTGAACATGCATAACATAGTCATAAGACTGACCTTAATCTATTGTATATTACTTCCTACACCCAGTTAATTTCTTAGCCATGCAATTGCTCCCACTACGTCCAAGTGATAGTATTTACTAGCTCACAGGTGAATGCGCGCATACAGGCTAAAGAGGCATGCAGTAGCAATATTTTTCTAAATATAAAGTATACCTAAAAAGGTATACTTGCTAATTTTTTGCTAATATACACTGTGGCGTATACAACCCTCCTAAAATGAAAAGTAGGGTTTTAGGATGCTTCAAACTTTATTTACATGCGCCAAATAGAAAGAATTCCATGGAATTATTCCTATTTGGCGCATTGCCATTGTGACAGGGGATATACAGGGTGTCCCAGCTACCATGCACCAAGATTTTAAAAATAGTAATGGCGTCACTCGAAGAAAACCTAGTGTATAGTGTTTTCAGTACAGTGGAATAGCGACCAGTAATTGTTTCATTAATTAGATTTAGTTAGGTAATTGTAATTAATTATCTCACTCAAAGAGTACTGTCCTAATCATTCAAGTGTCAATAAGGCAGTTGTAGGTGTACCCACGAGAGGCATCTAACTGCGGTATTTTGAGCGAACGGCTAATAGCGTACTCATTTATTCTGGCTGATAAAAAAAACCGCGAAATATGAAAAATACCACGTGACGCCGCTCCCGCCCTTGTCATAAAGCAGTGTCCTCGAACAGGCTGCCTCTGAGTTACCCAGAACGAAATAAAGTAAAAAAGAAAGAAGAAATCGCGACCGAATTAGGGCCTTGCATGTCTCTTGGTGGCCCTGTGGTCGTGTAATGTCCAGATGATAGCGGGCGAGATTTAGGCGTCTACAGCTACTCCAGGCTTATAAGGAAGACGCCCTTCTATCTTCCAGAGACTATAGCCACCTTCGTCATGCATGGAAGACGATGTGTTGTGAAACAAGGATATGCGAGGTAGCAATCACTAAACTTCGGTGCAAAATTCCCCCACTAAATTTTTATCTTTATAAATCTCGTCTGGCTCCATCTCCGCAATGCTCTTTCTACGACGAACTGGAAAATATAGAACATTTCCCATTTAATTGCCCCAGCTTCTCCCCAATGCGACGCACGCATTTGGAGTCAACCTTTAGACGCCTTAACCTTCCGCTATCTAGTTACGAGGTCCTGTCACTAGGCGCTTCCGCCCTAGGAGTCTGCCACAGGGATGTTGTGTCTACCCTCCATTCTTATGTTGCGGCGACAGGCCGGTTTTCCTGCTAGCCAGCTAAACGTGCACACTTAGCTCATTTTTCTTCCTGAATCTACTTTCATATTATACATATATCAAAAAATCTGTTCTGTATTTCTTTTTCTAAATTTTGGGATCTAAAATAATATAGGTTACATCCTGATTAGGTACAAAGCTTCTTGGCCAATCCCCCGCGTGGGTATGTGCCATGGTCTGAGGCAACCAACCAACCAACCAACCATCTGCCACCCGCGCCCCGCGAAACTTGTGGCTTCCTTGCGTGCGATTATGAGGGTTATGCGCTGTGTGTTCGGGCGTGTGACAGGCAAGGGAGTTGCTTTCAGTCAGCTTATTTGAGGGTGCTGGTTTAGGGTTGTGGGCGGGAGCGGCGTCAAGTGGTATTTTTCGTATTTCGCGGGGTTTCTTTATCCGTCAGAATAAATGAGTACGCAATTAGTTCGTCACCAAAAATATCGCAGTCAGATGCATCTCGTGGGTAGTACTGGGTACCTACAATTGCCTTATTGACACTAATAATTAGGACAGTACTTGTCGAGTTAGATAATAAATTACAACCACCTGATTACTTCTCATTAACAAAAAAACTTCCACCTCCCCTCGCGGGAACCCCTGTGTAGATGCGACGCATAGGGGGTTCACGTTGCAGCGTTGGACAGCGGAGGAACGGCGCTGGAACGATGGAGCGGAGCGGCGCAGGCACAGCTTTTTATAGCGCGCATAACGGTGAGGGGACGCGCCGGCGCCAGTGCGTCTGCCGCGGCTATGACGCAACACAATCCAACACAATCCACTTTAATCCAATCCAATCCAATCCAAATCCAATCCAAACCAAACCAAACCAAACCAAACCAAACCAAACCAAACCAAGCCAAGCCAAGCCAAGCCAAGCCAAGCCAAGCCAATCGAATCGAATCCAATCCAATGCCCCTCGCGAGAGAGTGTACGCTATCGGAGAGGAGAGGGGTTGAGCAACACCACCTAGACTGTGGTGTTGGGTTGAGCGACGGAGAGCGCAGCTGGCGCGGCGAGGAGAATGGGGCAGGGGCGGACGCCGACGACGCCGGATGCAGGGACAAGGCGAGTGAATGAGATGCAGTCGCATCTAAAACTGATTGATTGTGGGGTTTAACACGTCGACGTGATGAGGCGCACCGTAGTGGAGAGCTCCATATGAATTTTGACCCTGGGGATCTTTAACGTGCGCCGAAATCTCGAACACACGGGCATTTTTGCTTTTCCCTTCCATCAAAAAAGCGGCGCCGCCGCGGCCAGGAATCGAAACCACGTCCTTGGACTCAGCTGCACAACGCCATAGCCACTGAGCCACTGCGGCGAGTCATTCACGAAATATTACTGGCCGGGCTGTCCTAGTGCAATCCCAGAGGTATAGTGAGCCACCACCTCCGGGATTGTACAAGGACAGTCCCGATTATAACCCGACTTAAACATGTCAACAGCTTGCCCCCGGAGCCTCCACATCTGCGACAAGCCTTGGACACTTCTCCGGCCGTGCAAATCCTCATCGAGCTCGTCGATTTTGTGAGCAAGAACATGCCGGACATCTCGCCTTCATGAAATGGGCTCCGAAGCGACGTGTGTTGTTTGGGGGTGTAGTGCGTGCCTCTGTGATTGTCAGTCTTCATTTGCGGCCTCTTCTAGGAGAATGTAAGGGGCCGTGGGTGGTTGCTACCTGTGCTGAAAAACACAGCTTGTGCTCGTCCTCAGATCATCGCGGTGGTGCTGTTCTTCGGGGTGAGCTCTTCTGTGGCCGGACTGTGTAGTGGAGACAGACTGCGTGAATTCAGAAACGCGGATACCGCCTCTAGCAGCTGTGGGTGTTGGAGTTTAGGAACTCTTCAAACTGCAGTGTTGTGCGCCTGTGCTCTTTTAAATGCAGAGCATTTCTTTAACTCACATGTAGCGTCCGCCGTGCGTCCGCAACAGCTCAGCGCGCAGGCACGTCCTCTCCCCCACTCCTCCTCTCCCGCATCACGCTACCCTCCTCGCTCTCAACAACAGGTCCGCACCCCTCCCCCTACACTATATAAAAAAATAATACTTACCGGCGCCTGGTTTCGATCCCACGACCCTGCGGGCGGAGCGCAAGGTGCATGGTGCTCTACCCACTGCGCCACAAAGCCGACACAGAATGGAAGGCTACGAACGCGCCTTATATCCTTGACTCATTCAAACTACGTCAAGAAGCTGCTGATACAACGCATTCACTACCTGTGGGCGGAACGCGAGGTACATGGTGCTCTTCCCACTGCGCCACAAAACCGACACAGAATGAAAGGCTACGAACGCGCCTTATATCCTTGACTCCTTCAAACTACGTCAAGAAGCTGCTGATACAACGCATTCACTACCACCAACTCCCCAAACACTAAACGTTAACGCAATACACCCACCCCCTATGCGACGCATTTACTCGAGTCCCCCTCGCGGGGAGATGGGCCCTTTTTTTGTGTTGCGATTTTCATGTATATTGGTGTTTTTATGAATCGACTAATTGTTTTTTTTTTCTTCTTAAATTTACTTTTTGGGAGCTTGCCCCTGTTCATTTGTATCTAATTGGCTGTAAACCTGCTATAGCTTTGCTGGTGCGGGTGTTCTTCCCCACTTTTTTGTTTTCTTTTGGGAGGGGGGGGGGGACACGGAAAGGAATTGGAATTGGCCGCTACTCCACTGTACTAGAAACATTATGCACTAGAAAACATTATGTTCGAGGAACGCCATTGCTCTTTTTTAAAGTCTTGGTGCATGATAGCTGGGAGATACCCCCTAATTTTTATTCACGAAGGGCCTAATAAGAGAGAGAGAGAGAGAGAGAGAGAGAGAGAGAGAGAGAGAGAGAGAGAGAGAGAGAGAGAGAGAGAGAGAGAGAGAGAGAGAGAGAGAGAACGCCTTTAATGAAAGCTGAAGAGGTCAGCCCCACTAACGGTAGGGCTTCTCCAGATGGGGTGAATACAGTGAGGTGACAGAGAAAAATAGAGAGAAAAAGAAAAGGAAAGAAAGAAAGGGGAGTAAGAGGACAAATGCACACATATACAAATTGTACATGCTCAGAGAGTTCACAGAACCTCTTCTAGCCCTGTTTCCGCAAAAAAAAGTAAGCAGTGTTTTTGTACCCAGCACTGCCTCCTCACGATTTCGCCAGGGTCCAAGGAAGTGTGAGGGTTCTAGAGGACATCCGCGTCGTAGTCGCACAAGTGCTTTCGATGCTGTTGCCCGCTGACTGTCATATCGCGAGCAGTGGCTTAAAATGTGCCTGATGTTGTCTGTAGTAGAGCACACTGTACACAATGGCGACTCTACCCACCCCAGCTTAAACAAGAAGCTTCGGGTGTATGCAACATTACGTCGCAGCCGGTGTAGCACGCCTTCAGTGCGCTTAGGCAGACCCCGTGGATACGGGAAATCGCACTGAGGGTCTATAACATGAAGAGGCGCATAACTGTTCAGAGGATCCTGCCAAGCCGGCAGCTGGAGGTGCCATCGTAGGTCGATTGCAGCTGCTTTGCTATCCTCGTTGGAAAACGGGATTCCAACGGTCAAGGGCCTAATAAGTCATCCAGTGTGCGCTGTGGCCAACTCGCAGCTGCAATTAATGTCGGGCCGACCGGAGGTCCTCGTACGTTTTTGTTCTAATACGCATAGATTGAAGTACAGCGGTGCACTATGACACAACGATAACAAGCAGGAGCTCATGAGGACGGCTCAGAACGATCCCGTGGGTCGCGGCGCACATAGCGCTGATAAGGGGCTCATTGAAATTTAAGGAGCGACGCTGCCCCGCCTTGTTTATCTGTTTGACCCACTCCTCAGGCCGACGAGCTCAACTTTTATAATAGTATAGTCCTTCACGCGGAGCCTCGCGTTCCACGCTGAGAATGTGACCCTGACCTGGCCTCTACATTGCCAGCATTCCAGCTCTACACTGAACAAGCCTCGCAGTTTCGGTGGCCGGATTCTCTCAACAATTATGACCCGGCGCCCGTTATCGGAGCACTGAAGCAAAATTATCGAAGTATCATTTGTGGCTGCGTCCTGTAGTTTAGCCTGCGGGATCAATGATTTGATTGTTTAGAATAACTCCAGCCTCAGTTTACTCGTAGTGGGCGGCGAAACAGAAAACGCCATGCTCCGTTTGCAGTCGCCGCACCGACTTAGTGACGTCACATTGGCGCGCAATATATGCTGTCACGCGATCCAAGCCTTCAAACCTTTAAGGCGACAGCTTAAGTGCCCCGTCGTGCGAAAAACAAGCGTTGTCGTTTTTCCCCGGTACACCTAATGGCCGCCACTATGAAGATTAAATAAAATGCAGATTTCATTCCTTACCGGAATCGAGCCTGGGTCTTCAAAGTAGGAGACAAGTGATTTACGCCCATGCTACCTCAGCCAGCGGCTGAGTAACAGTTAGCTCAGCGTGTGCGGCGCTGACGTCATATCGCGTGACAGGTGAACGTGAGAGCACGTGAGTAGAACAGGAGGCACGTCGGCCGCGGAGAACTCTGATTTTGGAGAAGAAGTAGCGTGAAGTGTCGCCTGTCTGTCTGCCAAGTTATCCAGGCCAAAAGACTACGAGACGATAACGAAGGAAAAGACTCAAACATGAACTGTATATACACGGGTACAGCTGAAGAACGGCAACGGAAGTTGCCTCGGTGCTTCATCACCGCAGCCGGATGTTACTCCGCGTACCTTGAGCATTGTACGGGCCGTTTTCATGATTTGTTGGTTTGCATATGCTTATAAATTACTGCAGCGATGACAAACAAACTACGTGAAAAAAGGCTGACGATATCACGCATTCATAGCAATCTCCTTTCAAAACGTGCGCGCCCGTTGACATCAGGGACCGTCGCTCAGGCGTATAGTGAACTGAGATTTAATGAGGCTCCAACCAATACAATGCAAAAAGGCAAAAAACCCGACGTTTCGAAGCCGGCTCGGCTTCTTCTTCAGGGGTGACAGTGGCCACGCTGCAGCTCCATCTTATTGGCCTCGAGGACATACCGTGGCGCCACCTACGAGTGACGTCACTTGTAGGACGCCGAATCGTTTGTCGTCTGCTACAGCAGATTTCCCGTGCGTATGCGGAAGCGTGTTTTTTTTTTTTTTTTTTTCGTGCGGCCACGGTCTCGCCCGCTCCTTGTGGATTTGATGCAAATTACCAAAAAGTTGTCTGTAAACCAAATAATTCGGGCAAGCAATCAGCGACTCGCTTGTTCCCGGCGACACCGCCGCGTTTAGGTAGTTGCTACCATCGCGACCCACAGCTCTTACATACGCAGCCAGCTAACGCCAAGGACGATGCAACTGATGCCGAGAAAAGTACGCTGTAAATTCATTATGAAATACTTGTGACGGGACATGTGTGTGCAAGGAAACACCTTGTAACAGCGACGGAAACGCGTCGCTCACTTTGATCTCACCACGCGAACTGCTCGTATTGGCTGGTGAATAAATGACGCGAGAACGCTGATCAGATTGCTTCGCCGCACATGCTTCAAAGTATTGTTATGGTCTGCAGTTTGGCTTGATCAGTGCCTGTTTCCCCTACGATGTTTTTATAGTCATGCCCGAATTTGATTAACGATTACTGCCGCAGCCTGTACTCTGCACGGCTGATGTTTACTTTTCGCGACTTGTCCGCAATGTATGAACGGTATGAACGCGAGTTTTTAACGCCTTTCGAGCGGGTTCGGACAAGGCTATATTTAGTTTTCATTAGGTGCTCGGCGTGGTAATTTATAATTGCAGCGTGGTTTTGTATGCTTACAGTAAGCCGGCATTTCTCAAGCATCAATTTCGAAACTCACGACTGCTCACAGAAGGCGAGGCTGCGCACGAGGAGAAACACGTCGTTAATGATTTCGGGTAATGGGGATATTTAGAATAGGAGAACCGAGCGTTGGGGGCCCCCGAGAAGTTAGAGAAACCCAAACGCAACACTGTTGCGCGTGCGCGACGGGAGGGCCTTCGCCAACAGCTCGCAGCCGGCTTCGGATGCACGTAATCGGATGTGGGAACTTAGGATTGGCGTCGCAGCAGATATTTCATCGCCGTTAGAGTTGCGAGTGACCCGTCCCTAACAGAATGTTTCACCGCGCTGGGGAACTCTGTAAGCGCGGTTGATTTCCGTTGAAGCGATCGCCGATCAAGATACCTGCACGGCCTCGGCCGATTCTTTCGCGCAAGCGTAGCCATCCTTCGGCCGCTCGCCGCACCGTGGGTGAACGGGCCGGCGCTGCCGGCACCGACCTCTGTGGCCGGTCGGCGTAAATCGCGGCAGATATTTGAGCATCACTTTGAAAACCACAGCTTGATGACACTACCTATCAGAATTTTTTCATCACACTAACTATCCACTTTCACCAATGTGGAACTTCGTTTCCACGACTTGTGTGATTTTAAAAAGCGGCGACAAGTTGTTGCTGCCGCGACCTGCGTCGGCTCGAGCCGCACCGTCCGCTGTGCGGGCAGGCACGGCGTGTGCGTGTGATTTCCTGCTTTATACATTTCTCGCAAACAAGGGAAATCTAGAAACTTCACTAGGCGATCGTCGTAGTCCACATTGTTGATCGGGGAAACAAGCCGCTGCTTATGCTTCGGCCGCATGCGTAATACACCACAGCTCATGGTGTTGCGGATAATCTACCACAGTTGATACGGTTGTATACAGTCACCATTAGGTCGAACTGCGCTTGACGCACTGAGAATTAACTTCAAACGAAGGAAATTAACACGAAAATACTTTTAGGACGCGCTTCCTAAGCGGAGTGTCACGCGCTGCTAGCCAACTACGCAGCAAGATAGGAACGGTGATTGCGGTGATCCTACAAGTGACGTCAAAACGATCGCAGCGCCGGCCTCTCCAGTGGTGGGCCTCGCGGCCAATAGTATCACATTTGCTGGCCTCGCACAAAGCCCCTCGCTGTGGCACGTAATCCGTGTGTGTACACCGAGGGGAGAGTGCCAAGCGAGCGATTAACATTCCCAGGTGTGCGTTGAATATGCCACGATTCGAGGAAAAGCCGCTTCCTCCAGTTCGTTTCCCTTTCGAGGATGGCCGTTCCGGAGAAGTCAATTTTGTGGTCGGCCATTTCACAGTGTTCGGCGACTGTGATGCGAACTCTATTCTGCTTCCGGGCGTCGTTCTTGTGTTGCCTAATCCTCTCCGGCAGGTTTTTGGTTTCACCGATGTACGAGGCGTTGCACCCCGCGCACGGAATGCGGTAGGCGACCCCGGGTGCCTTCTCTATTGTCGTCCGGTCTTTGGGGCGGGGGATTAAGCGGCCAAGGCTTGTGCGTTATGTGTACTCCTACCCCTTTGAAAATGCGGGCCAAGGCCTCGCTTGTTCCGGGGATATACGGCACCGGCACGCGTTTCAGGGGTCCGGCGGTTGAAGTTCTTGAAGAGTTTGTCACCCTCTTCTGCTCGTTGCGGCGGGTTACGGAGTGAATGAACTTTTTCGGGTAGCCGTTTTTCTTGAGGTCCGCAAATACACGGCTTACTTCTTTCTTACGTTGTGATTCGGACGAGCAAATTGCATCAGCTCTGTTAATAAAAGACGACACAACTGAGGCTTTGTGGTTAGCGGGGTGGGCCGAATTAAAATGAAGGTAGCGGCCGGTGTGCGTCGGCTTCCTGTGAACGGAGAACACCAGGCCCCTGCCTCCTCTTGTCACTTGGGCGTCAAGAAAGGGAATGGAGCCGTCTCGTTCACATTCAACCGTGAACTGGATGGCGGGGTGAACGGAATTTAGGCGTTTTTTCAGGCTGTCAACTGCGGAGGTCTTCACTATGCAGAAGCAGTCGTCTACATACCGAAGAAAAAGTTTAGGTTGCGGCCGGAAGGAGCTCAGAGCCTTCCCTTCCACGTGTTCCATCGTCAAGTTAGCCATTGTTACAGAGATGGCGGCCCCCATTGCGGTTCCAGTTTGTTGTTTGAAAATTTGCCCATTATGCGAAAAATATGTGCTGGCCAAGCAGAACTCCAATAGGCGGCATATCTCATCAGCAGTGAGCGGCGTCCTTTCTTTTAGGGTTGCGTCATTTTCGAGGGCAGTTCGGGCCGCGGATACAGCCAGCGGTACAGGAACACTAGTGAACAATGACACGACGTCGAACGAGACCAGGCTCTCGTCTTCGTCAATGCACACCTGTGACGCAAGTTGCACGAAGTGGCTGGAGTTGCGTACATGAGTCGCCGTCTTTCCCGGCGAGGGGGGCGAGGATGCGGTGCAGGAAATTTGAAAGGGCTCGGCACGGGGATGATGTGAAGTCTACGATCGGGCGAAGGGGGATGCCAGGTTTGTGGATCTTCGGTAATCCGTAGAAACTGGTGCGGAGCCGTTTCGACAGATCAAGCGAAGGTATAGAATTTTTGTTCCGGGTGGTTCTTGAAAATCGCCGCGAGTAACTTGTTCAGCTGCGTCTGCGTTTGGTTTGTAGGATCCCTCTTTAACTTCGTATACGCGTTTCCATCCAAGAGAGCCGAAACCTTCCGGTCGTAGTCCTGGCGGTCTAACACCACCGTCGAGTTGCCCTTGTTGGCAGGTAGTATGACAATGCTTTCGTCTTTTCGAAGTTCCTGGAGTGCTCGGTTTTCCTCTGCGGTCAAATTTTTTCCCATTTTAAGCGGCAATTTCGATAGGAGGCCAATCGATTTAAGTCTTATTTCATCTCGGGCGCGCGGCTGTACTTGTTGAACGGCTTCCTCCACCGCGGCAACGACCTTTGCAAGGGGGGGGGGCTCGTAGCCACATTGTAGCTGTGTCCTTTGGCCAGAACCGAAGTTTGCTCTTGAGCGAGAGTGCGGGATGACAGGTTGGTCACAAAACCTGCGAGGCCAGCAAATGTGAGACTATAAGACGGAGCTGCAGCGTGGCCACTGTCACCCCTGAAGAAGAAGCCGAGCCGGCTTCGAAACGTCGGGTTTTTTGCCTTTTAGCATTGTATTGGTTGGAGCCTAATTAAATCTCAATTCAGTAACTTCCCAACCAGACAGAAGTCTGTCGAAATGTTCACTTTCAAGGCGTATAGTGATACGGTACATGAGCTATTGCCATTCTTAACTTGTGCCCGAGTGTAGAAGAGATGTATTTAATAACTATCGCCAGGGAAAGCCACATGTGCCTTTGCCTTCAAAGCACAGACGAGCAGACAAGTACCCCAAAGACTCTTTAATAAGAAACAATAAACATGTTTAGTCTCTCTCTCTCTCGCTTCTGTCCTTGTCATGGCTAGTATCGGCTTTTTGTAGGTTTGTGCGCGGGGGCCACTAGTTGAACGTGCTAGAAATGCGTTCGGTTTAGCCCGACGTACACGCCTGCGGGACGTCGTCACTGCTGTCGTGAGAGAATCGGCGAGGAGAGCGGTGCGATGAAAACGGCCCTTTCGAACGTGCACTTTTTCGGCAAAAACTTTGCCATCCCCATCTAAAAAAAGTGGAGAGAAGCACGAAAGCTTCTTCCAATCCAAGGAAAGTGCGTCCAATCGATCGTCAAACCTTGAAATACCCAAATCGCAAAACGAAGAACGACCCCGTGCGACGAATTTTCGTGCACTAAGTAAACGCATCTACGAACGATGTAAATGTACGCCGATACGTGGTTTATGAGATAAAGGTGTACCACTAATTCCTTCTTCGTTATCGACGCGTGTATTGTCTTACCTAGAACCGTTACTTCTGCGCAGCTTCCAAGTAACCGTTTTGACACAGTGGAAGACCGGTTTCACGCATGCGCCGTCGGTCCAGAGATCCTATCAGAGCTTTTCTGTCGACCAACCATTCTATGGGGAAATGCTTAAGTTTTCTGACGGAACGCCATCAGTACCACTAAGAAAGCTTCCGCTTCAAAAATTTGCCCGAATCGGTTGGAAAAGCTCAGAACGGGGGCTAAGCATTACGAAATTTAATCAGCTGATGGAATTAAACAATGTGTGCCTCTAATTTTGACGTCCTGCGTCTCTTTTTAAGACCTGCCGGCAACACCGAGAGATCTTCCGCCCTTGTACAGTGTTAGCTCTGCTGATATCTGAAAATATACTGAAAAAATATGCTGAAAAAATACAGAACAGAGCTGCGCGGTTTGTTTTAGGGCGGTACAAGCGGAGAGACAGCTGCACTGCTATGAAAGCTGAATTGGGTTGGGAATTGCTTTCTTTGCTTTGCGCAGGAAAAAAACTGCGTTTGAAGTTTTTCTTTTCTGTCTTTCATGGGAAGACTGGAATTGACCGTCATAACTATTTCAGTGAACCCAGTTACATATCTAGTCGACATGACCACCGACACAAAGTGAAAGAGTATCGTGCAAGAACAACCATGTTTTACAATTCCTTTTTTGTGATGACCATTAGAGATTGGAACCGGCTGTAAGACAAGCAAGTGTGCTGTATGAACGAAGAATTGTTTTATTCCAGTCTGTAACCCCCCTGCTGTAACGCCTCTGTTGGCAAAGCGGGGCACTCACCGAATAAAGAATAAAGAATATAATGTGCTAGAATATACAGCTTAGAGGGCTGTACAGCTGAGGACGGATTGGAAGCCCTGCTAACGAAGCCATCCCCGAGCCCCGGCTTAACTCCACATCTCGGCAGCTGTCGTTGCCAAGACCAACGCTGCCAACGCGGTAAGGCCATCAAAGACGCTCGCAGTCAATCAATCGTACGAGCATCTGAGATGTACAGTACTAGGTCGCAGTAGGATGAAAGGCGTTGCTATCGGGTACATCGCGTACACATAGCTCTTCTCAGAGCTGTCAAAGGCACAGGAAGGGACTGGCAGGTTTGCAGGGAACGGTGACAACGGTCCTCGTCGACGTAGAGAGCGACTTTTATTGAGTCAATTCGTAGGTGTACTTCGTCCTAAATAAACATGACTCGATTAGATACCGGCGGTTGTTTGGGCAATGTTGCCCACACCCCCACACTTACTTCCTGGTGTACTATCGCCCACCGGTCAGCTCACTCCACTGCACCCTTTAATTTACCCGCCATCACCTTTTGTTGCTTTCTCTTTAAAAAATTCTACCTGGACAGTAATTTAGAAGGGCTATGGAAACAAACAGCAAGTGTTACTCATTCGAAAGATTTTCATGTCTATATTGACGAAAACTTCAACCAGTTGAAATAATAAAACTTCTCCAGGCCTTTACGTCTGCTTACGTGAAAGGAAAAGTCTGGCGTGGTAGTGTGACGGGTATCTTTTATATACACGTCCACTGGCCGACGCGTCAGCAACGGTAGGTTTACCATCTTTTATTCATCTTGCTCTATTTCAATCCACCTTAATCTACCTTAATCCATCTTAGTACGCCTTAACCCGGCACAATCCGAATTAATCCCTCTTAATCCATCCTAATTCAACTTTATTCACATTAACCTATATAATTCCACCTCAACATAGCTTAATCGTTACTTTCTAACACCAATAAATAATAAATTACTTCGGTAATCGTTAAAGGGACAGACAACCGATTTTTGTCGAGTATATTTTCTTTATTCCACATCACTTAAAACACCTTAGCCCGAAAGGATTTGGCTTATAGCACCCTAGAAATTTTGAAACCGCAATTTTTAGATCTACCACCCCTACGTGCCCCGCCAAAAGGACTTCTGGAAACCGTCAGGGTGAGCCGTGCTGCAGCACACTTTTAACTGCACGTGAGAGTAAAAGGGTGTTTAAAACTTTTCCCCGGATAAAACAACAATAATGCGCAACTTTTCCTGTTACTTCATACGGCTTTTAAGCGTTGAAATCGACGGAATTGTCTGTACACGTAAGGTAGTGTCACGTTTAGACACTACGTGTCGCTACCTTTCAGACTTCGGAAATTTTAGTGCAAAATTGAGACTATTTCCGCCTGATTATACAGAAATCCTTTGCGGTTACCATAGTACATAAAACGCTGGCTTTCATGTGAGCTGGAGGACATGCACTCCACAAAAAAAAAAAAAAAAAAAACGGTTGCCTGTCCCTTTGATTGTCTCTTATACATGGCTGACGGGGTTTGATTGTTTCTGGCCTTTCTGTTTTGGTTTTTGTACCGTTCACGTTGACGCCGGTGTCATCAAAGGCCACATTCCAATCCGATATATCAGGTTTTCGCCCTAAATGGAAAGAAAGGGAAAGAACTACGATTCACCGGCAACATTCTTATGCTGCCGGTTTGAAGTCACGACAATTGTTGAATTGTAGAAGTAGAGAACTTTATGATTAAAATAGCGCAAGGGGCAGGACACGAGAAAGTTGACGTCAGAAAAAGCGAGATATATATAAAAGCACGAGCAAAACAAGGCAAGGAAACATAAGGTTACCATAAGATAACTAATAAGTGATATCACCCTCCACAGTCACTCAGCCCAAATAACTTATTTCTTTAGGATGTAGTGCGATTGATGGCCTGCTTACACTGATTAGTAATCTTGTTGCAACCTTTATGTTCCCATTTCTTGTTTTGCTTGTGTTTTTCCCCTACCTATTTCGCTTTTTCTGTAAATAAAATTTAGTCGTCGGTATGCGCCCGACCTCCTCAGCTCTCTCGTCCCGTCCCTTGCGTTGTTTTAATCATGGATCCTTACCGACTCTCCCAGCATCACAGTCTTGTTCAATATGTAGAGAACTTCATCACGCGGAATAAAAGGTGTTGCTCCTCAGTCCAGGAGCCCAGGTGACGACTTGGCGATCACTGTCGTGGAGGTCCGTGGTTGCTGGGCGTCCAGGTCGGCGCTGGTCGTCAGGTTCACCCACGGCTTGGGAAAGGGAAGAGGAGAGGACAGGAGTAGTAGAAAAGGAAGGAAGAAAACTTTATTAAGAAAGGATGGCTGGAAGCCGCTGGGGAATGGGGAGGGCAGGAAGGACGCTAGCAACGTCCAGCCATCGAGGCCGCACAGACGAAGCTCCAGAGTGCTGTCAAGGTGTCCTTGACGCACCAAGAGGGCCGAATCCACTCTTCGTATGAGTGAACCCACGCCGGGCGGTGGCAGTAGTAGTAGTAGTAGTAGTAGTAGTAGTAGTAGTAGTAGTAGTAGTAGTAGTAGTAGTAGTAAAAGTAGTAGTAACCTTTATTCACAACGAAGGTGAAGAGGAGGGGGTAGAGTTAAGTGTGGAATCCTATTTCCAGGACTCCAGTGGCGAAGCCCCTAACTTGGCTCTTTCCAGCAGCTGTCGCTGACTGGAGAGGTTCGGACTGGACAGCACCGCTTCCCAGGACTCTATTGAAGTGTTGTAGTTATTCTGTTGCCATATGGTCGGGCAGTTCCACACAGTGTGGAAAAGGTAAGCCGTCTGATGGCATTTACGGCATGGGAAGGCTGGGTTGTGAGCGCTCGTGATGATGATGTGGGTTACGATCACAACACGCGAATGCGAACACGGTGTTCTCGCACGGATTACCCTGCCCTTGGTGTCCCCCTACATTGTCACTGCTGACTCAAGGAAGCGCGATATGTGAAAGTTTGTCAATATTTCTGTTCTTTCTCATGAGGGAAGGCAATATCTTGAAAGGCCAGAACTGAGCCAATGAGCAGAGCGATGTACCAAAGGCTAATTCTCTTAAAAAATGAAGGGTGTATGTGGTCTTCATGATCCTTTTAAATCGATGGGGAGCGTCCATAAGCTCGTCTTATAGTTATACCGCTACATGTGCTAAATGCTCGCTCAAAAGGTTGCAAAAGGAAAATCGCGAACCTTGTTGTTACCTCCTAGATCGAGACTTGCTACGCTGCGATCCTCAAGGCCATGAGCTTCCGGTGCGTCATCATATATTTGCGGTTCAGTTTCAATTTAAATTTATTTCGGACATAAACGCATGCATGTAGCTGTGTCCACGAGGCGTGGCAAAAGGAGACTCGTACGTCTCCTCACGAGGCCACCGTCCCGGGAGTACAGATCGGAAAGCAGTGGATGCAATAAAGAAATAAATTAACGCATCTCCACGAAGTGAATCATAACGTGTGGGCGAAGCAGGGGATCGTTCTTACCGCAAATCACGCGTGGCATTGCCCATTCGCGCATGTAAATGAGTGACAACGCGTGTGCACAGTATATACAATTTCAATCCAATCCAATCCGATACAACTTAGTTTAATCCAATCCGATCCGATCCAATCCAGATCCAGTACATTTCAATCCAATCCAATCCAACGCTCCTCGCGCATGCGCAACACTGTGTGCACGGACGCAGGCCCCGGACAGAGCGAGGTCCCAAGGTGCTTTGCCCCTAAAACAGACCAGTGCAAAGATTGCTGTTCCTTATGCCAGAGTGTTGCGGATGTGTAGTCCTTCAGTCATCCTTATCGGGGTTTACTTTCGCCATCTGGCGGCCAACGGGAGCATCTGAGCTTTCAGGTCCGCATGATTTCTTACCGTAATACACCGCTGGCGCTGCCACGCCCGTTTTTGATGGCAGCCTTTCGACTATGAGATTATAATGCCGCCACACAAAGATACGAGGACGACAGAAGTGAGCCTATGTAAATTTGCGTTGCTTCCATTTTGCGCAGTCGTTCAGCCTGGGGATACGAAAGTACTAAAGAAACGTTCTCATCAGTTCCCCCGAGTATAGAATGACGAGTCGCGAAGAGCGTTAGTAACGGGGAGCTTGAAAATTGGAATGACACCAGCAAACGGAGTAGCAGGAATACACTCAAATTATTTTATCTAAAACATGGTTATACCTTTATCTAAAACATGGTTATACCTTCAAAGTTCACTAATCGAAAACAGGTGATGTTGACTTCGTGTTGACACACTATATTAGGTATTTCATGAGGCTGGCTTGGGCAAGTTGGTTCGTCAGAGTAACATAAAACGGTGCAAAGGACAAAAACGAAGAATTGCAGGCACACTCAAGCACTGACTGTTAATGAAACGTTATTTTGTGAGCATTCAAGAGTTTTAGAATCACATTTTATGCACAGAGAAAAGGAAAAGAACATCGACAACACCACCCTACCAGCCGTGGTGGCTCAGTGGCTAAGGCGTTGTGCTGCTGAGCACGAGGACGCGGGTTCGATTCCCAGCCGTGGCGGCCGCTTTTCTGATGAAGGCGAAAAGCAAAAACGCCTGTGTGTACGAGATTTCGGCGCTCGTTAAAGGTCCCCAGGTGGTCAAAATATCACGGCGGTTGCAAGTGCAGACTAAAGAACGCACGTCCCCTGTCGTCGAGATGACTGGAGGCAACACTTGTGCAGTTTTGATTCATTGGGCATATTTCAGCTGCCTCCACGATGAGGGCTCTTATTTAGGACTTCGCAGCGGGCGAAGTTCGGCACGCAACCGCAATCGCGACAATGAATCCCGAGATGACCTAAATAGGCTTGTCAACATTGTAGTCACTTTCTCTTATTCTTCAGTTTATACACGCACAAGTTTGTTTTATATATGTAAGTATTGCGACATGGCAGTGAAATGTGAGATAGAAAGCAATTTGTCAATGGCGAAAATGGCGTCGCGTGTTAGTGAACGTACCATTATGTAGACAGTCTGCGATTTTAAAGGGACAGACAACCGATTTTTGTCGAGTATATTTTCTGTATCCCAAATTAAAGGGCATCACTTAAAACACATCAATCCGAGACGGCTTTGCTGATAGCGCCCTAGAACTTTTGAAATCGGAATTTTTACATCTACCAGCCATACGTGATCTGCCAAAAAATGCTGGCAACCATTACAGTGAGCAGTGCGGCAGCACTTTTAACTGCACGGGAGAATAAAAGAGGTGTTTAGAAACGTGTACCCGGCTAAAACCGCAATAATGTACAACCTTTCCTATTCCTTTTTCCAGTTTCTGATTCACGCGTTGAAATCGATGGATTTGTTGCCAAATTGTTGGGCATGTAGTGTCACGTTTAGACACTGCGTGTTGCCACTTTTCAGACTTCAATAATTTTAGTAAAAAATTAAAATTATTTCCGCCTATTTATTTAAAAATTCTTCGTGGTTACCTCAGTATACAAAACGCTGGCTTTCATATGAGCTAGATGACATACACTCCGCAAAAAAATCGGTTGTCTGTCGCCTTTAAGCCTTTCGTATAGATAAATATGATTACACAACTGTTATGATTCTCGCTTCAACAGCAGAATGACGTCGGGTTTGATTCCACAAATATTCGAAGTGTCAAAAAAGCATGTTGTTTTTTCAGACCTGTGCTCGTTAGCGCCTGCCGCCGTACGGTACCGACGACGGGGACACGGCAACGCACAAAACGCAATGGATGCACAACCACGTACCCACAGTGACAGACACTCCAGGAATAGAACCCCCCTAAAACGACCACTAGAATGATACGCGCAGTGTCTGTCGCAGAGGCTGGCCCTGGCCCATCATCGTTACATCAAACGCCGCCGAAGTAGTTACGGTTTCGTTTTCGACGTTTTCGCTACAGTGGGCGAAAAACGAGAAGCCCCCACCGGCAACCATGAGAAGCCGCGCCCGGTGGCGAAGCCGACAGGCGCAGGAGCAACGAGCTGTCCCGGATGAACGAACGGCCGCTGGCGCGACAAGCCGCAACGCGTGGATAGCAAACTTGACAGCTGCTCTGCAGTCGCAAAAGTTTTATCTCTCCTTGCTGGGGCCGCATCGCAATCTCTCAGCAAGCGACGGACCTTCGAAAAGCATCCTTCTCACCGGCGGGAGAGCGTCGAAGTGCGGTCAGCGTCGCAGGATTTCGGACTGATTTTTCCTTTTTCGCCCGGGCGGGAAGGCAGCGGCAACATGGTGAGTCTCGCGCGAGCCCCTGCTTCTAAAAAGGCATTTCATTTCTCTTCCGTTCTTTCCGCGGTAGCTCGCGCTAGTTCACTAGCATTGCGGACACACTGTTGTCTTCCTTTTAATTGTTCCCACCCCGCCGCACTGCATTGATCGAGGATTTTGAGGGCGTTAACCCCGACCCCTTTGCAAGGGTCGTGAAAGAAAAGAGAACGTGCGCCGGGCCGTCCGGGCCGTTACGGGGCTTTACTTTGTAGAGATATTTGCCCTTTTTGGGTTTACTTCATCCCTTCTTGCAGCATTTTGAAATTTCTCCTTCATTGCACGTAGCCGAAATTTGTTTCGACCGACATGCGAGAACGAGCAATTTCATTCATTGACTCGCACGTTAGGGCCTGTCGCTGGCGTTCGATATCTCGACGATTGGTACGAAGCATCCCAATAAGATCCCCCGAAAGATGAGGCGAAATGTTTCTGTTAAACGAAAATAATCGTCATCTTACCACCTTCGTTCCTACGGACGCCGCTCAGTTCGGAGTTTAAAAAACGCGAGCAGTTTCAACGCCGTTTTTATTGGCGGCCCCAGCGAAAGCGCGGGATTTCAAATACTTGTCAAAACTTGCCGGCGGCTGCCGGAAAAATCGACCATAACTGACCATTGTCCGGCCAAGTAACGCCCGCATTGATCTGGCGTGACGATGGTGTTTTGGGGCGTTTTATCGATCGGTGCTTGAGCTACCGATAATTTATTCAACAACAACAAAGGGTTGACAATAATTGTGTTCTGGTGTTATGCAAGCGCGTATGTCATTTCTTGGCCTTGCGCATTCGTCTGGCGGGTGATAGTCATCTTGCATCGTCAGCGTCTCCATTAAATACTAGGCGCTCGCCGGAGGCCAATGACCGACGAAGGTTTTTTAATAGCTTATCTGATCCCCTCCGAGGTAATCAACTTATTCTCCCGCTCCGCGCTAAACCTGGCTTAACTTATCGACACTTATGTGGTTTTGCAAGCTTAAAAGAGGCGCCATTAAGGCCAATAAATTATCGATCTTCCGCGTCTACCTGGTTTGTTTTGCTGTCGACTTACCTGCATGGTGATGACTCATTCTGTATTGATTCAACGCTCCCTCTACGGGTGCTGTGTGACGTTTGGCGTGACAGTCGTTAACGTCTACTTTTGGGCAGTAGGAGACGGTCGCCTCATCGAGCTGTACGCCACTTCGTACTTTTCGTGCGTTTTTTTTGTCGTTCACGTGATGATTCAAATTCGCACTGTGTATAACAAACGACTGACCATGCAAGTTTGTGTTTCTGCTGTGGCTATGCCTGCGTAGTCATCTGAATAACAACAACAAAAAAAAGACGTGCTCAATGCCTGAAGAACGCGAAATAAGGCCCAAGTTGAAGGAATGTAAAAACGAAGCCAAAACAGACGACTGGGCGAGTTGGTACGTTGTCTTGCTTGGTAACAGCGCAAATAAAACAGGACACTGTGTCCGTTGTGTCCGTTCCTTCTTCCTTTTGTGTCCTGTTTTATTTGCGCTGTTACCAAGCATGAAGGAATGTGTTGGAAGGGTTGTTTTTGTTTTGGTTTACTAGTCTCAAAAGAAAGGAACCGTCAGAAAAAGAAATCTCTTATGATTTAGCCACACATTGAAAGGTGATCGAGCAGAAACGCTAATATTTCGCAGCGCGTCACAGCTGGGAAATTTAAGACCTTGTCATTCGAGGTACCAGCGTGTCCGTTTTAATCTCGCTAAGGTCTGCGGGGAAAATTCCCGCCCCCCGCGCAGTCCGAATGTGTCGTCCGCTCCATCTCACCAGTCACGTCCGCGACACATTCGAAGGAGGAGGCTCTCCCCGACATTTCTGTCATCTCTCACTCGCCGCATTGCGTCCAGTTGGCACGTTAGTTCATTTGGCGCTCGTTCAAAACCGCTTTCAGTTTCTTTGCGTACGTTTTCTGGTTTATTTCCTCATTGCATTCGCGAAGCCTATCCGGAGCGTCCGGTTGCTGTGGTCTTCGCAGTCGACCACTCTCGCCTGCTGTGTCGGCCAGGCTCCGTTCTCTCTCTGTCGCTTTTCATTTTCGTTGGCTCTTTCGCTGTTGCATTTTTTTTTTTCTTTGTCTCGCAACGCGCGAGAAGCTACGTGAGCAGAGGTCACTTTAGAATCCTCTCGGGCGCCCGCAGAAGACCGGTTTTCTCTGAGCAGGCAGCGTGTCAGACAGTTAGCAGGCATCGCTGGACACGCCTTTTGTCTGGTCTTGTTTGTTTGGCTGTTTTTTTTTTTACTTTTTTTTTTTCGGGTAAAGGATGCAGTGGGGGCGAAGTCTGCGGGCTTCACGACGTGCTACCCGTGCGGCGGGCTGGTGCATCTTTTCCCTGTTTTGTATGATTTTCTTGTAACACTGGATGTTATTGTAAACTTTGAAGGAGCCGCTTTGATACCTGAAGGGTTGGTTGGTTCGAGTAACAGACGGCGAAATAACGCCGACGCGCACGAAAACGGTAATGACCCGTTTAATTGGTGCAGAGCAATGAGAGGGTTGAAATTAGAATCGGGCTTTTGTGCAAGGATGGTACGCGGAAGTTTATGCGGAAACACGAATAAACGATGCTTAAAAGCAAGTATAGTTGGTCGTGCTTAAAAGGCGGTAAAGAGTAAAGATGGCGCTCGGTCGAATTTCTGCTGCCAATATTCTGACCTTGGTGCGATTGTATTTTCGTCCTGTGCGACTTCCCTCAGTCAGGGGGGTTCTGAAACGCGGCCTGTGGTTTGAGTCGATGTCGTGGGTAGGTTTAATAATACGCGGCTTGCTTTCGTGGCTTCCTGCAACGCTGCATGCTCCTCCGCACACACCCGCACAAAGGAAACACGCTAGCAATGAGCTCTGAAAGTGCCATACCTCTCCAAAAAAACGTGTGCTCAGCGCATTCGAGACAATTTTTCGTCACAAAAAATGATTTTATAACCACCGGTCTTGGTTTCCCACTCCGCCCCATTCATTCCCTTAGCTCACATTTTCTCGGCCTCTTAATTTATGAAACTATGATCCGCAGTGCTATGATTCCAGTGCGTGTAAACCCTTGCCAGCGTACCATGCTCCTTCCGCAGCGTACGTGTAGCTAGCTCAACAGTATTCTTACGACGAAGATAGAAATTCCTTAATGAGACCGAAGAGGTCAGCCCTGCATAATGCTGGACTTGCTACTTACTTTAGATGGTTGGTGAACAATTAGGGTTGAATGCTAAACCAAATAGTAATAACAAAAAGAAAGAAAATAGGAAAAAATTCCCCGCATTTCCCCGAGGGGAAGAATGCGAAAGTGCGAATGCAGGAGTTGAATTTGCGCGGTTCGGTAATGTTCGCGAAAGAGAGATCACACACACACACACACAACTACAAAGAAAGAAAGATGCATTTATTCACAGACACCTATTTGTGTTGTCGTTGTACTTGATTGCTAGAGCGGATCTCAGCTTTGAAATTTCGTGTCAGTACTCCTTTAAGCGGGTGCATTAGCCCTTCTCACACCCGATTCCTGGCCAATCCCCCACGTGGGTATGTGCCATGTCAGCGGCCAGGCAGCGCGCGCCCATCTCCCCCCGTTGCCAAGGAAGACGAGGAGATTCCTGGCCAATCCCCCACGTGGGTATGCTATGCGGACATCGCCGGTGGACGCAGGTTCAGGGTCGCTTAAGAAGTGCATTCGCACTTAAAAAAATTTGCGCAACTTGCACTAATGGTACAAGGGTGGAGAAACAGCAGAGCTGGCGACCCCCTCGCACCTTACGTGGATTTCCGAACATGCCGCCGAAAGTTCTCCGTGACTGGCTGCAGGCCCGGATCGTTTTTGGCGGCAGCCTTTCACATAAATTAGCTGACGGGTGTGTAAGCCCCCTTCGTTGGCTCTGTCGGCGAAGTGACATGTTGAAGTTAAAGTTTCGCATGCTAATCTGATGTGCGGAGTGTGCGTTTTGGTCGCGGAGAGCTATAAGTTTCAAATTTTATTGTTTAGAATATCAATTGATGCATAGCGCCTGTCCCGTCCGCATTCTTTTCTTGCGCTCCCGTCTATTTTTCGCGCTGGGAAAATAAGCCCAAGTTAAGAAAATCCCTTACCGCTGTAATTAATGCTTTCCTGCACGCAGCTTGGGAAATGAACTATAACAGCCTCGTAGAACCACCAAACGAGCATTTCAAACACATTTCAATATATATATGTATATATATATTTTCTTGACTGCCAACCCTTATTTCTGTATTTCAACGAGCCCCTCATTTCCTATTCTGATTCGCTCTATATATATATATATATATATATATATATATATATATATATATATCATGAAGACAAGAAAGATACAACCTTGCTCAATTTGAAAGAACTAGTTTTCGGCCATTCACTCAGCTCCATTCCAGCCATAAAAGACTATTTTTTAAGAACAAAAAAGAAGAGAGAAATAATAAAATTAAAAAAATTTCGCGCTGCAGGGACGTAATGATGGCGAGCACTCAAAATGTAGTTATCAGTATTAACTGCACGTTAGCATTCCCGTGATACGATCAGACGGAACTAGAGGGCCCACAACCATTGCCCAGTCGGGCTTCTTGGCGGTGGCTTGAGGCCACCAATCGCCCAAACAAGGTTCTGTGACGTCAGAGATATTTTGTGACGTCATAGCGATAGCCTGTGACGTCACAGAGAGGCGGCCGGAAAGTGGCTAGGGAGTCGTCGCTGCAGACGTTTTCTTTGCTATCTCGATTATTTGTTTGGGGTTCGCGATAAAATTGATATCATTGTGAACGGTACAAAGCAGTCCTTTAAAATGAGCCAGGCTTTTATTTTGTCTTCATGGCCCGTTTAACGATTAGTCATGTCCAACTCCCAACCAATCGATCATTTCAAACTTGGTAGCTGCCGGTTATTTATTTTATTTATTTATTTCAATACCTTCAATGCCCAGAGGGCGTTACAGAAGGGAGTGGTCATTGGCATTAACATCAGAAAAAAACAAAACAAAAGTGAACAAATCATTGGGAACAACAACAAAAACAATAGTGGACAACAAAAAAATGCGACTAGCATACACAACAGAGTCAATAGCATAAATTCAATCATGAGGAGCAAAACTAATTTTTTATTGCGAGGGAAGGGGGGCGGGTGGGGGGGGGGGCAGGCGATTCCATTCGTTAGCAGTTTTGGGAATGAAAGAGGCAAAAAATAAGTTAGTGTTGCAGTGGGGAATGTATACCTAATGGTGATGGTCAATACGAGATGATACATATGACGGCGCAGGAAGAAGTTCAGTTTTGAGGTGTTCGTTTGAAAAATAAATTTTATGAAAGGCTGACAAACGGGCAATTTTTCTCCGTATGGCTAGGTTGGGAAGGTTGAAAGTAAGTTTCATAGCTGAAGCACTAGACGTCCAAGCATAGTTCGAAAGTATGAAGCGTGCACTACGATTTTGTACCGTTTCCAACATGTTACTGAGATAATCATAATGGGGATCCCACACCGAACACGCGTACTCAAGTTTAGGCCGAATTAAAGTTTTATATACAGTAGTTTAAGGTCTGAAGGCGCCATAGAGAAATTACGTCGCAAGTACCCACGCATAAGGTTCGCATTATTAACAATAAAATTTACATGAAGTTCCAAGAAAGGTTGTTGGTGATATGAATTCCTAAATATTTGTAAGAATCAACAAGTTCTAGTTTAGAGCCCTGGATATAGTAGTCGGAAATATTGTAGGTATCAGGCTTACGTGAAAATGTAATTGTTTTGTTAGTATTTAGAAGCATTTTCCATGTGTTACACCATGTAGTAATATTATGGAGGTCGCTCTGAAGTATTGAAGTGTCAGAATCTGCAATCTGCAAATGACGCAATCATCTGCGAACAAACTAATGCTTGAAGTAACTACTGAAGGCAAGTCGTTAACATAAACCAAGAAAAGCAAAGGACCCAGCACGGAACCCTGTGGTACCCCTGATGTCACTAGACAATGTGGTGAATGAAATTCATTGGCAGATACAAACTAAGTTCTATTAGAGAAAAAATTTTCAATCAAAGAAAGAATGTTTGGATCAACACTTAGTTTGCTTAACTGAATCATGCATAGTAATTGGTGATTAACTGAGTCAAAAGCCTTAGAGCAATCAATAAAAATACTACCAATGCAATGTCCGTTATCAAGAGCAGTGGCAATGTCATGTATGAAACAAGTTGCGTCTCGCAAGAAAATTTTTTTACGCAATCCATGTTGCTTAGGGGTAAAAAAATGAGTTATCTTCCAGAAATTTAACCAAAGCCGTACTATCGTTTTGTGCGCAGTGTTTTAAATGCAGAGTATTTCAGTAACTCACGATGTCACCCGCGTTGACGTCCGTAGTCGTAGTCCGCACCCCTCCCCCTACACTATATAAAAAAATACTATCCGGCGCCTGGTTTCGATCCCTCGACCCTGCGGGCGGAACGCAATGTACATGGTGCTCTACCCACTGCGCCACAAAGCCGACACAGAATGGGAGGTTACGAACGCGCTTTATATCCTTGACTCATTCAAAACTACGTCAAGAGCTGCTGATACAACGCATTCACTACCACCAACTCCCCAAACTAAACGTTAACGCGATACACCCACCCCCTATGCGACGCATTTACTCGAGTCCCCCTCGCGGGGAGATGGGCCCAATTTTTTTGTCTCCCGCCAGGTGTTGGCAGTGCACTGTACGTGCGCACGCTATACAAGGGCGGCCGCACGAATGCGAAATGGAGCGGACGAGACGCGCGGTGTTTCCGCCGGCGCCCCCCCATTCACGCCACTGCGGGCGCGATAGAGAAAAAGGGAAGTCGATTCCGCGTTCAAGGGCGCGGGGGGTGCACATTTCACGCTCCGACGCACTGCTGCTACACGGCCGCAGTTGCGTCAGCGTATCATGGGAATGAACGTAAAACCACCGGAGGGGCCGGTCGGATTCGCGCGAAAAAGGATGCGCGCGGGTCGCACGCTGTGTAACCTTGAAGCTCGCACCGCTGTGAATCTGGCGCGGACACTTGATCGGGCACGGGTATAACAGGTAAGCGAGTGGAGTGGGTTTAATAAAGAGTGATGCCATAGGCAGAGACTATGGGAGGGGGGGGGGGGGGGGGGGCAGGGGGCTTACCTGTGTTTTCCGGGAGTGGGGTACCGGGACCCCCCCGCCCCCCCCCCCCCTTCCCGGCGGTTTGCTGCTCCCTGCTCCCGTTTCTCCCCCTCCTACTCCTCGAAGTGGCCCTTTATTCAGTTGACATTTTTGGAACTGAACCCACCACCCTCCGCATTACGCGTGTGGTACGAATATATATATATATATATAATATATATATATAATATATATATATATATTGTTTATTGTTCAAACGCAAACGCAATACAGGGGGAGGTCCCGAAGTTCCAAAGAAACTGTCCGGGGGGACCTCCCATGAAAAGATATCAAACATTGCTACATTGAAAGCAGCGACAATTATACATTGCTGAATAAAGTAACCTGATTAGTAGGAAAAAACACTTCATAGACAAATTAGTTTGGATATTGTACAAGAATAATATATGTCATGAAGTTTTGAACAATACAGTCATCAACATACTGAGAGCATAATTGAAAAGTTAACTGTCAACTCAAAGCTGAGGCAAAAAACTGCGTACAAACAGGGAATAAGGAAGCAATGACGAATCACTCAGAAACTTAGAAAACATAATATTTGGGGAATCCTGTGAAGTTATTCATCCGTCTGTAATAAGAGTGTAACGAAATATTGCTTCACCCTTCTACTAAACTGTGTTGACGTGCGAGAGGGATTTTATATGGTTAGGGAGGCGGTTCCATATTGAAATGCCCATGAAGTAAGCCGTGAATTGACCATAGTTTGTTTTGGCTTTGGGTAGTAAAACATTGTTATTTTCGGAAAACCGTGTGTTATTGTAATTAAACAGAGCAGTGGCTGTTAGGCTGTCAATAAATATTTCCTGGGCACGAGCACGGTAAATCAGTGTGGTTACCTTTTGCTGGAAATATTTATCACAGGCAAAATATTTAAGCTGTGAAATATCGGTTTCGCGTGAGCCATGAAAGAACTAAACGTAATGAGCCGCAACGCTTGGGTTTGTAAATGTTGCACATGCGCAAGATGAGTGGCATATGTGTTACCCCATGTAGACACGCAGTATTGCAAATGGCTATGAATGAAAGCGTGATAAAGAGAGATCATAATGTAACGCGGAAAATAGTGACGGGATTTGATAAGTACCCTTAGTTCCAAATCCGATTTTTTTAGATAGCAGTTTAGTGTGCAGATTAAATTTTAGGTGTTGATCCAGCAGCAAGCCTAGGAACATCACATCTGATGAGGGATGAATGACATGGTTTTTGTAACCGTAACGCGATGTTAGTTCAATTGTGCGCAGCTGCGAGTGAAAGATTACAAAATGGGTCTTGTAGGATTTATGCAAAGTTTGTTTTCTGCGCACCAGTGGGAATAGGTTGCTTAGATCATAATTTAATTGATCAACTATTACGTTTGCCGATTTATTGTAAGCATAGATGGTTGTATCGTCAGCATATAGCAAGGAATTACTAAACGTAGACATTCTGGCAGGTCGTTTATATATATTAAAAATAATATTGGGCCCAGAATAGAACCCTGAGGGACACCTTTATTAATACTGAGTGGTTGTGAAAGAGAATCATTAATTTTGACGACTTGAGATCGGTTAGTTAAGTAGTGCTGCGCAGTAGTGATAAGGCGGGACCACGGATTCCAATATTTTCAAGTTTTTGGCAAAGTTTATTATGACAAATGGTATCGAATGCTTTTGTGAAATCAATGAAAACTGCTCCAACATTGTCACCTGCATCAATTCGGCGTTTTATATTGTCGGTAAGAGATATTAAAGCTAGCTCAGTGGAATATCCTGGGCGGAAGCCATACTGATGCGGTGTTAGAATGTTAAATTTATTTGAGATAGCTTAACAACCGAGTTACAATAATTTTTCGATTATCTTGCTAAAAAACGGCAGTACACAAATTGGACGATAGTTAGAGGACTGTTTCAGGATTTCCTTTTTTGAAAACTGGAGTTACCCTACCGAGCTTCAGGGCCTCTGGAAATGTGCCAAATTTAAATAAACCGTTTATTATGTGAGATAAAGCGGGTGCAATATAATGGGCTACAAGCTTCATTTTTAGGGGGTGTATTCCATCAAGTCCAGGCCCCGTTGTTTTTAGGTTTAAAATAGTAGTGATAACTTCCTGCATGTCAGTCGGGAAAAGGTAAAACGAGCGTACGAGTGAAGAGGGGCCCGTATATGGTGTACCAGAGGTTGATGAGGACCTCACGTCAGTACCAATAAAAGATCGATTAAATTCATTGGCGATGTCAGTTGAGTCAGTCAGCGTACCGGCCTGTGTAGTAATTTTTGATACAGAGTGCTGTGATGTAGGCTGATTAAGAAACGTTTTGATTAGTTCCCAAGTTTTCCTAGTATCGCCTTGACATTTTAGGATTTCCTTTTCGAAATAAGCCTTTTTCGCCTCTTTTAAGAGCTTGTTAAGCATGCTAGAATAATTAGTGAAACGTGTCCTTAGGGTTCAGTTCCGGAAAAAATACCGGTTCGGTTCCGGTTTCCGGTTCGTTCGGCTCCGGTTCGACACCCTGATATATATATATATATATATATATATAGGAAATGAGGGGCTCGTTGAAAATAACACAGAAATAAGGGTTGGCAGTCGAGAAAACCTCGGAAAGCAAAGGGGAGGATGTGGTAGATCATTGAAACAGATTAAGAATTTGGAAAGAAAGAAAGAAAGTGAAGAAAAAATGCCCGCCAGGTGGGATCCGAACCCACGACCTCCAGAATACCGGTCTGGTGCGATCGCACCAGACTGGTGCGACCGGTCTGGTGCGATCGCACCAGACCGGTATTCTGGAGGTCGTGGGTTCGGATCCCACCTGGCGGGCATTTTTTCTTCACTTTCTTTCTTTCTTTCCAAATTCTTAATCTGTTTCAATGATCTACCACATCCTCCCCTTTGCTTTCCGAGGTTTTCTCGACTGCCAACCCTTATTTCTATATATATATATATATATATATATATGTCCCATTTCTAAGACATCGCTGTTCGCTTGTTCCCCGTCTTGCCCACCCCGTGTGCATCTTTCCTGCAACCCTTTACCGAGCGCAGGCCAAGCGCGGCCGCTCTGCACGCTCCAGCTCTCGCGACAAGCAGCCTTTTTTTTTTTTTTTTTTTCATTCCTCTGCCCATTTATCGCGTTGCGGCATCTGCTTTCTTCGGCCCTGCGCGCGTGGCTTGCTATCTGAGCGTGTCGAAGAAGGTGCGGTTTCGGAGGTTCGCTCGCCGAAAGGCGCCTACCACGGGAAGCG
This sequence comes from Haemaphysalis longicornis, assembly GCA_013339765.2. Lineage (NCBI taxonomy): Eukaryota > Metazoa > Arthropoda > Arachnida > Ixodida > Ixodidae > Haemaphysalis > Haemaphysalis longicornis. The sequence continues at coordinate 48,453,972 of CM023449.1, read as the reverse complement.
CGCGCGCCAACAGCGGTTCGGTTTTTTCCGCACGATCTGGCACAAATCCCGCCGGCATTTTCCGACGACGTGAGCCTGATGCGTTTTTGTATCCTCGTGATTTCGGGTCTTGTGCCTCGGTCGGCACGTTTTGTGAGGGCAAAATAGAGGTGCGGGGGGGTCATGAGCCATACAACTGCGCGAAGGTGGATGACCGCGGGTGAAGCTGTTAGCGTACGACACAGAGGTGACAAATCATTTTGAAGAAAAAGGTACATGTACTCGTTTATTGTGAACTAATTGATCGTCAACTAAATAACTAACTAAAAGTTGTACTCGGTGACAACTTAAGAACGGCACCGGAAGGTGCCGCTGTGCCTTGTCACCGTAGCCGGATGTTTCTCCGCGCGGCGCAAGTAGGGCATTACTGGGAATATTTTGAACATGACGTGAGCCGTTCCCGTGATTTTTTGGACTTAATATGCTTATAAACGACTCTAGTGACGACAAAGAAACTGCGCGAGACAAGGCAGACGATATCACGCATTCATAGCAAACCCCTTTCAAAACGCGCGCGCACTGACGTCACGGGTCCGGCGCTTTGGCGGAGTGATACACTACATGAGGTGGTGCCGTTCTTGAGTTGTAACCGAGTATAGTTTAACTAGAAGAAAGTGTATGACAGCTGCATCTTACCGGCACTCACCTACGGGACAGAATTGGAGACTCACTAAGTGGGTTCAACTTAAATTGAGGACGACTCAGCGAGCAATGGAACGGAAGATGATGGGTGTAACATTAAGGGACAAAAAGAGAGCGGAGTGGGTAAGGGAACAAAAACGTGCTTTTTTTTCTTTTTTTTTGCTGAAAAGTGTTCCGCATTAAGCGTGCCACCAGTTTGATTACTTTGGAACTGTCTTGCCTATGCATATGCTTCTTGCCCAGGCATTCTTTTAACTGTTGTTGGCCGGGTGTATGAATTGAGTGAGACGGCCAGCCCAAAGTTTTCGCGTTTAGGTAGCAATGAGAGGTCTTATCATTCTAAAGCCAAGCTTTAGTGTCCTCAATGGTGCCGTTGTACGCCAATACGTCATGCAGGAAAGCCAGCGTTCTCCGACGCTGTCGATGAATGTTGGTGAGTGAAGTGACAGAAAAAAAAACTCCCACCTCCCCTCGCGGGAACCCCTGTGTAGATGCGACGCATAGGGGGTTCACGTTGCAGCGCTGGACAGCGGAGGAACGACGCTGGAACGATGGAGCGGAGCGGCGCAGGCACCGCGTTTTATAGCGCGCATAACGGTGAGGGGACGCGCCGGCGCCAGTGCGTCTGCCGCGGCTATGATGCAACACAATCCAACACAATCCACTTTAATCCAAGCCAAGCCAATCGAATCCAATCCAATGCCCCTCGCGAGAGAGTGTTCGCTATCGGAGAGGAGATGGGGTGAGCGGCGGAGAGCGCAGCTCACGCGGCGAGGAGAATGGGGGAGGGGCGGACGCCGACGACAACGCCGACGACGCCGGATTCAGGGACAAGGCGATTGAATAAGATGCAGTCGCATCTAAAAATCGCTTCCCGTGGCCGGAATCGAACGTGCGTCCCTCGCGTTATGAAGCCGGCCTCTAGTATTCGATTGCTCCATTTCGACATGGCCGTCGGGGCGAACGCCAAGCAGCGGGTACCGATTGGCGCCGTACACCCCAAACCCAAATGTTATGCCTACGGTGTACCCACCCGAGAGTTGCTGTGGGTATTCTAGAAGAGTGGTGCGTATACCTCAAGAGAGGCACACACTGGCATTCTAGGATCGACCAATCAAAGAGTTCATCTCGAGAAAGCTTCGCGTTAAATGGTCGTCATCTTTAGTCGAAGGGGTGTGTGTGTTTTTTTAGATGCGACGCATGTCATTCACTCGCCTTGTCCTTGTATCCATCCGGCGTTGTTGTCGGCGTCCACCCCTCCCCCATTCTCCTCGCCGCGCCAGCTGCGCTCTCCGCCGCTCACCCCCTCTCCTCTCCGATAGCGAACACTCTCTCGCGAGGGGGATTGGATTGGATTCAATTCGATTGGATTGGATTGGATTGGATTGGAACTCTGCGATGCTTCGCATCACCCCAGGGTTCCCCTCGGGAAGATTGTGTAATTTTTTTTAGCCCTCTTAATGTCAGGTTTATTTTTGCACTGATCGGGCCACGTGCGGTCTCCGTGGATGCCCGAACCGCGCGAGCTGGGTTTTGCAAACGCAGAGTTGGCGGGAATACCGGTAACACCGCCGGTGACGACCCCATAGCCCCGCACGGAAGCCCTCCGTGGCCGTAGTGCCCTACTTCTGATTCTCTTTTTTTTTTTTTTTCGGTATTCCTTCTCCTTGGGGGCTGTTATTTACAAGCCTACTGGCACCTTTCAGCTGCCGTTTTCGCGGGATGCTGGCGCGTGACGCGGCTTCTGGTTTGGGTGCACGAATACCGGATGCGTGGAGGTGTTCGCCAAGTCCTGGAGGCGCAAATAGACTGCGAACTACGACGTCGCCGGGGAAGAGGAAATTCGGACTTGCTGGTTTGCTCTTCTGACACGAAGAGCAGAATGCGTTAGTAGTCGAGGTGTATACGAACAGGAAATCCTCGCTATAACGAAAACGTTTTGCTCGGATTATCGTTTTATTCGAATTTTTTCGTGGCTTTAACTTTTTCGGCCCAGGTGCCGTCAGTTGATGACACCACACAAAATTATTGCTAGATCCACAAGAACAAAACCAACACTGCTAGTTTTGTGGGAGAAGAGTTCTTCAGGGAGGCCTCTTGCGATAGGGAAAGCCATTCTGGTGTTTTCGCGGAACTGGAAGATATATATGAAACAAAAATGAAGGAAGCTCACGCTGACCCGTAAGACTTGAAGGTAGCGAAGCTGTACGCAAGATTCACGACCATCAAGACGGTCCACGATTGCAGCCGATTCGCTTCTTCTTCACCGCATTTAACGAAGGTTCGCTTATAACGAAGTCAGTTTTATGTCCGAAGGAGTTCGTTATAACGTGGATTAATTGTATGTGCTCCCGAGAATGAAACGTAAGCTTTTAAACGTTCGTTCCGCTGTTACTCGTTCGTCACATCATTGGCAGTTGCTGTTCTTCGAGTGATGCTCCCATACGCAATCAATTATTTTAAGTGCAGAACACTTTAGGGGCTCGCCTTGACGTCGTAGCTCGGTGTACAGTCGTCAAAACGGCTAACAACAACAAAGAACGAGGTGCCAGCGTATGCACAGAGCGGCAGCTTACGATGGCGCTCGGGCTGCTAAGCCAGGCTGCGCGCATGCGCTGAAGCACCCGAGTGCAGTAGGGCAGCATCGTGAGGGCCGATAACCAGGCGCCAAAGATGCGGCTGTGGCTATCGTGAGCTGCCACTCTGTGCGTACGCAGGCACCTTGTGTTTTGTTGTTGTTGACAGTTTTTACGACTGTACGCTTGATGTCAAGCGACTGCCGGAATCAAGCGGCGTAGCGAGATAACGGACCCAGAGCCCGGCGTACCGGTCGTATAGGGCGTCCCGCAGTTTATATAGCCATAACCGCTCGAAACTCGTGAACCGCTGGCGCTTGTCGCTGGCCCCGTTGGCGGCGCAAAGAAAACTGCAGGTACATTTGAGGCAGAATATACGCAATTAACCGGCAACGCCCGCGTTCATTTAGTTAGGAACGTTCGTTGGGTCGGTCTTTACGACAGTAAGCGAAAAAAGTGGCAGTGCGACGCCGGCACGTGTGGGAGGAAAAGCAAGTACAAGATGAACAGAACTCCCGCTGGCGCAGTTTCAGGCAGTGCCCGGGGCGCGCGAGCACTGCGAAGGCGGGAAATTTGAATTGCATTGGGTGGTAGTAGTGAGCGGATAACGGCGCTGCAGCCAATTATGGCGAATCACTGCTCTGCACATCCGACAGCTTTCACGTTGAGTGGAACGGCTTTAATTATTTAAGATGAAGGTGAAAAGCGAAAACGCTTGTGCGTCTATATTTCGGCGCGCGTTAAAGATACCCGGGTGGTCAAAATTGATCAGCAGTCCTCCACTACGGCGCTTCTTATGGCCCAGGTGCAGCTCCAGGCTTGTAGAATTGTTTTTTTTTTAATTTCAGTGTTAATTCGGGAAATATCTAAAATCGGATTCTGTAAAATTGAGTTGCAACTGTGTATCACGGGGCTATTCACTCCTGCCCCGTGCATCACGGTCCACTACGCAATGCCCAGGTCGAATGTCGCATACATAACTAACTTATTTCGAATTGCCGCAGAGTGAATGCAGCCAATGTTTTAGGGGCTCGGGCTGTCGACGTCTCATGTCGTCGTCGTCGTAACCGTCGTCTCGTGTAGTCACGGTACTTAAACACCGGGACGCTCGTTTACGCCTTGTGCTAGAACGTAACGCGTAATAAAAAAAAAAAAAAAACCGGGATACTCGTTTACGCCTCGCGTAGAATGCTTCGTGCTTCAAAGACACGAGACTTTTACAGCAAACATGTATACCTTTACCCCCAACGGTTTCATCTCCGTTGGCAAAAACGCCAAGGCTCCAAGAATACACTTATACACTGCATGTTTCGCCCCTTCCCAGGTTGCACGTTAGTGTAGATGGCCCGGGATGATTTTCCCCTCCCCCTTTCTCCCCGTTATGCCTGGAGTTCAGGTAAAAGTCTGAGCTAACCGAAAAGAGCTGAGTTTTTTTTTTTTTTCTTCGCTGCTTCGGTTCTTACATAGCCAGCGAAGATTGTTTTTGACTTTTGACTGGCGCCTTCCTCTTGCGGCAAGTGCAGCGCCTCTGGGAATTCCTCGAGACGTGCCTGCCGAAACTGCCTTTTGTTCCACTGCTGAGGTAAGAACAACGCTGCTTGCGGATTCCGTTGTCTGGAATTCGTCTTGCCGAATAACGCTGGCGTTGGTCACTTCGAAACTTTTTTTCTACTCCGCAACACAGAAAAGGAGCGTACGCGAAACACGGTTGCCCGATTTACTTTGCGGTATTGCTCGCTCAGCTCGGACCCCTCGTTGCTGCTGGCAGTGATTTTTGTTGTTTGTTTGCCCGTTTATTTTGCGGTCGTGTGCTCTCTCTGCGTGTGCTTTTTGTGTGCTCATAACTTAGTGCGTGTTGTTGCAACTTTATCGTGCCCACCTTTTTTTCCTCCAGGACTCTTCCGAAATCTGAAAGCGTACCTATCTCAGGAGTATCCCTTTAGAAACGGTGGTTCTGCACCTTGGCGCGGACTTTGCCTTAAGGCGCGTTCACACTTGCGTCGAAAGCGAGCGAAAGCGACGGAAATTCCGTCGCTTTGTCGCGCGACGACTGTTTTTGGCGAATGGTCGGGACCAATTTTTGTCGTCGCGCGACAAAGCGACAGAATTCTGGTCGCTTTCGTCGCAGTGGGAACGGGCCTTTAGGCGTTGGATTTACGGCGTTGTCTTTCGAAACATCTTGGAATATAGAGCGCTGAACTTTACACGATGACCGCAGCCTAAGCAGCATGTCGTGTAAAGTTCAGCGCTATATTTTCCAAGATGTCTAGATACCAACGAGCCCACCACCAAGCCCTATTTAAGTTCCTTTCGAAACTTTGCGGCTTCGCCAGAACCACAGACAGAAATTTTTAGATGCGGAGCATCCCATGCTCGGGGCTGTGTCCCTTGTCGTCCGTCGTCCGCACTCTACTGCGCATGCGCGTCTCTTCAACCCCGTCAGCGTTTGGGCTGACATCAGCGCGGTCCACTAGAAATAAAAGAAATAGGCGGCGCCCGGTTTCGATTTCACGACTCTCTGGCCGCAACGGGAGGTACATGGCGCTCTTCCCACTGCGCTATAAACCGAGACGGGAGCATGTGCTACGAACGCGCCTTATGTCTTTCACTCATTCAAGCCACGTCAAGAAGCTACTGATACAACGAAGGCACGCGAAGCTGAACGTCAACGGAAACGACGAACTGAAAACTAATGGGGACTTCAGTCGACCCTATGGCTGCTTCGCCTACTACTCGGGGTTCCCCTACGGGAAGATGGTGTAACTTTTTTTTCTGTGGTGTTTTCATCTTTTTTTTTTTTTTTGGGGGGGGGGGGGGTGTTGTTACTAGTGGTAGGAATGGAGAGATCTTACCTAAAGAAACACTATCACTCGCTTACGCGCTGCCTGGAAACCAATTTGGAAAAGGGGGGCAGGGTGTTCGCAACAGCGTTGAACGCAACACGGGATGCAACACGATTGAACGTAACGCCGGACCCATAGCTGTAGCCCTCTCAGCTTTTCGTCCAACCTCGCGATTGACCAAGACGATGGTGACAATGCTTACGATGTTTGATTCGTCTCTAACAGTCCCGTCCCCTTTTCATTGGCAAAGTTGCATTGGCGCGTCTCTGAGATGAGCGCAGTAAAGGTCAGCCGATATAATGGCTGGCTGAATGAGTTTTAAGACTGCGCATCTATAAGGCTTGATAAACGAGCCTTTACGCCTGATGTAGGGGCAAGTATCTTCAGGGCTTCAGCGAAAAAAAAGAAAGAATACATAACCTAGCTTAATTTCCGAATTATCAGTAAATAAATATCAGATCCGTTCAATTCAAATGTTGCACAACACTTTGTGAGACCAGTGCAATGCGCATGCGTGGTTTGGCGCAGTGCCCTGCTACACACTTGCAGCGTGGCGTGTTTTTGTGACCGAGTTAGGTTCAGGCATTGTCATCTATTAGTCATACTTTGCTGTCGTCTTGTGCAGCTCGAAGCTGACGACCATTTTCGAACTCATCGACGACAGGCAGCTAGGTTCGATTAACGAACCTTTGTGTTCGACGAACATTTTCACGCTGTCAGGGCAGCCACCTACACGTCTTCGAACTCCCAAATATTGCGCGCGCATAGCACCAGCTTTCCGCACCAAGCACCCTAACAAACGCACGGGCGTGGCGAGGGCCGACCTGCGGAACTAATCCACCCTACCAGAACGATTGCACAAGTGCCCCAGTCTGGTCCCGGTCAACACAGTACGCACGGAAGACACTGAATATACGGAATGCTAAAACTGTACTTATGTGCACCGCGGCTGCACCACGAGCAATCGAGTGACGCAGTGCAGGGCACCGTCCGTTCATCGGTAAATGAATTCAGTGCTCTGGTGCAGCGAACCATACACCGGTGCAGGGGTTGCCATGAACCGGGCGGCTGAAGCAACTAGGCCTATCAGTTCGTCCACTTAAATAAAAAAAAAAAGTACGGAACCGAGCTTCTGGTTTGTTGCTGTTTTTATTATCTTCCTAATTCCGCCTATGGTAAGCAGCGGTTGCGCCACTCCCGTGTCTTGCTCAACACGCAAGATTTCGAGAACTTGCTTGCGCCGTCGCCGTCTTCTCCGTGTAATATCAGCTCGCTCGCCGCCAGGCATTTCAAGGGCAGATATATTGGCCGCACCCCCTATGCTCATATTCCCAGAATGAGAGAGAGAGAAAAAAAAGCGTGTTCTCGGGTTTTGCGCCGGGTAAGCGGTGAATGATGATAAGGAAAAGATAGGCGGAAACAAGGTCGGGTAATGCATGCGGCGGGGCGAGGGGTCAATACCATCTTTGGTCGAACGCTCGTTTGGGTGTTTGAAATACGGCACGGTATTGTTTCGACATAAGATCCGCCGAGAAAATAATTTTAAGGGCGATAGTCTTTTATGGACTACCTAAACGCGGAAGTTTTGGTCGGTGTCTGTTTGTCACTCGATTCAACCGCCCGACCAAAAAGAAAAAGACTAGTAAAGCTTTTCTTTTTATTTACGTATACGTATTTATTTATGTATTTTCATACCATATGGACCCGGGAGGACATTACATTGGGTGGGGGGGGGGGGATTTAGGGGGATATTCAACCAGTCCACAATACATTAAATGTTGCCAGACATCATTATATAAAGCTTGAAATGTCAAAGCGCAGGAAAACTGCACACAACAGAAGTAATAAGGGAAAAAGGCATGCATATAAACTGTGCACAAGAGCAGGTACGTTAACAATACAATATGCCCCAGGTAACAAAGTGTACGCGCAATTAACACATACACAAAACAATAAAATAACATCAGCAACACCACCGGATAACTGCACTGATCAAATGGAATTTTGAAGAACACTTTTAATGCTTTCAGAAATGCTTTTACAGTGCTTTAATACGCAGTATGTATAGACAAGGCCGTTCCGAACTACTAAAACTGCTGCCCATGGCTTACACACGCCAACATTTCATCGCAAAGGAGTTACCGTAGGCATATTTGAGGCAAATTGTAAGTGCATAACTGAGAGTCACAGTGTTCTTTTAGTTAAAAGTACACGTGTGATTGGTTTTTACGATAGCAAATTAACCAAACCAAAGCTCCTTTATTAAGGAAAGGCGGTTGAAACGCGAGGCTTTCTCCCATGCAGTCTAAGTCAGAGTCAAAAGTTCAAAATCCAAACTGTTTCGGCCGTGTTGGAGTGACGCAATCCGATATTCATGGGTTTCATAACACGAGGCATTCATGTTCTATTTCGACCACGTGAGCAGTTTTTTTTTTTTCTTGTTTCATCATCACCATCACGTACCCTCCCATCGTGCAAAGTTGGCTTTCCTGTGGTGCGTTTTGGGCGTAACGGTTCAGATTTTGGACTTGGACTTTCAGCTTTGAAGACATTGGCTTTCGACCAGAGGAAGCTTTGCGGTTCAACCGTCTGTCACTTCACCCACGATCGTCGTCATCGTCAGAAAGTTGGCTTTCCTGCAGTGCGTTTTGGTTGCGACGTCGCCATCAGTGAGGCACAAAGAGCTTCGCTTTAAAATGGTGTCGAAGCGAGGCGAAATAAAAGAAAACACTAAAGTAAAACATGTCGGCTGTAGCTGTTACGAACACAACCAAAACCAAAAGTCCTAACAAATTACAAAAGGAGGTTTAGCGCTGTAAAAACGACGACAGTGAGCTCTCGGGACGGAGTTGCGAGTAGCGCCCGCGCCGTGGTGTAAACTTTCTTGTGTAGTCGTGAGCCGCTTGTGTCCTAGCCTACACCATGGGCCTAGCCCAACAACAGGTTTTATTGAAGTTCAGTCAGATGGCGCGGGACCCGTGTGAACGAGGGAAAATTGAAGTGAATCGAGCAACCAAGTTCTGCATTTGTCATGGGAGGAGAGCGAGGGTGGTAAGGAGAGGACGTCGCGTTGTCGGGGCGGGAGAAGGCTCGTCTTTGGGCGACACCCGCAGCGAAGCAAGCATATGTGCGGCCATTGTTTAAAAAAATACGAACGAAAAGTGCGACGCTGTGAAGCGGGTGCCAGAGCTCTACAAGCGCCAGAGATGCTTAGTGCCAGTTACAGCAATTTGTTATCGTCATCGTCATCATCACAGAAAAAGGGATTCCAACGTAATTACGTTTAATGTCGCGCCAAGCGCAGTAAACTTAGTGAGCCCATGCGCAGTCGCTGACCGCGCTTCGCGACGCCATTAAATGAGGCCTGTGCACTCCTCGTGTGTGCTCGTGGCAGGGAGCAAGAGCTTCATTTACTTCCGTTTTAAGAGAACCGCGCGACGACGGACGATCTTCCTTCCTCCTTTGCGGCGGCCGTCCCGGAGCGGCGAGCTTTTAACCTTTCTTTGCCGCCGCCGCCGCGTTTTCGCTGGAAGAACTACTGCTATATATACGGCTCCTCCGCCTTCCAGTTCGTCCTAGCCGTTCCGGGTGTGTGTACAGACGACATGGCGAGAAGGAAACGCTACTCCTCGTCGTCGTCGCCGCCGAGGCATGCCGACGAAGCGCGCGCACATGCCCGTTGAGGAGGAAGGGGCCAGCGTCGGTTCAGAGCCCCTGACCACATACGGTGCTACGCTGTTTTGGTATAGGACAGAGAGGCAGGCCTATCCTCCGCCCCACCCGGGGCTCGCGAGGAGAGAGGCCGTGCTTCTACGACAACTGCAAACCGGGACAGTGCTTACGCCGGCGCTCGCGCGCCACGTGTGCCCGGACATGTACGAGGACGAGGTGTGCAGTGTGTGTGCGCGTGTGAACGCAGACTTGGCCCACTTGATGTGGGGATGTGCGGACCACGACTCAAGTGCGGGGAGGCCGATCCTCCCACCGGACATTGCGGACTCAGTGCGCTCTTCGGGGCGAGAAGATCAGCTAAGGGCCATCCAGCGGCTCGAGGCTGCACTGGACAGGCAAAGGCGAAAGGGGAACCCGCACTCCCCTCGGCCTCCTCCTGCGGGAGCGAGGGCTAGGGGCGACAGCGGCGGCACTCCAAGTAGCCCGCGCCGACCAGACGTAGACCTCGGGGTCGGCCCGACGCCGCGGTGAGCGGTGAAGACTACGGGACGGTGAAGCCCTGCGTGGCCTAATCCGTCCCCGACTGCCGGTACCTCAATAAAGTCCTTTCTCTCTCTCTCTCTCTGGGGGTACGATCTTTTCCGCCGGCCGGAAATTACCCGTGTATGGCTGGCTGTCTCGCACAATGGGCGCCCGCGAATAGTGTAGGGCCAACGACGCGACCTTGCGGCACGCCGTCCGCCGCCAGACATGCTCTCGTTACTTGCGTAACTCCGCGCTTTGTCTCTGTTCCGCCGTTCGCCGTGGTGGTTTCTGATGACGTGCTTGAAGTTGGGTAAAATTCGGCTTCGGTGCAGCCATCTCGTTTCCTTTGAGGAATTCCGGCCAATTTTAGCCTGCCGTATAATTTTCCGGCTGTGTTATTGAACAGTCCCCCGCGTCCGCCTCTGTGTTACGTTACTTGCGAGCGATTTTTCACCTGAACTTGAATGAAGCCGCGGTTCTTCCACAAGGAAACAAAAGAGGTAACCTACGAAGCAAACGACTATATGTATCCCTTGGAGGGTTAGGAGACAATTTTGGAACTGCCGTGGGGAATCTTTGACGTAAAGTGCTGCGAGATGTAGCGTACGTTAGATGGCCTTTTCTTTGTGTTACAGTGGTTATTTAAAACAGGATTTAGGAGGACCGGATATTAGGATTTAGAGACCCGGATGCCTTAGGAACTATGAACAAGCAGTAGCCGCGACACAGGCTGTTGCGTAACACCCCTTATGCTTTTAAAGGCTTACAGTTGACCATTTAGTCAGGACTACAGCTCGAAAAGGGTATCTTATTAGGCCTGTCACGGCGGGTGTGCATGTAATTGAATGTTTTGCAGGGATTTTGTTTGTTTTCGTTCGTCTCCCTATAAGCTTTCGACGGGGCTTGTTATTACGTTTTGTACTCGACTCGCCTGCCTGTGCATATATTTAGCACAAGGTGATGTCGCAGCCATTTAAACGAATTCTGTTGCTGACGGGCCTAAACGTATCGTTCGGGTAAAAATAAGACCGAACAAAAAAACCATTGTCTGCTAAAGAAAGGTACATTTAAGCCCTGTTCACTTAAATTAACCGAAAATAGAGGTACAAAAAGGGAAAGCAAGTTAAGCGGTGTTAGAAGACAAGTGAGCAAATTGTGGAAGGTACGTAATACTGGTGAGCCATTCCGAGAATTTGGCATTTGCGAAAAACATAGTGAGGGCTTTTTTTGCCGGCTTAGCACTGTCTCCTGATTCTGCAGTGTTCATGATTTACAAACGTCACATTTGGGAAGTTTGTTTCCCCCATTTCTCTCTGTGTTTGTGCGTGTGTAGGTGGGCGAATGAATTATCGGATTATTCTTACGCCGGGTTGCCAGCATTTATCCCGCCGTGGCGGCGGTTTAGTTAGTTTAATTACATACATACATACATACATACATACATACATACATACATACATACATACATGCATACATACATACATGTCAGGAAATGAGGGGCTCGTTGACGAAATGCAGAAAAAAATGCCGACAGTCTACAACGCCAATGGAGGCATGGGGGAATGAATGGTTAGGCTTTTTTTGCTACTGTTAGTAGTGAAGTTAACATTTTTAAACTTCACTGACCGTAGTAAAAAAAAGCTTAATCATTCCCCTATGCTTCCTTTCGCGTTGTAGATTGCCGGAATTTTTTGTGTGTATACATAATTAAAATAATTAATCGGAATAACTTAATAAGTTAAATTAAGTTAATAAAATGAAGCAACTTTGATCGTGGCGTCCGTGCAGGCGCTGAATTGGTTGAATAGATGCGGGCACGGTGAACCTCAACGTGCTTAACTGGGTCACATTAATGGCTACGAGGAAGGGTGTGCTAGTTCACTAGTTGCCTTAACTGCGCGCAAGCACCCTGCAAAATCGAGCGACATATAACATGAGCGCTGGCTATAAATTAGTCTAATATGTATTGCATGATGAGAAGAGAAGGTCACCCGTGGCAGTGTCGGCGACTTGGTGAAACAGGGATGTCAAGTGCGAAGAGGTAATGTGGAAACTGTTAACTCATTGCGATTTCGTTTCTCACGGCCGCTGCCGAGAAGTGTTGTAAGTTTGCCATCGCTTCGAATAAGCAACAGAGGGCCAACTGCTAAGCGACAGAGAGCTGCGCTGCACGTTGGGGTGAAGGGAAGCAAAACAAAACAAAAAATGCGCGCCAATCCAGCCTGTGAAGCTGGTTGGAAAGCGAAGCTGTAAACTACACCCTCAACTATTACCCACGCGACGTCACTTGAGTTTACACACGTCGCTCTACAAAGAGCGAAACCAGAGACAAGTGAAATGCACTTAATCACACCTTTTATTACTTCAAAGAGATATTCTTTGCTAAGGTTACATTATTGCATGATCCATGAAAAGTGGTTGGTTGAGTTGTATTGGTGAAGCATATGAGTGGAAACTCTTTTTTTATGTAAAATTAAAAGAGAAGCTCAAACCCAGAGTAAACTATCTTACTGTTCCTCCGTCTCTTCGACCGCCGACGGAGGCGACGAGATCGGCCGCAGAGACGAAGTGAGATGCCATGCGTTGGTGTGAGCTTCCTTCAGTTTTATTAACTCCTAGCGCATGCGCAAGGCGCGCACGGCCGCGTCACGTGCCGTTGGCCAGGCGCACAGCGGCGCGAGAGGTCGCGTGATGCTATCATGTGGCATTCGGCGAGAACGCAGTGGGTAAACCCGCAGATGTGCTCGGTTAGTGCACCGTCTGTCGCTCCCGTCTCCGCGCTGGCTCGTAGCTCAATCGTTAAGACAAGGGCCTCTCGCTCCGTTTCTCTGTTCGTTCCAGGTTCGATTCCTGGCGGTGCCAGTAACTTATTTTATTTGTTCGCGGGGGTTTTCTGTTGACGCCAACGTACGCGACAGAACCCTTGGGGGGGTGGAGGTAAAGGCTGCGTATCCGCTTGCATGGCTGCAAATGTAGAAAGACGATAGCCTGCTGACGCCCCTGCCATGTAACACTCTTTCGTCTCTCCACCTCCCACCTCTCACTCTCTTCCCCTTATTTCTCGCTCGTTCCACGGTGAATGCAGTGGGAGGTTTGCTCAAGTCAGTTCAATTTTCCCGCGTTCGCATTGCTCACGCGCCATCTGTTGGCATCGTTTGTTTCAGTGTTTGCTTTTGCCTCGTCTCTCGCGGCACCGTTTAACGCTTTTTCCCCATTTGGTATTGTTATTGTTAAAACCAATACAGCTTGCGTTCTTAATTAACGGAAACAGAACAGCGCTACCCTCAGTTATGTACTTATATTATGAGTTGTCGAGCGAACACTGTTGCCGATATACGCGCACGCAAGTGCAATCAATAATTGTGGGCTAATGTCACGTGCGGAACCGGTTCGTGTGTCAAGCGCGCGCTGTCTTCCGCTTCCGTTAGTGAAGTGCCCCGGGGAAGAGCGTTGTCCCCAGCGGTGCCCGAGCGTCAAACGTGTCGGTCTCGTTAATCGGACTGGCGTCCGTAACAGCGGCGTTCCGTTCCGGATGGCCTGACTGAAGCCGTCGGAGCCCCACGCGTTGTGAGCGTGGGCGCGCTTTCTGATCGCCGTAGGCGATAAGAGCCGGGCAGACGAAGCCGGAAGCGACGACAATGGTGTGGAATGTTCCGACATTAGCGCCATGGCGCGGGAAATTCAAAACGAGTTTGGCTGTCACGCACTTATCTTCGAATTTGATTCGCGGCGGTCGCGTTTCGGCAGGTGGAGGCGAAACACACGCGTGTTTGCAGCGGTGCAAGTGTAGGGCATGACCTGTTGACTGTGGCGATAAGCCGAGCTGGACGTACCTGTTAACACAGAAACAAACAAACGAACAAAAATTCACGCATCTCCACGAAGTGAATCATGACGAGTGGGCGAAGCACTGGGGCTCGTTCTTACCGTAAAACACCCGTGGCATTGTCCACCCTCCCATGTAAATGAGTGACAACGCGTGTGTACAGTTTATACAATTCCTATCCAATCCAATCCAATCCAATGCTCCTCGCGCATGCGCAACACTGTACACGGGCGCCAAGCCCCGGACAAAGCGAGGTTTCGCCCCTAAAAGTAAGGTCAGGGGATACCTACGTTTAGGTATTCAGATGGTATTCAGAACGGAGCTTGATGCATTCACTCACCGCCCGTGCTCTGCAAGCTCTGAAGGTCAGCTGAAAGAGCAAGACTAGCAGGCACGGTTTTACGCACCGCGGCACACGAAAACTGACTCATCGGCGCGAGCGCCGGCCGGGCGAGAACGAACCCTACTGCGCAGGCGCGGTGCGGGCTGAATTCAGGTATCCATTTTCTTCGCTGTAGTATACCATTGTCGGTGAATCTAGTGTCTCTAAGTAAGCTTTCACTGAGGCACGCAAGTGAAGCTTCTACGGTCTCGCCGCTAGCTTTGACCGGGTCGCTTGTAAGCAACGCCTCCGAAGACGCAGCCAAACGGTATCTTCGGACACACTTCCGCAGCTGAAATGCTTCCAAGTGTGGTATATCTGATTCGCATTCGGTTGATTAATTGCAGGGCTTAGCGCGCCGACGCAACGCAGGCGATGAGGCACGCCGCAGTGGAGGGCTACGGATTAATGTTGACCGCCTGGAGATATTTACGAAATCTCGTACACATGGGCGTTTTTGCGTTTCGCCTCCATCAGAAAAGCGGCCGCCGCGGCCGGGAATCGAACCCGCGACCTCGTGCTCAGCAGCACAACGTATTAGCCACTGAGCCACCGCGGCGGCTGATTCGCATTCGGAACGACGTCGTTCTCGCGGAGTCGCAGGGCAGCGATGACAAGCTAAGCCTACGGAGTTGACCGTCTAAAACTCATAAGCAACAAAATGGCGGCGGCAATGAACCGTCGCAGTGTAAACGAATGGCACGTGATGCGAACTGACCAGTGATCATGGCGGCGGCTCGGTACAATAGGAGAAAAGAGCGCCGATACTCTGCAACCTTGTCTAGTGACACTAGCCGAGCCTACTGGCACACCTCCTTTGCACACTCCTGTAGTCGCTGTGCCCGATTCCAGCTTCATACGGGCGCTCGCTTCTCGCCGTCGCCGTTTCTGGTTAGCGGTATTGACGTCGTTTTCGCGGACGCTTGATGAACGCGGCTGAGGGCCACGGTCGCGTCAAAAGCGGCCTTGTCTGGTGGGCAACACACGGCGTAATGAACTTTTTGAAACATTGATAAGGGGCACTCGCTTGATCACGTTCCTATGGGACTCGGTAATTCATGACCCACGGACTTAAAAAGAATCGTGTGCCGATGCAAAAAGTTTCACGGATACATTAAAACGTTCCTAACTGCCTGGTTTGCTTCTCTTAGAAACATAGCACATCTTTACTTAAACAAAAAAATCAACAATGAATGCATTTTAGTTTATCTAGTTCTCATTGGATGGCGCTAGAGGTCTAGCGTGCGAGAGATTTATTTTTTATTTCAGTGCAGAGGTGACATATGTCCAAAATAAGCAAATTAGGGTGTCGTGAACACTGATATGCATTCCCTTATAAAAATGTTTACCGACATTTAATAAACTTGTAATAGAGATTGTTCAAAAGAAGCCTATAAACATGTCGTCAACATTTTATAGAATATTTCTATTGAGTTTCCATTACAAATTCGCCACCGCGTTTTAATCAAGTCTAATATAGAGCCAAGTCAATAGACCTTATCGGTTGTGAATGTAGTTTTTTATGAGTTTCTTGGGGGATTTTTATAAAAAAAACTCAATAGGCTTTCTATGCAATTCTTACTGAGTGTAGTCGTAACAGCCTGTTGTGTGTGTCAGGTTTGAATGCATTTTCTGACGGATTTTTATTGAGTTTATGGCCATTAATTTTTATAAAATTCTTATTGAGTATAGTCGTAAGTCCTGTTGCGTGTGACTAAAGTTTGAATAAAATTTTTGATGAATTTTTAGGAAATTTGCTTGAATTAGCTTTCTTAAATATATTATGTATGCTCCTAACATCCTATTGCGTGTGAGTCAGCTTTGAATGCAGCTTCTGACGGGTTTCTATTAAATTTATCTCAAATAAATTTCTATAAAATTCTTATTGTGCGCAGTCATCACAACCTGTTGCATACGAGCTAAGTCTGAATAGAATTTCTGATGATTTTTATTAAATGTATTTTTATTAGATTTCTATGAAATTCTTGAGTACAGTCGTAATATCCCGTTGCCTGTGAGTCAGATTTTCTGGCAAGTTTTAGCAGAGGAGCTTTGTAGGGGCTCGGGCTGTCCGGCCCGCTTACCCGCCGCCGTGGCTCAGTGGCTGAGGCGTTGCGCTGCTGAGCACGAGGTCGCGGGTTCGATTCCCGGCCGTGGCAGCCGCTTTTCTGATGGAGGCGAAAAGCAAAAACGCCCGTGTGTACGAGATTTCGGCGCACGTTAAAGATCCCCAGGTGGTCAAAATTAATCCGGAGCCCTCCACTACGGCGCGGCTCATGATTCATCGCCTGTGTTGCGTCGGCGCGTTAAACCTTACAATCAATCAATCAATCGGACTGCCCGGCAGTGATGTCCGACACACCAGACGCCGCCGCTCCCAAGTGCTCCCATGCAAGACGAAGTGATGGGCGTCCATCGCGCGATCTCGGTTGATGCGGCGGGGCAGGCGGCGCAATAGCAGCCCACATATATGCACCGATAAACTACCAGACCTCCGTGGGTGGGCTATAGAAACGCAATACAGAGTCCATTGAAACTCAATATAATGAAGGCAATAAGATGCTTGCTGCGTGTTCGTAATAAAAAGTTTATTGCCTCTTTAATGACCACAGTCTACGTATTGGGGGTTCGATCGACCCTGTAGAACGGCAATACAGATTAACAGGTTTACCAGCGCACGCCGACGGGGACGCGGAAGGAAGAAGCGACAGGACAAGGCGCTGAAAGGAAAGACATTTGTTTATTTTATTTTAATACTGCTAGCCTCTTAGTGGAGGCTTTTGCAAAAATTGGGTGATACATTCAGAACAATGACCTAGCATGCGTCAATTAAACTTTCGTAGCACACTTCGCGTTTAAACAGAGCAATGACATAGCACATACCAGAAAGAAATTCAAAGCACACTTCGCGTTTACAATAATGTATTTGAAGAAGACAAACGTATACCATAAAAAAAATAAGAACGATGTAGGAAAGCTGCAGCAGTACACTATTCAAGATTACACAATATACCATTTTTGTGAACCGAAATTCGTGATGGGGGGATAAAGATGACAACGGGTGAACGGTATAATGAACACGCACATGCACATGCGCGCAAAAACGACGCTGAAAACCACAATAGGTAAGTGATACGGGCAATGCTCAGACATGGTCCAGGCTTGATACTGCCGACATAAGACTTAAAACCCCGCACATCATGGCCAACACAGGTACGGGTTTTATATGGCTTTCTTTTCTGAATAAAAAATCAGTTGTAGTTCAGCGCCTTGTCCTGTCGCTTCTTCCTTCCGCGTTTCATACAGACCTTCGTGTTTCATACGTGTTTCATACAGACATCAGTTGCCACTACCTGCACAAGACGTGCCGAGTTGCCTCCCCTCACTGTCAAGTATGCAGTGTTCGTGAGGACATAGAACACGTACTGTGTGTGTGTCTCCGTTATGACACCTCGCGGCTAACTTTGAAGACAACTTTGGGACTGCGTGCTGATGTACCATTGAAGCTTTGCGACGTCATTGGTCCAATACGGCACTTTACTTCCGCGGCAACACGGAGTACACGGGCCTCTCCGTGACTCCGGCCTGAACGAAACTCTGTGAATGTGTGCCTTAACTTCACTTCTGTTTGTGCGCTATGTGCGTGATCCTGCGTTTGTCAGTTTGTGTGCTTATTTGCTTATGTAGTGTCTGTATGAATTTTTATGTCTTCGTTTCCTTTCCCTTTCGCACATCTCATGTTCATGTGGAGTAGCAAGCCAAGCTCGCTGCCAGGCTGACTTCTCTTCATCATTAAAGGCATTCCTCCACAGACATCAGTTGAAGGTCCGGCAGTGTGTTGTGTGTACGCGTTTCTTCGTCCCTGTTTTAGCGCCGAGTAATTTTCAAGCATAATGTACCAACTCGCCCACATCAAGCTTTTGTTACTCCAGGAAATACTTATTTCGATCAAGTGCCGGTGGGCCTCTTCACCCTTCTCGGCATTGCTCACCTACTGTTCTTTTACGCAGCTAGCGCTTCGTCGTAGAGGCGTTCGAAAGGACTCATTTTTTACGTTTTAGCGATAACGCAGGCAAGTGCGCCTGCGCAGATCTGATCAAGAAATGGGCATCGATGTCGAAATCTTGAGGATATAGCCGGCGTGCCTTCGCCGTGCCCAAGGGTGCGTTTCGATTTACCCTTTAGACGGCTTCGTTGCCGTCTTCGCGGACCGGCTTCGCCATGGCTTCGGCTTCGCCATCGTTTCGGCTTCGGCTTCGTTACCGGCTTCGCCGCGGACCGGCTTCGCCATGGTAATCCCCGTTCCAGTTCGAACGAAGCGGCCAACGAAGACTGCTTCGAGCAGACAGCATCGAAGTCAGCAACGATGCAGGCTACCTTCCTGTCTAAACCATAGAGTTTCTCAATATTATCGTCTAAACTAACAAGGGAGGCCAGCGCCACCTTTTTGCGTATTAATGTTGTAACAAAGCACTTGTTCTTTCATTGAAATATTTAATACAATTTAATAGTAGTGAAGAAGATTTTCAATTTTTAAATCGCGTAATGTTTGTAATAATAACGGCAATATTATTATTTACGAAATCTGCGGCTTGCATTGCTTAACGTGTTTGCTACGCGGTTGTCGTCTGCGTTGGTGTTGCGTTGGTGACCGCTGCGCTGTTCCAATTATTCCTTTATTACCCGCCGCGGTGGCTCAGTGACTAAGGCGTTGCGCTGCTGAGCACGAGGTCGCGGGTTCGATTCCCGGCGGCGGCGGCCGCTTTTCTGATGGAGGCGAAAAGCAAAAACGCCCGTGTGTACGAGATTTCGGCGCACGTTAAATATCCCCAGGTGGTCAAAATTAATCCGGAGCCCTCCACTACGGCGCGCCTCATCGCCTGCGTTGCGTCGGCGCGTTAAACCCTACAAACAAATCAATTATTCCTTTAGACGTCTAGTTAGACTGCTTCGTTAAGCTGTCTACCAAGCTATCCGCGAATTGGAACGCAGCCCAAGTCGTCAGCCGGCTGCTGCTGGACATATCCGCGGGACAGGGCGGGGCAGGAGACGTTTCGAGCAATGCTTACACGCTATATCCTCAGCCGGATTCGTACTATTACGTGCCCCCGCACACTGCGGGCCGGAAAACGTGACGCGGCCGTTCGCGGCAAACGACGCCGGCGTGCATTGTCCGCGTGCGCACGTGACGCCACGGACGCGAAACTCGCGTCCGTGGCGTCACGATTCGAGCGTCGTGCGCGCGTGTTCTCCGTGCGCAAGTCACGGTACAGTTCGCTTTTTTTACTCTCACCGATTACCCTTTCCACTTTCAACTCAATGCTACTCCCCGGACTGCCTCTGTGGAGGGCTACAAATGCGGCATCAAATGTCAAATACCTCGTGTGTGGGGTTACCTCCCAGCGCACACCCAACCTTCCCCCTCGCTCTTTCTTTCTCTCTACTTCTATTTCTGTCTGTGGGGGTTAGTTTCGTTTAGTTCCGTTTGCAGCAGTAACGTCGTTCTCGGAGCACTTGGAACAGCGGCAGCTAAGATTAGTGGGAAGAGGCGCTCCCGTGGTTCTGTAGCTTGTCTCTAGGGGGCCTGGGCGGGTCGGTGACAAAGGGGGCGATTTACTTTAGAACGTGGGGTAAGCGTGCCAGATTTGACGGCGCATGAAAGACACAGCAACGAACACCGGGGAAGTTATAGGAAAGCCATTGTAGAATTATGGCTGATCGTGACGTCTCGGCGTAAATTCGAAATGGCTAACAAAACTGGAGAAAACTGGTGGTGTTTCACTCAGTTTGACCCTGCCAACGGATGTTTTAAGTGCGAATGCACTTCTTAAGCGACCCTGAATCACGCGTCCACCGCCGTCCGTCCGTCCGCACCACATACCCACTTAGGGCGATTGGCCAAGAAGAGTTCCTAATTTCTAGCACATACCCACTTAGGGCGATTGGCCAAGAAGAATTCTTTCGCATCACCCGTGCATTCCCACTTCCCCATGCTCCCCTTCGGGGAAATGCGGTTGAATTTTTTATTGGACGAACACAAGTGTCGTTTACTAGCGCTTTAGTGACAAGACAGTCTACAATTAAACAAAGAAACCGCACAATTAAACGTGAGACTGAAATCAGTACGAACGTCGGTTCAGTTTCATGTATACAGATCATTGTGTGCGCTAATCCGCCGCGGGGGCTCAGTGGCTATAAGGCGTTGTGCTGCTGAGCCCAAGGACGCGGGTTCGATTCCAGGCCTCGGCGGCCCATTTTCTGATGGAGGCGAAAAGCGAAAAGCGAAAACGCCCGTGTGTTCCACATTTCGGCGCACGTTAAGGATCCCCAGGTGGTCAAAATTAATCCGGAGCCCGCCAGTACGGCGCGCCTCATCGCCTGTGTAGCGTCGGCGCGTTAAACCCCATAATCAATCAATCAATCAATCAATCAACATTGTGTGAGCAAGGATTATCAGCCTGGGCCATAAAACTTGCTGCTTGCACAGCAAATTCCTTATCAGTTAATCCCAAAGACCCCAGGCTAAGGCATTTACCACAACCTCTGCTTATGGGGAAGGCGCTTATATGAGAGGCATGCAAGCGTTCCACATAAGCACAGTGGGTGATAAATGCATTAGTGCTCCGTCTTTGAAATTAACTGATAAGGAATTCTGTGCAAGCAGCAATGTGCTATGGCCCTGGCTGATAATCCTTGCGCACACAATGTCTGTATATGAAACTGAGCCGACGTCCGTACTGATTTCAGTCGCGTTTAATTTTGCGGGTTGGGTTTGACGCGAAAGCGTTACTTGGCCAGGTTGGTGAAAGCGCGCACCCGGTTGGCGTCCACAAAGAGCGTCCACGAAGTACCGCACTCCGAGTACCATAACAAAGACGTGGCCGTAGCGGTAGTGGGCCTCCTCGATTATCAGTCCCGGATCGTCCGCGGACTGCCCGAGGCGCGATCTGCGGCGGCCGATTTTCCCATGTATTTCTATGGGGCTTCCGGTCCGAACGCAGTCCTCGGACCTGCCGCGGACCGGTCCAGGACTGGTAAATCGAAGATGCGCAGTGAATAGGCTGATCCATTCCGTAGCTTTCGGCACAGTCCTCGCGGTGATTCCGGAGGGTGGCGGAGAGGCAGCCATCGCACTCGCTCTTGCTTCCGCACACACGTAAAAGTCGTAGTCAGCCATTGCAAATAAGAACGACAACATGATGATGATGATGATGATGATGCTATTGGTTTTCCATTTGAAAGCGGGGTGATGAGATGTCATCTTACCAAAAAGGACTAATATAACCATGTTTTACACTCTTGGTTTAATACTAGCGCTGCTTAGGGCAGGCACAAAAGCTTATTAGTCACAAAATACTTTTTTTTTCCTGTTACAGGGTGGTAACTGTCCTAGGCAATATCCCCCTCTCTGCTTTTCGTCCACCAGCATTCTAATCTTCTTTTCGTCCCCTCGACAGCCTTGAAGTTAACTTCCTCTGTGATACCCTTAAATCCTAGGGCTTCTGGAAGCCCAATATTCCCCTTCATGTAGATTTGGATGGGTACCCTCACATTCTAACCACTATGTGCCGCATAGTTTCTGTTTCTTTTCCGCAGGACCATGCATACCCCATCATTTTGTGAATACTTCCCCACAAAACTCTTAGTTCGCAGGCAACCTGCTCTAGCCTCAAAAAGCAAAGCGCTGCCCTGGGAATTATCGTAGAAATTTTCCTTTCTGATGTCAATTTCTGAGCCCTGTACATCTCTAACGACGTTTTAGCTAACGACGTTTTAGCTTCCATTTGTTCCCTCCATTTATTCCTTTCAATCTGCCTTGCCTGTTTTTTGGTTACCTTGGCTGTTTTGGATTCGCCACTGTTCTTTCCGTGTTTCATCGTTAGCGTTCTAGTCTTTCTTAAACCACTGCGTGTCCACGCTTTTCAAGTATAGGTACCTAAAAACCTTAGCTGCCAACCTTCGTTGATTCATTTCCCTCAACCTCATCTCAAAGCATATTTTACTTTGTGCTTCTCTAACTCAGAAGTTGTCCCTGCGCCTCATCACCGCCGTCGGCTGTTACTCCGCGCGGCGCAAAAAGTGCCCTACTGCGAGCATTTTGAACGTGACAAGAGGCGTTTCCGTGATTTTTCTGGTTTAACTTGCTTATTACTTCCTGCAGGCGACGACAAAAGAACTAGGTGTGAAAAAGGAGATGACGGTACGTGTTAAGCGCAATCTCGTTTCAGAACTCGCGCGCGCGTTGACATCCGCGGGTCCACCGCTTTGGCTGAGTGATACACTACGTAAGCTATTGCCCTTCTTAACTTGTAGACGCGTATAGAAACTTCGCGAGAGGGGGGATCTCACCCGAGGACCAACAAATATTTGCAGGATTTAAAGGGGAAAGAAATGTTAAGCGGGGTCCAAATTGTATGGTTGCCTTCGCAGTCTGAACTTCCAGGAAACGACAATGCTTACAAGGGAGGTCGATGTCTTAGCTTCCGACACCTGCCTGGAAACATCTGAGCTGCCGCTCCGCCTTGGAGAAGGGAACCGCATTTTGGCATGCGGGTATACTATATTCAGCCACTACCGTTTGGGCAAGGTCCGGGCAGTTGACTGAAGGCCCCTCCAGAGCCCAAGGACTCCTGGCCGCCGTCTGACGAGGGAGGGTGAAGACGACTCCCGCCTCTTCGAACACAATATTAGGCAAAATGAGGTTATTTATTCATTCTTTCTTCAGTGCACCACAAAAAAAAAAATTAAAGCCGTTCCACTTGTCAATGTGAAAGATGCAGCATGCATGCATGCACTGCAGATGCAGAGCATGCTGCAGTGATTCGCCATAATGGGCTGTGGCGCCGTTATCCGCTCTCTCGCTCGCTCGCCCATCACGCTCTTCGCCGCCCTGTCTCATTCCTCTCCTGATGAATTCAACGGATGTTTGTGCAGCGCATTTCAAATTTCCCACCTTCGCAGTGCTCGCGCGCCCTCTGCCTGAACCTGAAACTGCGCCAGCGAGAGTTCTGTTCTTTTTGTGCTTGCTTCTCCTCCCGCACGTGCCGGCGTTGCAACGGCCACTTTTTAGGGGCGAAGCTCCTAAAGCCATGGGTCTGTCCATCCCTTGTGTCTCGTGGTACGTGACCGCCGCATGCTTTCGGAGATGTCGCAAAGTGGGCCGCGTTGCACGCGCAAGAACCGGCTGCAACCGGCAGCGCAAACTCGGCACCGGGAGCGCGAGCTTGGCTGTGTTCGCCAACGGAGGCGCGAGCGCACGTGCACTGCGAGGGGGAGATCACGCCACAAACGCAGGCAGTCGTTCTCGGAGATCGAACGCGACGCAAGGACCTTTGCTCGTTTCCTCTCGTCTTGTTCGGGCACAAGTTCGCCCTAAATAAAGTTATTTCTTTACCGTTGTGTCCCATCCTACGTGACAAATTGTGGTGGAGGTGCGGGGTAGTCCTCGATGGCTCGGGGTCTTTCACCAGGTCTGGGCCTGGGAGCAATTGACTCCGAAAATAAAAGTTGATTTTTACAATGTACGCACACAGTCTTACGTCTTTCTTAATGATGTAATGGGCGAACTTTCACGGGAGAGTTACGGTTACCGATGATCTCCCCCTATCGAGCTTCGCCCCACTTATCATCATTCATTCCGTGGATATGGCGTGATTTTTTTTCGCTTACTATTGTAAAACCAACCCAACGAGCGTTCCAACTAAATGAACGCTGGCGCTGCCGGTTAATTACGTATATTTTGCCTGAAATGTACCTACAGTTTTTCTTTGCGCTAAACAACCGCGAGATGTATGAGCGCCAGCGGTTCACGAGTTTCGAAAGCTTCTTTCAAAGTTTCTGGGTTACGCCGTGACGACGGAACGCCGTGTGGCTCTACTTGGATCCAGCGAGCGAGCTACGGACGACAAGCGAGCCCCTAAAGTGCTCTGCACTTAAAGATTATACGCAAAGAGAAGTGCGTGCATTAGAAATCTTGCACACAGTTTTCAACTGTTGTTGCAGCAGCACGGACAGTGATTCTGCAACGAGTCCGACGTCGAGGTTGTAGGCTTAGCGTCGACATCGGCAGAATTGACTCGGCGACTAACCTAGCTAAAAAGATTGGGCCCATCTCCCCTCGAGGGGGACTCGAGTAAATGCGTCGCATAGGGGGTGGGTGTATTGCGTTAACGTTTAGTGTTTGGGGAGTTGGTGGTAGGTGAATGCGTTGTATCAGCAACTTCTTGACGTAGTTGAATGAGTCAGGGATATAAGGCGCGTTCGTAGCCTCCCATTCTGTGTCGGCTTTGTGGCGCAGTGGGTAGAGCACCATGTACATTGCGTTCCGTCCGCAGGGTTGAGGGATCGAAACCAGGCGCCGGATAGTATTTTTTTTATATAGTGTAGGGGGAGGGGTGCGGACTACTACGGACGTCAACGCGGGTGACATCGTGAGTTACTGAAATGCTCTGCATTTAAAAACGCTTTCGCCGCGCTCATCTCAGAAGAGTGTGCTTAGGAATCCTTTGAAACTTGCTCTTTGGAGGCTTTGTCACCGCAGCGCTGGTAAACCAAGATTAGCTCGTGTATGTCAAAAGAAAAAAAAAAAGAAAAAAAAAGAGGACCCAAGTTGAGTAAGTCTGTCCTGTGTCACTTCACCTCACGTTTTTGTCGTTCGCATTGTTATGCTAAACGGACCGCACTAGCCCAACTGCTTGTATCAAACTGACGGCTGTTTGCCTAGGTCGACTGGTTCACTTCGGTTTTTTTTTAACATATGCATAGCTTCTATGCACGTAGGCTTTTTTTTGTCATTGTGTTCGAAGTCGTCTCTTCGAAGGTGATGTTTCATTATATTCCACTCGATTCATACGCAAACAACCACGGCGGCTGGCATTCGAACTGGCTACTTCGTGCTCTGACCAGGACGCGCGTGCCAGCTCGGCCGCGTGAGGAAGCTGTTAAAAAAAGATGGCGAAGCTTGCACCAAGTCGCGCAAGGCTTGAACTACAGCGAAGCTGAAAGATTTCTTCTAGGTAAGCACTGAAGGACACTCCACCACGCGTTGCAGTAGGTTGAAATTGTTTACATGTTCCGTCATCGCTTTTCAGCGTGATAGTAGTCATCGTCATATCCATCTATATCGTCGTCGTCTTCATGCATGACTGGCGGTGTCGGATCGTTTTGTCCGCAGGCTTCGCACTTCTCCCCGAGTGGAACGCGTCTGTAGCGCGAGCTGTCTTGTCCCCCACCCCCGAGTCGCGGACGCACCGTGAATTGTTTTCTTGGTATTCTTTTGCAGTCGCCATGCGCAAGACTGGACGACGCTGGGGCGCTCCCTCGTAAAACGCGCGCACACGACTGCGGTAAAACGGATGGAAGTACCTATGATCCGGGTTTTTTTTTTTTATAACGCCGCACGCATTACGGCCAGTAACACCAGTGATGCCAATCTAGCGGATTTTCCGCTAAATCTGGCGGATTTCATTTTATTCTGACGGGGAAAAAATCAGTCTAGCGGCTAGTGGATTTTTTGACGGGCCATTTTCATACATAGCGGATTTCTGGCGGATACTTCACGTAGTGCACCGATTCAAAATCGGCCTGCAAAAACCATTTCCGTGTCCTCTAAAAATACAGAAATTGCTTAACTTCAGAGATTAGGAGGGCTCCTGTTCATTTGCTCCGCCTATCTCAGACAAAGAATCCGTGAGGTTTCAAAACGGCTCTGAGACAATCGAAAAAATTCAAAACCAGTGGAAGCAAAATCACCCTCCTGGAGTGGAAGCAAATATCGTCCACGCAGTCGTTCTGGTGTGAAGTTCACTCCCATAAGGACGCCTGCGGCGAAAACCCGTTCGCCGAGCTGACCGGATTTTCCATGTCGATGCTCGTGGTACACTCTAAATTTTTTTTCCACCCATATACTCCCTAGAGGTTCTTTTTCGCCTGTCCTCTAGTGATCCTCCTTGTAGGAGTTTTTTTACTACATGGAACAGGGAGGTTTTGTTTACCTCCTAAAAACAGGGTGTTTTTAGGTGATAGAAAGGAGGAGTTTAGGGAGTGTTTAAGAAATGTTAGGGAGAATTTAAGGAGATCAAAATGGAGTATTCTTTACTTCCTCAAGGCGTTTTAAGGTGATGTTTATGGACTTCTGAGGCGGTTAAATAGTAGCCTATTATAGCCTCCCTTGGGGAGTACTTATGTTATTTTAGGGGCGTTTTGAGGAGGTTCAAGGGAAGCATTTACTTCTTTGCATGGAGTTTTACGTTTGTAGGCCTTGCGAGGGGAGTTTTTAGGAGGTTCAAGGGAAGCATATATTTCTTTTGAATGGAGTTTTGCAAAGTTGGGGCGGTTTTGTAGGCCTTCCGAAAAAAGAGTTTTTTCAAGGCCCACAAGGGAGAGTTTCCAGTTCCCTGCGGGAGAGTACTGATTTCACACGGTTTTTCTCGGTTTCAGGTTATTTCAACGAACTTTCGCATACAAGTTTACATGGTACATGGTGTACACAAGGAGGCTCCGAAATAAAAACTTAGGGCGACCTCCTATAAGAAAGCAAAATGGTAAATTGCTAAAAACACGCCAGTTAGGAATGGAAGACAGCAATAGAATGCTAGTTGAACAAACCGTAGAATTAATATTACTCCAAGAACTGGAAATACGCGAAAAACAAGATAGGCGCAAACACAACCACCATTGTAAGTGAAATCATTATATAATAATAGCGGATCGAGAACGCGTCAGTACTTATCAGAACTTATCAGAACGTATCAGCACTCAGTACACAAAGTGAAAAAAAATGGTTGGCAGTGGTTTACAACAAAGAATTTTCAGTTGGTGTGAAATGAGCGATCTGTGTGCTAGTTGAACAAACTGTAGAAACAATGTTACTATAAGAACTGGAAATACGCGAAAAACATATAGGCACAAACACAACGGCATGGTAAGTGACATCATTATATAATACTAGAGGATTGAGAACGCGTGAGTACTTATCAGTACGCCATCAGTACTCAGTACACAAAGTGAAAAAATGGTTTGCAGTGGTTTAAAACAACAAAAATTTTTTTCAATTGTTGGTGAAATGAGCGAGAGCTGTGTAACGATTTGATATTGAAAGGTAACGAGCATTTTGTAGATGGTAAAGGCACAAGAGATAAATGATGTAGGAGACAGACAGCAATGAGTTGGCTATGGGATAAATGAGTAATATAAAGAACGAGAAATATGCTGCGGAAAATACCAGTGCGTTTTGATAAAGACACAAATGCGCCAAGAAAAGTGACCCAGTCTGAGGGGTTAATTGCAAGGATATAGAACAGAATGAGTGGTATCGCGACAGCTTCTCAGAGTGAGAAGAAAAAAGCCATGTAATTCGTGTTTTTCCGATAATTTTGAGTTGATTCATTTGGCACCAGTTGCCACATTATAGTAGATAATTGTTTCAAGTTATATTAGTTGGTTAATAATATTGCTTCACGAAAAGAGAGCTGGATTATCAGCATACAGAAGGGCCCATCAAATATCCCCTGTTCAGTAAAAAAAAGTAAAACGTAGAAAAACATAAGACGAAATTCTTAAAACTACTATCCAATGATTGAACAGGATTGAAAACAAATAAAATATGGTGAGGGGATAATTGAGGCGATAAAAGTTAATTAGTTCTAAATCCTTCCACAACGCGTTTGGTGCTGGCAAGGTCCAAAAAAAAGGCATGTTCCACAAACGTTAGAGCTCTGTGGTGCCTTCTTGGATATTGAATGTTGAAAACCCAGAACGATGCAAACAGATTACACAGTCCTCCCAGTAAAGATGATGCACCTCAAGACCTCTGGCCATCGATGCGAGCTAATTTCCCCTGTCGCGGATGCAGGCAGGGAGTCAAAGGAACAATCTACCTGAAAAGCAAAAAAGAAAAAAAAAAAATGCCCCACATGTAAAATTCAAAACAGACACTAATGGTTAAATGAACTTAATAATTCCGGTACAGTAATAAAATTGTTATGCCAGGTTCCCTGCGAAGATTCAGTACTTAAATTAGGAATGCAAAGGCTTCATAAAACCAAGTGCCAGTACATTAACCATCGTGGCTTTTGCAGCAATAAAAAAGATATTACTTCCGCACAATATACTCGAGCACAACTTTAAATGACAGTGAAGTTAAAATGCAAGTCTCTCTAGGTTGATAGATTAGCTCACGGAGAACACTATTATACCCCTCTTACACCTGGGGTTTTTTTTTAAATAAGGTTGAAAATAGCAAAAACACGTTTTCACCGGAAGGGCTTAAGTGGCCTGACGCGCACAACTTCTTTCTTGGCTGCCGCTGGATGGTGCTTCGTCCATACTTGGGGTGGCAGTACTGCTTTCCAAGGGAGCATGCGAGCTACGCATGAGAAAATCGTTCGACCGCCAAAACTTGCGGGGCCTCAAAAGGCCAATGTTTTTCTTCAGTGAAGCGTAAACACTGATTACAGGTCCAATGGAGAAACATTTTGCTTAGTGGTCTCGCACGGCAAATGACAGGGGAGTTTGGGGAAGCATGAGCGATTTGACCGGAACTGACCAAACTGCTTGGTACGTGGTAATGTTGTATTCAGTTGCTTGTATACTGCTATTAATCACCGCTGCTTCACTTGCTTCCGGTTTATCCTGGTGCAAACAGCGACTGCAAGTCGTGTTTGCGTCACGTTTGATGAGCAGTTGAACAGCGATTTTCTCAGCACTTAAGGCATCTTGGCACTAAATCAATGCTGAAATGGCTATGCGAGGTCCGACTTCCGTTTGAAATCAACTTGCTGGTTGTCTTCAATGACCATTGAACAACAGTTACCCTTATGCCTCATCACTGCAACCGATTGGTTCCTCCGTGTGGTGCAAAGTGTGTTACTGTGAGTATTTTCAACGTGAAACGAACCGTTCCTGTGATTTGTGGACTGATTCTGCTATTAATTACTGCAGTGACAACAAGCTATGAAAGAAAATCCCGCCATCTCACGAAGTGAATGATGATGAGAGGGGCGAATCTAAATGCTTATCAGCAGACAATGTGACGCATTAAGTGCAAGCTCTTTCATAGTGTGTGCATTGACATTAGGATATGGCCCCCTGGCAGAATGATGCGCTGCGCGAGATTTTGCCTGTACTAAAAGGACAGGCAACTCATTTTTACGGAGTATAGGATCTGTAAAGGGTTGCGATTTCGGCGAGTTGGTAATTAATGCATTGCGAAAAATAAACTGCGCGCAAATTAACGAGGACAAGAACATATGAAACGGCACAAGCGCACACTAGCAACTAGTTTATTATTGCACAATTCAAAGCTTTATATGCCCAAGCGCCCAATTGCCGCGCCCCCAATGCGTCACAGTTCTTCGGCGCACTCAGCACGAAATACTAAAAAACCGTAACAACAAAACCACAAAACGAACTTTGAGGCGCACGAAAGGCGAAAAAATCAGCAAAGATAACCGCATCATACATGGATAAGACCCCCCTCCCACCCCCAACACGCATTCCCAGAAAAGCACCGAAATAAGCGCTCAATGTGCGCTAAATATGCGACTTCTCGATTAAGGCAGGGCGATAGAGGGATGACTGATACATTCGGAACCAGCTTTCTGATGTGGCTGGCTTCTACAATTTCTCTCGTTGCTGGTTCTTATGTCGCAAAGGATGGCTGTGCGCTCAAACACAGGGACACAATCAGGTCTGCATGCGCGGTAATGAAGAAGATAAGTGGCTCAGGTCACGTTGAAAAATGAAAAAAAAAATATACGGTACTTTAGACGTCGTAAGCTCGAGTTGTGACAACGTAACCCGTCTGCGGCTCTGTCCTGAAGTTCGGAGAAATGCAGGCGGGGTTGTGTTATATTTCTCGTCTTGCATTACGCTTTCTTTTATATATTAGCGCCCTCTTCCCGATCTCTCTACCTTCCTTCCCGCTTCCGTCTGACTGCGCTGATTTTCGCCAGCACGAATTAACCGTCACGTTGGTTTGAAACGACGCCGCGCGCGACAAACGATTTTATCTCGAATGCCGTTACAAACCGGCCTACAAAAAGAATGCGAACGCATACCCAAAAACCCACAAACAAGTAAAATAATACGAGGTGTGCGCTTTTTTCTTTGCCCGTGCGTGTACGAGCTGTGAGCGGCACGGGTACCCGGGTGCTTCGCTAACCCTATCCAAACGTTTGACAAACGCATCGACTGATGAAGACCACTTACCAGCGAGCTGTCCACACCTGTCGCCGTATCCAAATGCTGTTTGCGGCCGTTCCTCGTGTGACAGGGGCACATGAAAATCTTTCCACCAAATGGCACTACTAGTCCTTCACAAATAAGAAAAATTCCCCCGCATTTCCCGAGGGGGAGAATGTGAAAGTGCGAATGCACGGTTGTCGGCCCGCTTGCGGCGCTTGCGCTCGGCCCCCGCAGCCCACCGCCTCGCCGCCTTCTCTTCCATCTCTTCCATCGGGTTTGTAGTATCACGCGTACACCACGCAGTTATCAAGCCGCTATAACGCCGCTGAGTCGCCAACGCACGCCGCTGACGACGGTAGTTTGAATGCGTTAAAGATATAAGGCGCGTTACTGACAATATCAGCGTCGCGTCCGTGGCTTATTCGGTAGAGCGTCGGGGCTGCGGCCCGCAAAGTCCTCGGATCGAAACCTGGCGCCGGATGCTGTTTCTTCTTTAAATATAGAGGAGCACTGCGGACGCCGCCGCCCGCCGCCGACGCCGGCGGTGGATGGGTTTGGGGTCGCTTATTCGCACTTAAAAAAACGACGGCCCAAGGCGAGGCTTGAAGCTCGGCCGCGCCGAGTCACCGGCCGCGCTGCGTTGATAGCGCAGAGGTTGTTTACATCCGGGCAGCCAGTCGTGCCGCCAGGGCAAGTTGAGTCGCTGCAGTCGGGTGCGTTGGCGCGCTGGGCACGAGAATTAAATCGTATATGTATGCGCAAGCAAGCGAAGCAGATGAACATTGCAATGTTTGCAACGGCGAGAACTGCCTCTTCGTTAGCAGCAGAGTTGACAACACCTATCGCCAAAATAACAGATTAAGACAACACGGGCCGCGCTCTCTGCCTGTGATCGCGCTGGTTGAAGCATCTATACGGGTATACGTACGGTATTGGTTTTGTAGCTGCGTGCAACCGTCGCGTCCTGCTCACTCGTTCTAATTAGCATTAGGCCACGGTTGAAGTGCTGGTGCACGGAGACAACAGAATACTAACATGGCGACCGCCCGCTTGAGATGATTACCTGAGATAGGGCGTTTATTGTGGACGTGGTAGTATACAAGGAACGGAACGCCATCTCACAAAATGGTGTTAAGTAGTTCTAAATCCACTCTTTTGTCTACCCGGATGGGCAACGGTACTACCATGGAGGTTCGTCCACTTCTTTAGATCATGCCTAGGGAGTACATTTTTGCTATAGGTACTTTTCAGGGCACATTACTTGATTAAAAACTCCATTTCCGGCTAGTTTGCGTTACAGTGTACCGTATTCAAATGCCGAAGTAGAAATGAGGTTAGTCAGCTTAATAATAAAATTCAAGATGAGGAACAACCTGAAGCTTGAAACAACAAACGCCATCCTCGTCGTAAGAGCGGGACTGAAGTGACACCAGAAAAGTTGTTTTAATTACGAACTTCCCGCAGCAGTTAGTGCAATCGGGACATCTGCAACGTATGTGCAACCAAGTCACCTTTCTGGTCCCTCAACAAGTACCAGCGGTCCTGTGAGATGGTGTCAGACGACGACAGCGGCGACGAAGACCTCGATTGTTTTTCGTTGACGTTGAGTCTTTGAGTTGAGTTGAGTTCTTCGTTTTCGTTGAGTTCTTTTTTTTTTCATCAGTGTGAACATTTTAGACTCTTAGCCTCTTCTGTGATGAGGTTGACCAATGACGACCACCGCAGCACTGAAACCTGAAGTGTTCTGTTAGACTCCTTGAAGACTCTTTATATGTTATTTCAGCTCGCGTAGTTTGGGGAGCTTTTAAGAATGATAAAGGTATTTATCACACGAAATTGCACTGTTATTTTATATAAAATAGGCCCTAGCGGGAAATTTAGCGGATATATTTAGAATCTAGCGGAATCTGGCGGATTTCTCATTGCTTTTTTAGCGGATGTCTTACGCCCAGCGATGGCAACACTGGAGCACCGCTTTTGAAACAGTAAAAAACTCGCTGCTGCAGCCTGTAGTTTCGCATTGTAAGAGTGGATGTGCATATAAACAAAAGGCACCGGACACAGAAGGACCCGACAGTGCGAAGAGAATTTTTTTACACCTTGGTAGGATTTAGGTGTTTAATTTAGTTGCGCATGCGCAGTTGGGTCAACCGTCGACTGCGCCACTCGTCACAGCACTAATTATAGCGCCACTGGCGCGGTCTGATGATTAAAAAAAGTAGCTGCTGCGAGGACAAAGGAAAATTGAAAAGGTGTATATGTGCATAAGCAGTGAGGTATACGCCGCTTACAAACCACATGAACTTGCTCCCGCTGGCTTTCTTTTCTTTTTTTCTTGCGCTGTCGACGCGCGCGGCGCTTTCTTTGTACAAGTGCAAAGCGAAGCGCTGCCGCTCCATTCACTAAACCTCTTACTGCTACAGAGCTCTATTAGCCTCTTGTACTGCGTAGCTCAAAAGTTGGCTCTTTTTAAAACATCCGCGTCACTGTCCTCAGAAAATAAACAATGAAACGGAACTGACCCGTATGTTTGTTTTTATTATTTTTTCTACGACAGTGGCTGGCGTCATCCGGCACGGGCTGTGAATGGTTCGCAGTGAGTGTCGAGCGCGGCTTCTCCGTTGATAAAGTGCATTTGAGGGCATCGCAGACCGAGGGCATGGAACCGTCTTTTTTCTTTTTTTTTCTACGCAGAAAAAACGGGCTTCAACGGGAAAGGTTCTGTACTCCCAAAACCGGTTATACGTGAGAAAAACCTAATTCGGTCGATAAAAGCTTCTTTACGGGAAGTCCTACTGTTGTGTCCATTTTTGCCAAATGGAGAGAAGAAATTTGCCATTTGGAGGAAAGAAAAATCGTTGAACAACACACTACTGGATGTTGATAGCATATAGCACGCGTAGCCAATACTTACGCGTCGCCTAAATGTGCATAGACCCGTCTTACGACCCAAGGCCTGTAATCCAGTCTGGTGTTTACTGGTGTTTATTTATTTACTTATCTTCAAAGCAACGCGTTACAGGCTTGGTGAAAAAAAAATTGCAATGAAATGGAGCGTGTTTTTTTAAAAAGGGTACGCGTGTATGGTCGGTCTTGAAGTTATCCGGTCAGGGATTGATGCGATGGAAGCGGAAAGGTGGTTCGAGCCTGAGCTTTTTGCGGACACGAATGAGTTAAAACGAAGATTTGTCGGCTGCTTGAAATTAAGTGTGTGTGGTGTTATTTCGGAGTGTACTAAAAAACAGTATCGGGACATTTTTGCGCGCGTATACGGACACACCCATTACCTGTTATCGTGTTCCGTGCTCTTACCAACTCTTCTCCGATTGAAGAATTTAATTAGCTCTCAACTTCCGCCTTTCCTACCGTCTGTCGAAGCGCGGGGCCATCCGGTCGTCGGGGTGGTGTTCTCGTGTTTTGTCCGTTTTGTGTCCGTTCTGAGCAAACCCTGATTGGCTGAAAGCGAACACCCGGATGTGACGCCATGCAAGCACGGCGGAGCTATGAGCGGTGGCTTCTTCGAAGCAGACGATTGGCGATGAGATGTTTGAGTGGCGCCCTCTGGCTCTGACGTCGCTTAGGGACTCGCGCTGCTGTCGTCTGCTACGCTCCGCTTGCGAGGGGCAGCACTGTCTGCGCTAGAAATCGCCAACTTTGATGCTTTATTGCATTAAAAAGCCTATTTTTATTAATGAAGGTATTTGTGCCAGCTTCTGACAGATCTGAATAATTTCAAGCTGTATCCCCCACAAGTTTGCAACACACAAAGAGAAAGAGAACAACTTTCTTCAGAGCATCGGTCAGAAGATCGTGCGTAACTCCTCCCTTTCTAGCTTATTCATGAGGTTTCCAGCGCTGAGAGCTTCTCGATAAGTATTCAAAATACGTAGGCTTCCTTCAGTATTTTTGTGATGCTCTTATGAAGGCTCAAGAATCTAATGCTACGTACCAAGCAGCGGGCCCCAACACGCGCATCGCACAGCAGGAAATAAAGCGGATGTCTTCTATTTCTTTCGTTGTTGTCGACTTGTATCAGATGAATGTTTTTTTTCTGTGCCCAACGCAATAATTTTTCTGCACTGTCACAAACATCTTATTAGTGGGTTTGGGGATGTTTGGGAGGCTCACAAAGATCGTGTGGATTTTCTTCAGGCTGTATGGCATACGTTCCCTTCTTCACAAATTTGCTTTCGTTATGGCTGCGTGCAAGAAGATGCATATCCGCAGCGTGCGTTTGTTTATTCACATGCAAATACAAGGAGAAGGTACGTGCTACGCCACCGCGGTCGCGCCCCAGACAACCTTGTCCAGAGTACTCGAAGGTGGCTTTTGTGATTCGAATTTTTCTTCTATCCATCGTTATCATAACGAACTGACTCTCAACCCGAACAATTATGAAATGTTTACGGCGTTGAAGGCATTATAAACTCGCTAACGAACGTAATAAATGGTATACGTGCTTTTTTTGCAAGAATCGAAGCCGATGAATATTTCCAAGCAGCTCTTAATTGTTTTCCAACCCATCCAGGCGTAAAGAACAAATCCTTTTCTACTTGGGATGGCGTTCTATGAATTAA
The DNA here is from genome assembly GCA_013339765.2 of Haemaphysalis longicornis. NCBI lineage: Eukaryota > Metazoa > Arthropoda > Arachnida > Ixodida > Ixodidae > Haemaphysalis > Haemaphysalis longicornis. The sequence goes on along the minus strand of CM023449.1, from coordinate 48,418,705 downwards.
ATAGAAAATTACTCTCACTGTGTTGTCCTGGAGTGAGGACCCGGCCTACTAATAAGCTCGACTTTGCTATTAAATAAAGCTTTTCTCCTCCTCCTCCTCCTCCTCCTCCTGAGTGCAGTTTTCCTCTAACGCACATCTGACTATTGGGGCGATATGGCGGTGAGAAATGAAAAGGAAATATCACCCCAGGTCTGAACAAACATAGTGTTACTGTATCTTTACCGTAGACGTGACTCGTTTTGTTCAATATACCTCCACACTGGTTATAAGCCTGGTATAAAACGAGCACGCGCCTATGCACACAGTATATAGGTTATTTGGAACTCAACCTATATTTTTTTGTGCCCCATAGTGCATGTCGGCATACTTTCATGCCATGACAACGAAAAGTGATATGATACGATACTTTTAAGCGTTCGGAAAGGTTGCAAAAACTATTTTACCTTACAAATGATTACCGGGAACCGTAATGCCTTCTGCCAAAACCGACATCCCGAAGGCCTGGAATTTGTTTTGGTCTGTATTTTCTCTGTTGTCGGTTACTAGCAGCTGGCTGTTACCCTTTGTTCGAAAGATTCTTAAAATACAGAAGGTGACGCTCAGCTCCGACTCTTCGCGCTCCGCACAGGACCGGCTTCGCTAGGAATGGGGCGACGCCGGCAATGTTTCTTCCGTAGCGGTATCCAAAAGTATATTTCAGCTCATGCCTTGAGCTAGTGTATGCAATTTAAGTCAATTATTATGATAACAGCTTACGCACACGCAAAATCTGGTGCGGACAAGCACCAGACGCGAACCGAGCGCTGAGAAACCGCAGGGAGAGCGAGCCCGACTGAAGCAGACGACAAATGTGAGAATCCCTAAGCTGACGTCACGGAGGCGCGCTTCGCAGCACCTCCCGTGGTCGCGCTCACCGCAATTGGGAGCAGACGATTTTTCGTCGCCTTGTTGTTGGTTCGCTGGCGGAACAATGAACACAGAAAAGATAGTTTAAAATAGGTTTAGTCGTTTAAATGTGTTTACAAGAACAGTTGCGCATAAGTCAATCCAACGCCCACCTGCAACTGAAAGTACGTCGCAACAAAACAGACGCAAAACGGATGTTTTCAAAACGGACAAACACAATAATACCATACCGCCCCAGGACCTCGTCGTATTCGGCTGCGGGCAGATACGCACGGCTGAGAGAGTTTGAATCTGGAATAAGCTGGAGGTTAGGTCGGATGGGCGTGTTTTGTGGTTCGAAGAGGAAATGTTTGTTCGATGCGGAAGCCAGCGGAAAGGGACGGGCAGCCGTAATGGGGCGGAGAGTGGTGGATGCTGCGCGGCGTCGGCGGAGTATTAAAGAGGGGAGGAAAGGACGGTCTGTCGCCACGCATCGTTTGCGCAGTCTCGCAGCAGGAAAACGGTCGTTACAAGCGGCGCAGGGCCCACGCCCTGCGAAACGCTGACGCGAAGTGCGGGCGTCCGCCCCTCCCGTCTCTCTTCACTTGTCCGCACCTCTTCCGCGTCCGCTCCCGCCGCCAAGACGGAGGTCACGACCCCTTGGACGCCGCTGGGGCGAGGAAGGCGACGGAAGGTCGCGACCCTGTTTATTAAAGCCGCGTAACGTTGAGTCGAGGCACTCAGCGCTTGACACTACCACGCCCCCACTTCCAAGTCATTTTTTGCTCCTTTTCTGCGTTCGTGCTTCTTTTACACTTCGGAAAGGGAGAGGTGTGTCGTGAAAAAAAAAATGCCTTGGAAGAAATAGAACTATGGGTGTGGCGTACAACGCATGCGCACTTCTTTACCGCTGTCACAGTAAATTAAAAAGAAAAAAAAACTGAGCCGATCGTCTGTGAACTTGTCAGTGGAGAACATCAGTTCGACAAACGCTGATGCCCCAGCGCCTTCCCCCGCCCCCGTTCTCTTACTCTTATCTACCCTTTCATTCACGTACCCTCGATTCCCCCTCCCTTGCACTGAGTTGATTACAGCGCGATGATTACAACGCGAAGTTTTCTCCCATGCCATCTGAGTCAGTCCAAAATATAAACTGCTTCAACAAGTTCAACCTTGTCGTGATGGCGATGTCGGATAAACGGCATCACAACGCGAGGGACACAGGTTCGATTCCGACCAGGGAATCGTTCTTTTTTTTTTTTTTTCTTGAAGCGCTAGTGTAAAGTCGGCTTGTCTGCAGTGCGTTTTGGGCGTAGCGATAGACGGCACCGAGGCGTAGAAAGCTTCGTTTTAATAACATTTCCAATGCACTTCTTTGTATTTTCCTGTCGAACCATTAATAGTCGTATTAGTTCGTAGGTTGGTTGCACGTGCGGAAAGGAGTGGTCGTTCGCTCGCCGAGTTTGGGTGTCGGCGGGGGCACTGCTTGTGTGCTAATCACTCGCTGCGTGAAAACAGTACGCTGAGAACATTTCGCGCTCACATTTCCTGGTCTTGGAATTTCTGTCAGTCGCGTCGCTGACGCAACGGGCTTGTTGTTTCGAGATAAGCTAGATTTCGGCACTGGCGCGTTTCTGAAAACCGCTGACGGTAACGGTATGGCCGGAGGCGGGAGTGTATAGAAGGAAGATGCGAATAAAAAGGCGATAAGGATATAGCAGTGACGGCGGGGACTTCTGTTCGCAGTGAGCCTGCAGTGCGGTTTCGTGTTTGCAGATCGCGACCTCCTCTCCGCCGGCGGGCTGACTTTGCACGATTGGCAGTGTGATGACCAAGCGAAACTGAGATAAAGGCACGGATTAAAAACGTGATTACCCGGGTCGGGCCGCCGTCGGCTGTACGAATTGTTTCTTCGAAATTTCGCAGATGGCCTCGTGGAACTTGCGCCTCGCGAGTGTTGCGTGCGTGCGAAATGTCGTTTGCTCGAGACGGACGCCAAGTGGGCCAGCAGCGCTTCGGGTCCGCTCGGACAAAATATGCCGGCGGTCGCAAGTACCGGTGTACTGCTGAAGGACCCGGAAATACCTCCTGCGAGTTAAAAAAAAAAGGGGGGGGGGATTTGGCAGCCCCCTTTATCTTACTTCCCTCTCCCTTGCTTGTCGTCCGAGTTTCTTATTTTTTTTTATTACTCGTTGGTTGGTTCCCTTGGGCCCCAAATTTTCCGGAACCCCCGTAAGTCGGTTCCCGAACTTCACTGCCTGGTACAGCCAGTTATCGTTTGGTGGGATGCCGTTGAACCTCACTTCCGTGTTTAAATAACGTCGGTACGAATTCGCCGTGGCTTGCAATTTCCCCCCGGGGGGGGGCCGGGCCAGGGGGGCCGCTTTTCAGATGGAGGCGAAAAGCGAAAACGCCCGTATGTCGAGATGTCCGCAAATGTTAAAGATACCCAGATCCGGAGCCCTCCACTGCGGCGTGCCTCATAACCCAGGGGGTAATTTTGGCGCGCTATCCCCCCCCCCCCCCTCCAAAAAGAAAGTTGAGGAGGAGGGAAAAAATGGCTGCTGGGGTGATTTATGCATTGTGGCACGCATTGCAGGGAACCTACCCTTCAAGGCGATTTCTGCGTATATATCCATTTTTTTATATTTCTATAACATTCTCCCGTGAGTTTCGGTGACCTGGCACGTGTGCGAAGAGACAAGAATTGTAAAGGTGGCGCTCAAGGTAAAAATGCACAGCTAGCACTCGACTGTGGGATCGTTCTAGTTCTAAATTTCCCAATGGGAACCAGTGCGTGTCACACTGAATCCATGCTGGAACACGACTGGAACCAGTTTCACAATACGGGGCACTTTTAACTGGGATGTGTTCATCAGGGTGCGATTGGCAAGATGTAAATAGGTGACACGAAGCGTGAACAAGCAACACGAGATTGCCTCATTTCTCTCCCATGATTTTTCATCCCATAGAACGATGGATTCTCATGTCTCTGCAGTGACCGTAGCCACTTTTACGACACCATGCCAATGAACGATGTTGTGTTTAGAATTTCTGTTGGATTGCATAAAATTATGGCCATTCTTTTTTTTCTGCTTCACAGAGTGCGCAGACAAGGTTGCTAATCAAGGGTGGGAAGGTCGTCAACGACGACCTGGTGACTGATGCTGATGTCTTCATTGAAGATGGTGTCATCAAGTGAGTGCTTAATGTGCCCTCCTCTTTTCATTTTTTGGTTGTCGGAGCTTTGGGTTCTTGATAAATGTGCATTATGACCAGTGCTGGCCATTATTGGGTTAACTGCAGGGCCCTGCCCTATGAGTTATTGCGTAACCAACGAAGAATCATGCATGGATGCTGACGAGTGGTAGGCATTGTAAAATCACCCTAAACCAATTCAAAGATTAGAGATTTGTTGGTCATATTCACCTTTTTTAATGCCAATCTCCATGCATATGTTTCTCCGGAAAGGTGTTCCTTTCTTTTGTCCATTCACTTCGCATGATTCGGCGAAGTCAGCTGTGTTGACACCCTCGCAAGTGCGCAGGACGGTGGGGTGTAAAAAGTGTAGATCGTATCCTAAAGGGTGTTGTCAAATATGCAATAAGCCCGTTAATGGGAAACAATTTTTTTTCTTCTTGCAGACGTTGGGTCTGCATCCCTGATAGTATGCTTTTAATTTGTCATTCATTTTGTAATACAATTTTTATTGTTATTTTGACCGCTTTGCTGTCCAATCATGTGAGGACACGATCGTGTGGGAAGGGCTGGGTGACAATCACTTTTTTTTTTCTTCGAAATTCTAGGCAGGTTGGCAAGGATATCACCGTGCCTGGGGGAACACGTACTATCGAGGCCAAAGGAATGTACGTTATGCCCGGTAAGTGGGGTGCCAGCACCAAGTTGAAATATTTAGCAGTTTTTTGGGAGTGACAGAATGCTCAAAAGATTGTCCGGTACAGTTCCCAATGAATGATCGTCACTGCAGCATCTGCACGAAACCATTCTCAGTAATTTGGGGCATGCAGCAGGGCCAGCTGACTATTCTCGCAGTGACTGGTTTGTGAGTTCAATACAGTCGAGCCCTTTCATAACGGCCGCAGTTATAGGCACCGGGCAGCTGGACGGGTGGCGCCACCACTCGGCTCTCGCCTCGTCAGTGGAATGAGCCGGTGCATTGGACTACACAGCCTTCCGTTGTTTTTGTCGTGTTTGCTTCGGTGCTTTGTATGTTTTGGTGGCGTTGTGAGCAGTCATGTGAGATTAAACAAAGTCTAAACAGATGTGTTGGGTTCTTAGATGCAGTAATGACTACGTAAACTTGTCGGACGCGTCTAAAGTTGGGTATCGGCTGCAATGGCATAAGCGCTTTTTGCAGCGATCTGAGCTTGGCTCCACCCGTTCTGAGTACGAATAAAACTACTATTACTAGTATTATTTTCTTCTTAAATACACTCACGGCTACGCAAACTTATTGGATGCTTGTAAGGTTGGGGAAGGGCTACATTGACACGAGCGCTTTTGCAGCGCTCTGCGCCTGGCTCCGCGCGATCTGAGTAGGAATCAAACTATTAGCAATATATGAAAGAATTCATTACTACCACTTTCTTGACTGGTTTCAATGACTACGGTTTCCACGCCAGCCTTAGCGCTGGGATACCTCGATACGTGTGCTTTAAATAGAAAGGCACCTGCATACGAGATGGATTACCGTGTAGCCGTAGAAATGTTGCGGTAGTTTACACTTTCTGTAACCGTGAGCTTTGTACCTTCGGTTTTGGTGAGCGACACTGTGACAGCATGGGAGCCTGAAAACCGAAGTGGAGAAACCACGTTTCTGGTGGTCATTTTATCAAGAGCCAAAGTGATTCACCAACTCAACAGCCCAAGCTACCAACCATTCCTCCTCCCCTTCCCGTTTTACCCCCTGCGTAGAATAAAGGCTGGCACCGATAGTTAAAAAATGTGGCAGTGTTAACGTCAGGCGGTGTTTTTTAATGCTTAAGTATTCTTTACAGAGTACCTTAAAAATTGTGTAATGCCTTGTGAAGACACCAAAAACGCGCGATTAGTTGCCTCAAATATGGGTTCATCAATCCGAGTCCTCCAGCACAGGACACATTCTCGACACACTGGAAAAGTTTAGATTTGGAGAAGGGGGCATGGAAGTTCAAAATTAACAGCAAAATCATCTAATGGTTATGATGTTGAACACAAAGCTTTCTTCGTGTGAAATCGAATGGGAAATGGTCAAAGTCAAAGACGCTGCGACCAAAAGACCAAACTGCGTGCTGGTCAAATTCGACGCTTAACTAGTCAAAGTTTAAATCCAGAAGGCAACCAAGGAAACCCATACGATAGAGCTTTGCGATAAACCATCATCGTCATTAGACGGAGGTGTGCATGATTTTTCAAGCGTAGGTGGCAGCTTGTAAACTGACCGCAGCATTCAGTTGTGAAGCTGAGTACAGGTTTCGGGCACCCTCCTGTCTTGCGTCCTTCAGTCAAGCAGGAATTGGTTTTTGAAAAACCATTTACCAACTAGCCAGAAACCATTGCAATTCTTGTAAAGCAATGCTTCTCCACGACAAGCAATAACATTCTACTATCATGCGGCATTTATTCTATCAACGATTCCCGATGACTGTATACTAAGAGCATTTCTGTGAAATTAAGCACGTTTCAGCCGTAGGTAATGAAGATACGGAAGCGTCATCCGTCACAATTTCTGTTTTGAGGTAAATCTTCGAAGACACCTCCCAACTTTGTCTTTCGCTGTGCACGACGTCGGCGCCGTTTCGTCATCAATGCCAAAGGCCTGCGCCGGCGCATTCCTAGATCGTTGCGCACACCGGCTTTGTGGGAGCATTTAGCGGGAATATACTCCTCGATTCGCAAAACTGCATGCAGGCATGAAAAATTGCATGAAGCAACGAACTTTCACTTCCAGCTTGACATCCAGCTTGGCGCATTAAGCTCGTCTGCTATTTGTAAATACTGAGTATGGGCGTAAATAACACACCTGGCATACCTTGTAACGTCATATCCACACTCAAGATTTACCGATCTGAAAAATGCACGTGGGGGTACGTCCGCTTTGCAAGCCGCACCGCAGAAAAACGACAGAAAGCCAATGCACAACTGCGCTGCGCTGACCGCCACCGGCATTCCACTGACGAGCGGTTGCGCCACGGGCGGCGCTGTTCGCTGAAACGACGGTGGTGCCATACAACGGCCGCCCGGTCCCTATAATGAACGCTTGGTTACAAAGAACGAAAGTGCATGACCATCGCAGCATGTATTGAGGCAATAGTATTTTGTTCAGATACAGTCGAGCTTCGTTATAATGAAGTAATATCGGGACAGCAGATTAGTTCGTTATTATCCGATATTCGCTGTAACAGTACAGGAAAAAGTCGGCTCTAACATATTGAAATCTGGCTTGCGAAAAAATACGTGGTGGTACAAAAAAGTATTTTTTCAGGCCTCGAATCCCACTATAAACAAGTTAACTCTCACCTTTCTCTTTGTTGCATATAAATGTCAATGAACCGGAACATGAGTACGTGAAGTTACGACAGAACAAAGTTCGCTTGACAAAACAGGCCTGCATCCTATTTGTATGATGAAGGATGTGATCTTCATCTGGTGGCTACTCACAGCACTGAGCAGGATGAAATTTCTACAGTGTCTAGAACAAAGGATCTACACTTCTGCAGTTTCGGACGACGGTTTTTCTCTTTTTTTTTTTCACGTAGCTTCTCAGACTCCTGGTGAAATATTTCGTTATATCCGATATCGCGCGCGGCTCTCACGGTTTCAGTTGGGTCATAAAAGAATAAGTGTAATTGAAACAAAACTCGACCAACCAAAGTTTGTATTTAGTTTGCTATAGCCGATAATTCGCTATATCAGTGTTCATTATAACGAGGTTCGACTGTATAACGAACTGGCGCGAGGGTGCAACTTTGGTACAGCGAACGATCCACCATCACCCGAAGCACCTAGCGTTCGCTGTTGCTACTTGATGGGCTTTCCGCAATTGCGAAGTATCAAATAAACTGCGGGGCGATTACCTTTTTCCAGCAGAACTGATTTGCAGCCAGCAAAAGAAAATCAGAGGGAAAGAAAATGCAAACAAAAAGGATGCCGTTGTCAGGGTTACGTGTTGCCCCCTCCCCCTCTCCCCCCAAAGCTCTACCTGCAGGCGGACAAAGGGAGCACACAACGGAGGTGTGGGGAAGAAAGATATGGGAGAAAATAGGGTAGACAACGGGTGAACTTGCAGAAGGTTGGCGCTGGCGCTGTGCCCGCATGCGTTTCTCCCTGCCAGCTGTCTGCGGGTAGACAAACCGGCCATACGGATCGTGTAGGGCCACAAAATTAGCTACGCAGCCGTGTCAGTGTGCCCGCCACACGCGTTCCGCGTTTTTACGCACAGAAAAACGATTATTACAGATAACAAACTTCGAATAAACGTCGTAATGGTCGAGTTCGTTATAAGTGGGCTCTATCTGTAGAGTGAACGTTTGTTAATTTGAGCTTCCATAATTCAAATTATGGATAATTTGAACTGTACAATTAGGTCCGGCTAGGCTCCGTAGAAGTCTATGTGTAAAAAAGCCCTTTATTCGAACTTCAGTAGGTTCTGCCACGAATAATTCAATTATGTATGTGCGCCGCTTAATGTTGCGTTTGAATAAAGTTTTTTCCTCCTCCTCCTCCGCCACCGTGCTGCTCGTTCGGGGCCTTGCACATGCACAAATAAAAACGCATCTGCTGCCTACACAAGATGCTGCATACATCTCTGCAAAACAAAGATAAGAACAGAAAGGGAAATTAAAGTGGGGTTAAAACGAATTTGGACCCTAACGGAGGACGTTTTGGACGACTTATTCTTTGCAGACTCTGTCGCAGTGGATGTGAGTGCAATGGTTCATGTTGCGCTGACTGATGAGGAGATCATCTTAGGTCAGGAGCATAGAAATTATCGCTACCAGTGGTGATGATGAGGGAATAAGCACCAATGCGGCTGTTTGCTGCAGAAGTCATGCCGAATTGAAATTCTGTCTACCTGTTTTCAGTTTTGAAGAAAGTGAAGAGGGTGCATATTGCTACATTCGCTCGTCATGGCAAATGTGCTGGCTGTCGCCTTCAAGGACAAAAGGCAGACTGCAATTTAGTTTTTTTAAGCATTAAATTATTGAAATTCCCTAATACTTCCCAATCGCAGTGTACTGTTGCTATTCTTCCCTTTGCAGTTCAAATTAGCAAGCTTTCACGGTAATTCTATACTTAATACAAGGTGTGATGCTTTTATGAACATGTTAAAAACTGATTCTATCCAGATGGCTTGCTGCGCTGCTAGTGGCGGGGCGTTGGAGCTTCTTTTTTTCCAGTGTGACTAAGGTGAAACATTGTCGGCGACTCTCCCTGTCTCCACCAGGTTGGCATCGACTGCCATACCCACTTGGAGTTCTTCTTCATGGGGACACGAACAGCCGACGACTTCTACACGGCAGCAAGGCCGCCCTCGCCGGTGGAACCACCATGATCAGTGGGTCCTGTTGCGTCCAGTGCTTCCTGTACCCAGTGTTTCTTGCAGCTTATTTATCGCTTTGGGCATCTAGTGCTTCCGTTATCCGGTACCTCTGTTATCTGGTACTTCCGTTATTCGGTACTTCCCACTACTTGTCCAGTGTTTCTGTTATCTGGTACATCCCACAGCTTGCATGCAGCTTTCAATCCCTGCAGTAAAATGGCTTCATGGAGGCACTGCTCTTTCAGTCGGACATCTGCTGAGCATTTGTAGAGTGCCTGGAAAATCAACTGTACTTACTCGTTCCTATAATGAAATGAAGAGTATCTTAGCAGAGTTTGGCGTCCTTGCTGCCCCATGTGGGAACCCCGGTGGCAACGTCCTAACTGGTTCGCTCTGGCGTTCAATGCTACCGCAGTGTTTGAAAGTTTGATTTTTACCTAGTTTACGCACAATATAAGCCATTTGTTCATTCTGGTGCAGTTTATAAAACTAGACATTTTCACAGGCTTAAGTTCTGCCTGCAGACATGCCAGCATGTCGGCATAGTTGGTGTGTCCCTGTGTTGGTTGTGTGCATGGTGTGGGGGAAGAACGACACTTTAGAATGGACTTTTCTCATGAAAAATAAAATGTGCGTAAAGTCAACCAAAATGAAACACAGGAGGTGGCCTGTGAGGCCTTGATCTATTATGGGCAGACATGGCTCTTAAGACAACTTTCGTTAATTTTTAAGTAAACTCTGTGGAACTTGTCAGTCTTGCTGTATTTTGCCGACTGATTTCAAATATGCCATTATTTTTCCAGTTGGTCAATTAGTTCCCATCACAATTAGAGATAATTAGCCATGTTTGGTGGAACAATAGGCAAAACAGTGTTGGCCATAAAACTGTAATCTTTCTATTTTCCAATACTATGAACCCTGGTGAGTGCAATAAGAGAATCGGTTTTTTGATGCACCGCTTGTGACTTTTTTACAGTTCATTAAACTTTTGTGCTTGAAATGGGCATTTGAAATGGTTCTTTGCCACTGGGCCACCAAGGTTTAATGAGCTGTAAAATAAGTTCCAAGCGGTGCATCAAAAAACTGATTCGATTATTGCATTCACCAGGGTTCGTAGTATTGGAAAATACAAAGATTAGTTTTATGACCCACAGTGTTGTGCCCATTTTTCCGCCAGACATGGCTAATTATCTTGGTTTTTGAAATCAGTGGGCAAAAAACAGCAAGACTGACAGGTTTCATAGAGTTTACTTTAAAATGAAAAGCAATTGTTTTTAAGGGCAGTGTCCCCCCCTTAAAGTAACTATAACTTGCTTCCATGTCTATTCAAAGGTTTACGAACACTTTGACTTGAACTTCGGTATGAAGAACTGAAAAAATTTTTAATTCATGCATGTTGTTTCCACACCTCTTGTCGTTCCACGCAGTTGACTTTATCTCCAAGAAATCTCCCCACATGACACTACTTGAAGCGTATGAGGACTACCGGAGCAGGGCTGACGAGCGCATTTGCTGCGACTATGGCCTCTCGGCAATCCTGAACGATTACAACGAGGACGTCTTCCGGGAGATGGAGACACTTGTCAAAGACAAAGGTGCGTGCTTCCCTGTACGTTTAAAGGGACCCTGCAGCACTTACCATCGACTACTTGGAATGTATTTTGGCATAAATTCTATTGTTCCAGCAATCTCCTCCCGCAAGAATGATGAAAATCCGTTCACTATCCGAAACTACGCGCAATGATAAATCGCGCATAATTGTTCCCTCTCAACTCAGTCGCAGACAACACGATGAAAGCTGCGCGCTGTCTCCTGGAGAAGGGAATGGCTCGTGGCGTCTTCTCCAGTGGCCTTCGATATATGACAGGCCAGGGAGTTTTCCCCTCTTCTCCGAAACGTGGAGGGGCCTATTTCCGGTTTGGTGGCACAGAAAAGCAGGCATGGCTGCCTGCTCGCAAGTGCGCGCTCAGGCTGGTAGGGCGTTTTTTGAAGCAATAAATGTTTGTTGTCATGTGATCTGGCTGAAAGGGGAGTATTAAGTTCGTCACTCAAACTCCGCGCACACTCAAAACACAAAAGAAACGGCAAAACCGTGCGTACATGTTCAGGCATAGAATTGGTTGGTACACAACACCGACGACGGCGGATCATCGCAGGAAATGCGAGAAATAGGCCGCAAAGTTGTTGATCAGCGACAGCCAATAGGACAGCCATGGCCAAAATGACATCGTTTAGGCCATGCCAGGGGTGCATAATGAGGAAAATTGAAGAGAGCGCGGTTGGTTTTTCCGTGTCCGTCACAGCGATTTGCGCGCTCACTGCTTCACGTGCACGTGCAATATTTGGCTCAGGTATTCCTGGAATTGTAATCTAAATGTCAAGCAGGATTGCTTGCACTGCTCAGAGTGTTGCAGGGCCCCTTAACTTTCAATTGGTGTCCGATTCACATTCTGCAAAGTGTGTTGGGTGAGCAGCGCTGTTGGGAGCAAGTGGTGTGGTACAACCCAGAAAGTACTGTGATAGTTGGAATTTGCCTTGAGATTAGGATAATGATCACTATCATGAAGGTGTGATACTTGCCTTGTGGTTAGCTGGCAGTTGCTCCGTCTATATAAGCTTTAACATGTCGAAAGTTTCGACAGTAGACTAGCGTAATGTTGAGCGGGAGTTTAGGCACGACTGCTTCAAATGTCATCTAATGCATAAAAGTGCGACGTTTGTCATACAAGTGAAGTAAATTCAAGCCCTTGTTCACCTGTAATTGATGCGCAAACATTACGTTGGAAAAAGCTGAAATTAGGATGAACCTAGGGGGAAAAAAATCATTTCCTTTTTCTTTCCCTTTCATTATGAAGCACACTGGGATAAGCACAATCTGGGTCATTGCTCTGGTTTCGTGAGCTGTTTAGATGAAAGAAAAAAAAAAAATGTTTGTCAAGTCTCCCTCCCATTCTGTCTCGATCATTGCACGGCGTATCAACACTAACTTTAAAGAACAATACCGATCTCTATATCTTTGTTCATTGGAATTTTGAGAGCTCGATTAATGGCACGTGGCCAGAGCAAGTTGCTTTTGCTAAGATCTTACACCTGGTTAGCTCTAGCACTATGCGTCCTGCACATGTAAGTCTCTCGGAACACTGCGACCAGAATGGAACACTAAAAAAGTAGTCGAGCATTGGCAACCCTCGATTTTTTTGTTTTCACACCCTTTAGCTCTGAGGAGTGTTATATTTTGAATGTGAAGGGGTAAGTCTGGTTCATATTTTGGATGTGGAGGGGAAAGTTGGGCACCATATGTGCTTCGGCACCTGGAAACCATGGACCTCTAATAGCTGCAAAAGAGTGTACTGAAGGGCTCGCTGCTACGTTATATCATTTAAAAACAGAGTGGAAGACAGGACTAGGGAAGGAACAGGTGACACAAGCGCTGACGAACAACTATGGGCATTTTAATTTGCAGGAAGATATACATGAAAAGTGAAGGGAAGAGAAGAAGAAATGAAAATAAAAGAAACAATGAAATAAGCTTTTGACGTAAAAAGTGATAACAGCAGATTAGTTAGTAAGGACACGACAATTTTATCCACTGCGTGATGATTTATAGACGACTAGTCATGTTAGGTATGCGGTCTCCTAATTTAGCAGTGACGCGGATGGTTCACTAATGCAATCTCGCTCCCTGTTTTGTGCGAAGGGAGAGGGAGATCTTCGAAGCCTTCGAAATCAACAGGAAAGGGAGTGATTGCATTAGTGAACCGCTCGTGTCACTAATGCAGTGTCACTAATACAATGTCACTAACGGTTCACTAATGCAATCTCGCTCCCTGATTTGTGCGAAGGGGGAGGGAGATCTTCGAAGCCTTCGAAATCAACAGGAAAGGGAGCGATTGCATTAGTGAACAGACCGTGTCACTGCTAGATAAGAAGATCGCATACGTAACATGACTAGTCGTCTACAAATTCTCACGCGGTGGATAAAATTGTTGTTACCTTACTAACTAATCTGTTGTTATCACTTTCTACATCAAAAGTTTTTTTCGTTTTTTTTTTATTATTCTCTTTCTTTCACTTTTCATGTATATTTTCCTGTGAATTAAAATGCTCACAGTTGTTTGTCAGCACTTGTGTCGTCTGTTTCTTCCTTAGTCCAGTCTTCCAGGCTGTTCTTAAATGCTCTAAGTGAACCACCAAAATGGACCAATTTCTCGTTTGCATCCTTCTTTTTTTTAGAGGTGGGGTCGTGTTATTTCCACGCTTTTATCTGTGAACCTGCTCATGTTCCAGCCCAGAAATTGTGCGCACACGTCAAACGCAGCCCTGCTGCGCTCTAGTTAACAGCCGTAGCGCACTCTGTGCCATTGTTGTGACCGGCCTTCCTTGCGCAGGCATCAATTCTTTCAAGACGTTCATGGCCTACAAGGGCACGCTCATGCTGGAGGACGACAAGATGATTCAAGCCTTCAAGGCATGCAGCAAGCTGGGCGCCCTGGCCAGAGTCCATGCCGAGAACGGCGACATCATCTACGAGGCAAGTGCCTTGCCTACGTCCAACATCTGCGCAAGCAGCGAAATGCATATGACACGTATGAAATTGACCTTTTAAGTGCAGAGCACTTTAGGGACTCGGCTTGTCGTCATAGCTCGCTCGCTGGACCCAAGTAGAGCCCCACGGCGTACCGTCGTAGCAGAGTCCTGTCATAATGGACTCCAACAGAGGCTTCGAAAACCAATCGGTTTATATAGTCCTAAGCGTTCGAAACTTGTGAACCGCTGGCGCTTGTCATACATCTCCCCATTGTTTATCCCAAAGAAAACTGCAGGTATTTGAGGCAAAATATACGTAATTCACCAGCAGCACCAGCGTTTATTTAGTTAGGAACGCTCGTTGGGTTGTTTTTTACGATAGTAAGCGAAAAAAAGTGGATGTGCAATGCGGGTTGGAACGGTAGAAAAAGCAAGCGCAAAAAGAACAAAACTCTCGCTGCCGCAGTTTCAGGCAGAGGGCGCGCGGGCACTGCGAAGGCAGGAAATTTGAAATGCGTTGGACAAAGCTCCGTTCAATTCATGAGGAGAGGAGTGAGACAGGGCGTCGAAGAGCGTGATGAATGGCAAGAGTGAGCGGCACAGCTCATTATGGCGAATCACTGCTCTGCACTTCTGACAGCTTTCACATTGAGAAGTGGAACGGCTTTAATTTTTCGGCTAAAACTGAAGTTGGCAAAATAAGTTGGGCTCACTTCTATCTTTTTATTATCCTGTTTAGATTGAAAATGCTGAACCTTAGTTGTAACGAATAACAGTTGTGGCAAACTGATTTAGTCTCCCCTTCATCTTTATTACAGCGAGGTTTTGCTGACGTAGCATTGTCTAACTGATTACGATGCATATTTTGCAGAACCAAAGGAAGCTGCTTAGCATGGAGATTACGGGTCCAGAGGGACACCTTTACAGCCGGGAAGAAGAGGTGAGTCTTTTTTTCCCCTCTAAAAGCCATTTGGTGTCCTTGTGTATGTCTCCTTGCCAATGTCCTCATTTGTGTCAGAAAGGCGTCCACCTTGGCTGCACAGTGTCATTTTATACCGCGTCGGTGCGAGGAGGAATGAAGACAAAATACAAGTTTGGTTTATTAGAAAGACTGCTTAGTCCCGATAACAATGATACCAATATCATCGCAATCTTCGAACAAATAACGGAGACATTAAAGAAAACGTGTGAAGCAGTCGCAACCCCCTAGCCAATTTCCCACAACTTTTCTATGACGTCACGGAACCTTGTTTGTGCAATTGGCGGCTGCCTAACTGACCTGTCGTGACGACATGACTGGACGTCTGTATTGGGGCCTCTAGTTCCATTTGACTGCATCACTTGAATGCTAACATGCAGTTAACGCACTGAAAATTGTTTTATTGTTGGCCCGTATGACGTCATTCTTGCTCATAATACGTCACTGTGGCACAAAATTTGAAAGTTTTTAATTACTTCTTGCTTTTGTTTTCGTTAAAAAAACACCTTTTGTGGCTGTAATGGAGCTGAGTGAGATACTGAATTCTAGTTCTTTCAAATTAAACAAAGTTGTATTTTCTCTTCATGGTTCCTTTAATGTGCACTTTTCCCTTCTGTAAGCACACACAGATAGTTTGTAGTTCATTCATTTAAAGGCTGCACTTGTCCCTTGAATCTCGAAAAAATAGAAGGTTTCTGGATGACAAACTGTATGTTTGATTCATTGAAGGGGCCATGCAGACAAAATACAAGTTTGTTTTATTTGAAAGATTTTGTGTTGTGTAGTGGCCCAGCGCTTGTCTGGAAGCAAACGGTGCTTTATTCACTGAGAACCTAATCAATTTGAGTTAAAATTTTGATTCTCCCGCCAAATCGTGTGTTTTTGCAACGTCTGCAATGACACAAGACCGCTCTCCAGCCGATTCCGGAGCCTCGTTTACCGTTAGTCAACCTAGATGGTGCCACCATACCGCGAAGGGCCATTTTCTGCCTTTGCTTTGTTTTTGACCGTATTTGTAGCTGGATTGATTTGTTAAGGTAGAAAATAATTGTTTCGGGAAACGTGGTGTTCGCTCGACAAATATGGTCGCATAAGACCATATTTACGCCAATCGGCCAGTGTTGTCCGAGACAACGCCAAAGTGCCGCAGTGCTGTGCAGCTAAAACAAGCATTGTGCATGCAGTACCAACAGCAGTACTCATCGCTACTTCTACGGGTACCTTCCTAACTTCCACTGTTTACCCCACCATTCTTACTGATATAAAAAGAATTTGCCCTTAATTTAAGAGCAAATAGCACGTTCAGCGAGCTTGTAAGCCCTGTCTAATTTGCGTTCGCTTTTGGCGGCCTCCGCCAATCGCAGAGCTGCCGCATATGACGTCGAAGGTTCTGTTGTGGGAAATGAGCTAGTGGCTCACATGACCATTGTGCTTGTTCCAGGTTATATAGCTTATTTGAGCGAAGTTTACATTAAAAGTGGTGTCAGTATAATTCTAATGAGGCAATCTTTTGGATGAATTGGTTGTGTTGTCTGCATGGCCCCTTTCAAAAGACTGCTTTGTATAGATAACAATGATAGCGGTTAAACTGCAAACTTCAAACAAACAATGGAGGTATTAAGAAAAACAGCTGATGCACTTTTCGGCGATTTGTCAGCGACTACGCGGAATCTTGTTTACACGATTGACGTCTGCCAACACCAAAGCCACCGCCAAGAAACGTGGCTGAGGGAGTGTGGTGGGGCCTCTAGTTCCGTTTGACCATGTCACTTGAATGCTAACGTGTAGTTGACACGCTGATAACTGTGTTTTTAGGGCTTTGCCCATAATACATCACTGTAACGGGAAATTCCGAAGTTTGTTCGTATTTCTTGTGTTTTTGCAATTTGAAAACGAACAGTGGAACCCCGATGATGCGTCCCCAGGCTTTACGGCGACCCGCTTCTCACGGCGGATCACCGCGGTCCCGGTAAACTCTCCAGAGAAACAATGCGTTAGATACCCTGATGATACAACGCCCGGGTGCACGCGGCCCGCTTATACGATGAAAGATGCTGGTGGGGATAAACATGTTTTTCCCACATTTTGTGCCGCTTTGTCCCAACCTTTATTTCTTGATCCCTGTTTGTCGCTGCTTGATGTACAAAGCAAAATGACACCACCTTCCCGCGAGGGAACCCTGAGTTGATGCGAAGCATCTCGGAGGTTCCGAATCGTTCACGAGATTGGGTATCCAAATGACGGAACTCCTGACGGCGCAGCGTGACTCAACCGAAGCAGCAACTGAGGGAGCGGCGCGCGGACCGGGTTTATTATATAGAGCAGATGGAGTGGAGAGGAGGAGATGAGAGAGGAGACGCGCATGCACGCTTATCGCGCAGCTGCGGTGATAAGTAGTGCGCGTGCTATCGCACAGCTGGCGTGGAGAGAGGGAGAGGAGGAGAAGCGCGCGTGCTATCACACAGCTGGTTGGGAGAGGGGGAGAGGTGCGGACGGACGGACGACGGAGCCGAGAGCAAGAGATGCTTTGCATCTAAAACATTTTGCGGCTGGCAATTTGATGCTCCCATCGAGCTGAAGAACGTAAAAACGTTTACGCAATACCCTACGGTGATGACCGGTTGCCCCCTCCCATATCCCTTGCCTACGGCCTTGGCCACACCCTCGTTTTTCCTCCCTTCATATTGCGGGGCGACATTGGCACAGTTTATTCGTGCGCGCGAGGTGCACAGCGGCTGGTGAGCTAGTGCGGGTGCCGCAGTAGGGCACGAAATAGGTGTTTTTGTTTTAGAAACCTGGGATTCCAGCTACGGGTTTGCAAATTAAGTGAGAGCATGCCAAGTATAGTAATTTAAATACCTTCTTAGCCCACCTGCCATGTGAGACTGTCTATGAGAGCGGCATTTTTCTGTACCCTGGTCATATGACACCACGGTCATCCGGCGCTTTCCCGCGGTCCCTTGAAAGTCGTATCATCAGGGTTCCACTGTATTATGTGGCCGCAATAGAGCTAAGTGAGTTGACAAAGGCTATTTCTTTCAAATTTAATACCCGTGCCACACGGGCACTTTCAATCCGGATGGAAGCGAAGCGCAATTGACTTTTCGAGCGCGCTCGGCGCACCGCCGCTTCTACACGTCACCTTTTGATCTTGATTGAGAAGTTGCACCGATTGCACTCATGCACGCCAGATGGCGCTAAAAATGTACTTCGCAGTAGGCGTCTGGTAACTTTGAGCAGTCGTAGTTGTACAGAACTATGTAAATGTTACTGCAGGCTTATTTGGGGAAAGTTATTTGAAACAATTTGCGGCATTATTTGAAGATGCCACCATCTGTACAGGGACAAGAGTATCACCTCTTTCGTCCGATCGTGCTTGGAAACCTCAATGGCGCCTGAGGAACCAGGATTGAGTTCGAGCGGGTTCAGGCTCGATCGTGATTGAAACTGCCGTGTAGCAGCGCCTGATCCGGATCGACTCAATCACAATTGAAAGTGCCCGCATGATGGGTATAACAAAGTTGTGCTTGGTCTTTGGGGCCCCGTAAGCACCGAACCACGCTTGCACGTGTGGGTTTTGGGAAATACGTGGGCGCTTCTGGCACCCCCAGGTGGAGGCGGAGGCGACGCACCGGGCCATTGTGCTGGCCAACCAGGTGAACTGCCCGCTGTACGTGGTGCACGTGATGAGCCGCGGCGCGGCTGAGATGATCCTGCGCAAGCGGGCCCAGGGCTGCGTGGTGTTTGGCGAGCCCATTGCGGCAGGTCTGGCCACTGACGGCAGCCACTACTTCAACCGCTGCTGGAAGCACGCTGCCGCCCACGTGCTCTCGCCACCCCTGCGCCCCGACCCCTCCACCCGCGTGTACCTCATGGACCTGCTCGCAAGGTGCGGGGCATGTGCGGAGCATGTGTGGGGCAAGGTGTGGAGCATGTCAAGTGAATCGTGTTGCGCTCTGAACTGCCGCAATTGCACAATTTTAAGCACACCTTCTTTAAGCCAAGATGTGTATACTACCGCATTCACACGATTCTTACGCACCTTTGATTGTAACGGGCAGATAAGATTACTAACGAAAATCTGAAAAAATTACTTTAATCTGAAAAATCGTTTAAAAATATTTGAAATATCTGGCTAAGGCATGCTTGTTGAGGGCATACCTTAACATAAATATACTCGCGTGATGTTGGCGGACTGTCTTGGATTGGATTGAGTTGGGTTTTGGGAGGAGTTAGTGTCCACGGCTATGGTGCTGAACGCTTTAAAGCTGATGCCCTCAACTGCCACACTTGCACTATTCCAAGCGCACTTTCTTTACAGCAAAGCTGTGTATACTACCATATTTGCACGATTCTAACGCGCCTTTGATTGTAACGTGCAGGTAACATTACTAATGAAAATCTGAAAAAAATATTTTAATCTGAAAAATCATTTAAAAATAAATATTTGCAATTGTTGGCTAAGGTGCGCCCGTCGAGGCCGCACCTTAGCATAAATTTACTGGCGTGATGTTGGCGGACTGTCTTGGATTGGATTGAGTAGGATATTGGGAGGAGTTCGTGTCCATGGCTATGGTGCTGAACGCTTTGAAGCTGATGCCCTGAACTACCGTACTTGCATAATTCTAACGCGCACCTTCTTTACAGCAAAGCTGTGTATTCTACCATATTTGCATGATTCTAACGCATTTTCGATTGTAGCGTGCAGGTAAGATTACTAATGAAAATCTGAAAAAAAAAAACTTCAATCTTAAAAATCACTTTAAAATGTTTCCAATAGCTGGCTAAGGTGTGCCCGTCGAAGGCATACCTTACCATAAATTTATTCATGTTATGTTGACTGGACTGTCTTGGATTAGAGTGAGTTGGATATTGGGAGGAGTTATTGCCCATAGCTATGCCCCTGAATGCTTTGAAGCCGAGGTAAGTTTTGCACCCGATTGTAACGTGCACACAAATTTGAAGGCTACATTTAGAGAGAAAATGTGCGCGTTAGTCGTGCAAATACGGTATATCTACCCTCTGGCGGTGGTTAGCATCCATTCATCTACGCGTCATGTCGACATGAAAAAATTGTCTCTGGTTTCTTGCCTGTCGCGTAGCTCTCAGTCTATTGTAGATATCTTGAAAAAAAATTGCACTGGAGCTGGTCGCTAAGGTGATTCTATTATTACGCCGAGTTTCATTTACTAACTAAGCAAGTTTATGAAGTGCAAGGTATTTTTGGTGTCTGAGTTGCTTGCGTCAATTAACTGTCTTTTTCCAGGTACGTGGTGTCACGTCTTTTACACCTTCGTGGTAGTATCAGTCTAAGTTTGTTTGCGAATTTTCCCAAGTGAAAATTACTTGTGCGTTACAGTCAGGGGTGTGTTGGAATCGTGAAAACGCAGTACGTTACCAGGTGGCTTCACTGCATTTACACATACATTGCATTGTTGCGCCCACTGCTGGATGAACAGTCAAAACAGCTAACCACAAAGCGTGCACAAACCAATCGTGTGATTTTTGGGTTTGTTCTTCCCACGCCAGCGGAGAGCTTCAGACAACCGGTTCGGACCACTGTGTCTTCAGCAGCAGCCAGAAAGCCATTGGCCAGGATGACTTCACTCGCATTCCGAACGGCGTGAACGGCGTCGAGGAACGCATGGGTGTCGTCTGGGAGAATGGAGTGGTGAGCAGCAGTGCAATGTTTCTTGGCACTTTGTCGACGATGGGTGCACCCGAGTAGTGCTACCAAATTAATTAACCGGGAGGCTGGCCAAAAACAAATTAAAGGGGGACACTGGACTTAAAAATACTTCTTTTAATTTTCAAGTAAACTTTGTGAAATGTGAAACTTGTCAGTCTTGCTGTTCTTTTCCCACTGATTTCAAATATGCCATTATTTTTTCAGTTGGTCAGTTAGCTCCCAAGATAATTAGAGATAATAAGCCATTTTTGGTCAAACAATAGACAAAACAGTGTTGGTCCTAAAACTGTAATCTTTGTATTTTTCAATACTATGAACCCTGTTGAATGCAATAATCGAAGCAGTTTTTTGATGCATCGCTTGAAACTAATTTTACAGCTCATTAAACTTATGTGGCACCAGTGGCAAGGAAACATTTCGAATGCCCATTTTAAGTGCCCATTTCAAACACCGAAATTTAATGAGCTGTACAATTAGTTCCAAGCGATGCATCAAAGAACCGATTCTCTTATTGCATTCACCAGGGTTCACAGTATTGGGAAATATAAAGGTAACAGTTTTATGGCCAACACTGCTTTGTCTATTGTTTAACCAAAAATGGCTAATTATCTCTAATTATCTTAAGAACTAATTGACCAAGTGAAAAAATAATGTCATATTTGAAATCAGTGGGGAAAAACAGCAAGACTGACAAGTTTCACAAAGTTTACTTGAAAATTAAGAGAAGTTGTTTTAAGGCCAGCATTCCCCCTTAGCTAAAACTAAGAACAGGCACACTCATGAATTCTGATTGACACCTATTTTCTCTCGAACAGATGCCTTAAAAAATAGCTTTTTCCCCAGGACTGTTACAGATTGGAATTCTTTACCTCTTGATGTTTTAAAAGCAAAAGATTTTGCAGAAGCGTTACAGTGTCATCTTTTTTTTCAAGTTAATGTGCTCTGTTGTGTTGCTGTTATAATATATAAGATGCAGGGTACCATGAATTGTTTGATGTATTTATTGCCTATGCTCTTTCGTACTCATCTCATTCCTATGTTTTGTATAGCCCCTCCTGCTTGGGTCAAAGTTTTGACCTGCAGTATCTGTAAATAAATAAATAAATAAATAAATAAATAAATAAATAAACAAGCAAACAAACAAACAAACAAACAAATAAAAAGCGACTTTAGGTCGGATTTAATTTCTAAACCGATATTCTAGAAAAACCTGTTATGTTCAGCAAAATTCTGCAAACTAAAGAACTTTGAGTGCTGGCAAATTGAACCTTCAGGCGGGAGCTATTTACAAACGAGTGGATAATGGGGGATATATAGATTACATGGTAATGTACTTCACGTGATAATGCACGTGATAATGTACTTCCAGATGGAACTACAGGGGGTAGACAACACAGTTGCTTGTGTATTGTCTTAGCGTCTTAATTTCCCAAGTGGTATTTGGCAGTTGCTTATAAAGCTTTTATTTGTTAAATTACCAATCAGTCAAAAAGAAATTTTGGTTCAGTTAATTAAATTATTTCTTTCATTACTCTTTGCCAATCCCCCTCTGTGGGTGTGTGGCAAAATGTACTGTGAACGGCAACTACGATGGATGTGGCAAATACAGCAATGCGGACACTGACATTAGATGCTGCAAAAACAACCACTTTGGTGATCCTTGCCGAGCCTAACTTCGCCTAAGCTACTTGGCGTAACAAAACTAACGAAGACTAGCCGGCCCGAGAGTATCTGCTGACTTGCTTGTGCACCAGAAAAAGCTATGCTTTATCATCGTTGATAATGCATGTGAAGACTGTCTTGTTGGCAGCTTTGCAATAAAAGTTACTGCATAACGGACAGCCCAAGAGAGACAATAGTAAGTGAAAAGAATGGCCGCCAAGAACGATGCATTTGAAACTGCACAGTAAGGTGCTGGCACGTGCGCTTGTGCTGTTCGAGGCAGGAGGCACACGAATACTGCGAAGGCGGGAAATTTGAACTGCTTTGGACAAACCTCCGCTCAATTCATCAAGAGAGAAGTGAGACAGGGAGGCGAAGAGTGTGATGGATGTTAGCAGTGAGCAGATAGCGGTGCCACAGCCCGTTTTGGCGAATCACTGCTGTGCATTTCCGGCTGCCTTCACGTTGAGTGAAACAGCTTTAATTTTGCTAATCAGCACTTGTTAGGCTGTTTCATTTTGCATCGCCACTCTGACTCGCCCAAACGGTACTTGAAAATGAGAATGCTAGGTTGTGGTGAAGCATGCTTTCATCAGTTTTTAGGCAAAGACAAATCTTTTGGCCTTGTTTCCAGAACACGGGGCAGTTGGATCCCTGCAAGTTTGTTGCCGTGACGAGTGCCAATGCGGCAAAGATCTTCAACATCTACCCGAGAAAGGTAAGCGACAAAGTTGATGTGCCCTGTCACTAAGCTTGTCGTTCACTACGTGTGGACTAAAATAATTAGCTCATTGCAGCGAGTATTGCCTTCCGGTTGATGCTAGACATTTAAAGTGGTGTTGAACTTTTCCGCGTTAAACTTCTGCTTGAATGCTTACGAATGTAAAGTAATGAAAAATGATTGGTGCATTTGTTCCTCATGAACATTGTCACACACCTCTGTTTGTCATAAGGAGTGGAGTTGTTGACAGTAGTCACGCTCAACATTTGGTGATGATGGTGATAGATAGGTGCTTGTAATTAATAGGAAGTGTGTGCTGTAGCCTCGAAACTTGCTGTTTTTTTTTAGTTTTGATTCCGGTAACGCTAGTTGTATGTGGTTGTCATAACCAGTAGTCACGACAGAATCACAGTAGTTACGACAGAATCACGACAGTAGTCACGACAGAATCAACTTGTGAAGTTGACGGTCGTTCCGGCAGTCTATCGCTGCGTACGGTAGATTGTTCCCACCAGGGTTGCAGAGTTTCGCTGTTCTGTTATAAATGTGTGTCGGCGATTGGCAAACTCCATATTTTTCCCCGCCTCTACAGGGAAAGATTCAGGCAGGATCGGATGCAGACGTCGTGGTCTGGGACCCCGAGAAGGAGCGCGTCTTCTCGGCCGAGACGCACCAGTCGGCGAGCGACTTCAACATTCTCGAGGGATTCCGCTGCCGGGGGGCACCAGTCTACGTCATCTCTCAGGGGCGCGTCGTCGTCGAGAACGGAGAGGTGCATGCAGTCAAGGGCAGCGGAAAGTTCGTGCCCATGGCACCCAACTGCAACTATGTCTACGCTGCAGTCCGACAGAGGGAGGCAAGTGGCCTTCTCCACATCGCACCTTTCCGCCAGTGAACCAGTGAATACGTAATATGAACATATTGAAAAAAAAAAAAAAAAAAGCGGTGTGGGTGGAATTGGCAATAACATTTATTTTTTGTCCCATTTCGAAATCCTAAATGGGCTAATTAGAACAAATTAGCCTGTGGCAACTCACTCAGCTCCATTCCAGTCATCAAAAACCTATTTTCTAATTAAAATGCAAGAAATATTGAAAAGCTTTCAAATTTTGCACTACACGTTGCCAGCAGTGACACATTAGAAGGAAACACCAAAAATGTTATCAGTATGTTAACTGCCCGTTAGCACTCAAGCGATGCGATCAGACGGATCTGGAAACGCCTCTACAATCACTCAGTCGTGTTTTTTGGTGGTGGCTTTAGTCGCCGGCTGGCAGTCGCACAAACGAGATCCTGTGACATCATAGAGGCCTCACCAGAAAGTAGCTGGGAACTCGCCGCTGCTTCAGCTGTTTTCTGTAATATCGAAGTTATTTGTCTGAAGTTTGGGATGAAATTGGCATCATTGTTATTGGAACAACATTGTCTTTTTGAGTTTTTGACGAACCGGACTTGTATTTCGTACTCATGGCCTCTTTAAGAACAAAACTACCGGACAATATTTTTAAGCAGAGTCCTTCACTCATGCCTCTTTGGAAATAGAGTGGAATCCCGCTGATATGTCCTCCCCAGGACTTTCGATGACCCGCTTCTTACGACAGATCACCGCGGTCTCAGCAAACACACCATAGAAACAATGCATTAAAACCCCTGATGATATGACGCTCGTGTGCTCATGGTCCGCTTCATACAAAGTACCCTGGCATAGATAAGCCGGTGTTTTTCCTATCTCAAGTGTGAACCGCATGGAGTGTTTTTTGCAAGTGAAAACGCACCGTGCGCGCCACAGGAGCGCTGATGCCGCGGCAGAAGCTACCCGCACGGTGTGCATGCTGTGGCTGCATCCGACTAAAACCGTGCGGGTGGCTTCCGCCGCGGCATCAGTGTGCCTGTGGCAAAAAACGCTTGCAAAAAACGCTCCGTGTGGTTCACACTTTACACCGCTTCCCCCCTTTTTGACCTTTCTTTATTCTTAACCCCTGCTTGATGCTGCTTGATGTGCAAAGTTCCGCGAGCGGGCCAGATCACTTGCTGAACACACGCTAGCAAGCAGGCGGGTACTTGCGAGCGGGAGTTAACCTTCTTAGGCCCCATGCGGCAGCAGTATGCCAACGCGCCAACCGCGAGAATTCGGAAGTGCAGGTGGCTGGCGGACCGTGTATTTGAAGCTACCAATCTAGCCGCCGACGAACACTTAAACGCATACAATGCAAGCCTACGCTAAACAACTAAACAACTGCTTTCATCGCACGCTCAATCTAAGTTTCTTCTTTTCATGACGCTCTCTCTTCCCCTGTCTCTGCTTTCTGCTTATCAGTGACTTCCAAAGCGGCATTGTCGCTCCATTCATTTTTTTTGCGGCCTTTTTTCTGTCACTGTGATTGGCTGGTGGGATAGCTCGGACACCATGGAGAGGAAGGGGCACAAATTAGGCGTTTCTTTCTTTTTTTAAACTTCGGCTTTTAGCTAAAGGTTTGCAAATCACGTGAGAATGAGCTAAATATAGAGTTTAAATAAGTTCCTAGCCCTCCTGTTGCGTGAGACTGTCTACTAGGCCGGCATTTATCCGCGCCCCGGTCATGCGACGCTTTCACGCGGTCCCTTCATAGTTGTATTATCGGGGTTCCACTGTAACAAGTGGTGATGGCTGCAACTAACCTTGGTAATCGACAGCTTTGGTTTCACGTGCATACAGAGTTCACGTATGCAAACGTGAGAAGTAGGCATAGTCCACACACATGTAGATTGAAACTCTTATAGTTACACGTACGTGACGCATGCCGCGTTTAGCGTGCCTGGATGCCTAGTGCCATCTACGAACAGGCAGACATTGCTGTAGTCACTCGTGATCTCGCGAGACCGTTGCTATGATGAAAACAAACACTACTCAACAGGCTAACTGCTGCAAAATCAATCTAAAAAACAAAACCTATTTGTCGCTTGAAACGTTATGCGAGGATAAGAACAGGCAACGCGAAGGCAAAATCAACAGCTTACGACACGATATCACAGTGAGGGATTAGCGGCAAAGCTGCTTTTGCTGTGAAGTGAGGGCGCTGCCATGTTGGTCAACTCTACGTACGAAAGCAATGTAAGGACCGCAACGTAAAAATTCAAATCTCACATATGTCCGTTAGACTCACTCAGACCATTTGCGTTCTGAGCATATGCACTCGTCACCCGTGAAAGCTGTACATACTATGTGAAGCTGCTATGTTTAAAAAAACTAAAGCTGTCTAATATTTCTGGATCGGTGGAAACAAACTTTACTCATTATGCTTGAAGACTACGTAAAGTGCTTCCCAATATTCATGGGCAGGGACCTTCACTTGTACCTGTTAACAAATGACCAACAGTTAGGGTGCACACAGGAATGTTTTCCGACAGCCCCCTTTTTTAGAACTTATTGTTGGCTTCTTTTTTTTTTTTTTTTTTTTATTGTTGGTGGTGGTGATGCCGCTTGGCCTCACTTCCGTGTAACTGATAATGTCGGTACGAAGTTCGCCGCCTGGCTACTGGCAGTTATCGTTACCGGAAACGTTGAACCTGAAGTGGTTTAAACACGGGGTGCAGAATTGGACGTGGGTTCCATCCCGCCGCAGTGGCCGCTTTTCAGATGGAGGTGAAAAGCGAAAACGCTCGTGTGTCGAGATGTCTGCAAATGTTAAAGATACCCAGATCCGGAGCCCTCCACTACGGCGTGCCTCATAACCCAGGTGTAGATACGGCGCACTACCTCCCCCCCCCCCCCCCCCCCTTTTCCTCCAAAAAGAAAGTTGAGGAGGAGGGAAAAAATGGCTGCTGAGTTATTTATGCATTGTGGCACGCATTGCAGTAACCTACCCTTCAAGGCGATTTCTGCGTATATATCCATTTTTTTATATTTCTGTAACATTCTCCCGTGAGTTTCGGTGACCTGGCACGTGTGCGAAGAGACAAGAATTGTAAAGGTGGCGCTCAAGGTAAAAATGCACAGCTAGCACTCGACTGTGGAACTCGTTCTAGTTCTATCTCCAACGGGAACCACTGTGTGTCACACTGAATCCATGCTGGAACACGACTGGAACCAGTTTCACAATACGGGGCACTTTTAACTGGGATGTGTTCATCAGGGTGCGATTGGAAAGATGTAAATAGGTGACACGAAGCGTGAACAAGCAACACGAGATTGCCTCATTTCTCTCCCATGATTTTTCATCCCATAGAACGATGGATTCTCATCTCTCTGCAGTGACCGTAGCCACTTTTACGACACCATGCCAATGAACGATATTGTGTTGAGAACTGCTGTTGCATTGCCCAAAAGCACGGCCATTCTTTTTTCTTCTCCTTCACAGAGTGCGCAGACAAGGTTGTTAATCAAGGGTGGGAAGGTCGTCAACGACGACCTGGTGACTGATGCTGATGTCTTCATTGAAGATGGTGTCATCAAGTGAGTGCTTAATGTGCCCTCCCCGTCTCATCTTTTGGATGACTGAGTTCTCGTGTCCCAAAAAGTGCGTTATGACCAGTGCTGGCCTGGGCTAACTTCAGGGCACTGCCCTATGAGTTATTGCATAACCAACGAAGAGTCATGCATGGATGCTGAAGAGTGGTAGGCATTGTAAAATCACCCTAAACCAATTCAAAGTTTACTAATTTGTTGGTCATATTTACCTTTTTTAATGCCAATCTCCATGCATATGTCTCTGGAAAGGTGTTCTTTTCTTTTGTCCATTCACTTCGCATGATTTGGCGAAGTCAGCTGTGTTGACACCCTCGCAAGTGCGCAGGACGGTGGGGTGTAAAAAGAGTGTAGATTCGTATCCTAAAGGGTGTTGTCAAATATGCAATAAGCTCGCTAATGGGAAACAATCGTGTTTGTTTTTTTCTTGCAGACGTCGGGACTGTACCCCTGATAGTATGCTTGTAATTTGTCATTCATTTAGTAATAAAATTTTTATCGTTATTCTGACAGCTTTGCTGTCTAATCATGTGAGAACACGATCGTGTGGGAAGGGCTGGGTGACAGTCACTTTTTTTTTTTCTTCAAAATTCTAGGCAGGTTGGCAAGGATATCACCGTGCCTGGGGGAACACGTACTATCGAGGCCAAAGGAATGTACGTCATGCCCGGTAAGTGGGGTGCCAGCACCAAGGTGAAATATTTAGCAGTTTTTTGGAAGTGGCAGAATGCTCAAAAGATTGTCTGGTACAGTTCCCAATAAATGATCGCCACTACAGCACCTGCACGAAACCATTCTCAATAATTTGGGGCATGCAGCAGGGCCAGCTGACTATTCTCGCAGTGACTGGTTTGTGAGTTCAATACAGTCGAGCGCTTTCATAACGGCGGCAGTTATAATGAACGCTTGGTTACAAAGAACGAAAGTGGCATGACCATCGCAGCATGTATTGAGGCAATAGTATTTTGTTTCAGATACAGTCGAACTTCGTTATAATGAAGTAATATCGGGACAGCAGATTAGTTCGTTATATCCGATATTCACTGTAACAGTACAGGAAAAAGTCGACTCTAACATATTGAAAATCAGGCTTGCAAAAAAATACGTTAAAAAAAATGTATTTTTTCACGCCTCGAATCCACTATAAACAAAAGTTAACCCTCATAAAGTGGAAGTCTGGGCCTGTTGGTTCATCATGTTCAGGAAAAAAAAACAGTGAAAACACGCTACACACGAGCAGAGGCAAGACAAGGACAATTGTCCATGTCTTGCCTCTGCTCGTGGACAATCACTGGACGAGTGATTGTCCTTGTCTTGCCTCTGCTCGTGTGTAGCGTGTTTTCACTGGTTTTTTTCCCTGAACAAGTTAACCCTCACCTTTCTCCTTGTTGCATATAAATGTCAATGAACCGGAACATGAGTACGTGAAGTTACGACGGAACAAAGTTCACTTGACAATACAGGCCTGCATCCTTATTTGTATGATGAAGGATGTGATCTTCGTCTGGTGGATACTCACAGCACTGAGCAGGATGGAGTTTTCTACAGTGTGTACGAACAAAGGATCTTTACACTTCTGCAGTTTCGGACGACGGTTTTTCTTTTTTGTTCTTTTTTTTTTTTTTTTTTAAGTAGCTTCCCAGACTCTTTGTCAAATATTTTTTCGTTATATCCGATATCGCACGCGGCTCTCACGGTTTCAGTTGCGTCACAATAGAATAAGTGTCATTGAAATAGGGTGTGACTAACCAAAGTTTGTATTTAGTTCGCTATAGCCGATAATTCGCCATATCAGTGTTCGTTATAACGAGATTCGACTGTATAACGAACTGGCGCGAGGGTGGAACTCTGGTACAGTGAACGATCCACCATCACCCGAACGCACCTAGCGTTCACTGTTGCTACTTGATGGGCTTTCCGCAATTGCGAAGTGTCAAATAAACTGCGCGGCGATTACCTTTTAGATGCGACTGCATCTCATTCACTCGCCTTGTCCCTCCATACGGCGTTGTTGTCCGTCCACACCCCTCCCCCTACACTGTAAAAAAAAATAATAGTTAGCGGCGCCCGGTTTCGATCTCACGACCCTGTGGGCAGAACGCGAGGTACATGGTGCTCTTCCCACTGCGCCACAAAACCGAGACAGAATCAAATGCTGCGAACGCGGCTTATATCCTTGACTCATTCAAACTACGTCAAGATGCTACTGATACAATGCATGATGGGGCAATGATTAACACTTGCGATAACAGAAAAGAAGCTCCCACTTACAGCAACAATGGTGGAGTAAAGGTCGTTGCGACAGCGAAGCCCCAAGCATACCACTTAGAGAGATTGACCAAGATTGGCCAATAAAACATAATAATAATCATAAAACATAATAATCATACGCATTCCCGACACGTTTCAAGCGATTTCAGAATCAATCCAATGGAAACACCAAGTGAACCCCACGATGCGTTGCATCTACACAGGGTTCCCCTCATGGGGAGGTGGACGCAATTTTTCCAACAGAACTGATTGCAGCCAGCAAAAGAAAATCAGAGGGAAAGAAAATGTAAACAAAAAGGACACCGTCATCTGGGTTACATGTTGCCCCCCCCCCCCCCCCTTCCCCCAGCTTTATCTGCAGGCAGATGAAGGGAGCACACAACGCAGGTGAGGGGAAGAGAGATATGGGAAAAAATAGAATAGGCAACGGTGAACTTGCAGAAGGTTGGCGCTGGCACTGTGCCCGTGTGCGTTTCTCCCTTCCAGCTTGTCTGCGGGTAGACAAACCAGCCGAACGAATTGTGTAGGGCCACAAAATTAGCTACGCAGCCGTGTCAGTGGGCCCGCCACACGCGTTCCGCGTTTTTGCGCACAGAAAAACGCTTATTACAGATAACAAATTTCGAATAAACGTCGTAATGGTCGAGTTCGTTATAAGTGGGCTCTATCTGTAGAGTGAACGTTTGTTAATTTGAGCTTCCATAATTCAAATTTATGGATAATTTGAACTGTACAATTACGTCCGGCTAGGCTCCGTAGAAGTCTATGTGTAAAAAAGCCCTTTATTCGAACTTCAGTAGGTTCTGCCACGAATAATTCAAATTATGTATGTGCGACGCTTAATGTTGCGTTTGAATAAAGTTTTTTCCTCCTCCTCCCTCCGCCACCGTGCTGCTCGTTCGGGGCCTTGCACATGCACAAATAAAAACGCATCTGCTGCCTACACAAGATGCTGCATACATCTCTGCAAAACAAAGATAAGAACAGAAAGGGAAATTAAAGTGGGGTAAAAACGAATTGGACCCTAACGGAGGACGTTTTGGACGACTTATTCTTTGCAGACTCTGTCGCAGTGGATGTGAGTGCAATGGTTCATGTTGCGCTGACTGATGAGGAGATCATCTTAGGTCAGGAGCATAGAAATTGTCGCTACCAGTGGTGATGATGAGGGAATAAGCACCAATGCGGCTGTTTGCTGCAGAAGTCATGGCCGAATTGAAATTCTGTCTACCTGTTTTTTCAGTTTTGAAGAAAGTGAAGAGGGTTGCATATTGCTACATTCGCTCGTCATGGCAAAATGTGCTGGCTGTCGCCTTCAAGGACAAAAGGCAGACTGCAATTTAGTTTTTTTAAGCATTAAATTATTGAAATTCCCTAATACTTCCCAATCGCAGTGTACTGTTGCTATTCTTCCCTTGCAGTTCAAATTAGCAAGCTTTCACGGTAATTCTATACTTAATACAAGGTGTGATGCTTTTATGAACATGTTAAAAACTGATTCTATCCAGATGGCTTGCTGCGCTGCTAGTGGCGGGGCGTTGGGAGCTTCTTTTTTTCCAGTGTGACTAAGGTGAAACATTGTCGGCGACTCTCCCTGTCTCCACCAGGTGGCATCGACTGCCATACCCACTTGGAGTTCTTCTTCATGGGGACACGAACAGCCGACGACTTCTACACGGGCAGCAAGGCCGCCCTCGCCGGTGGAACCACCATGATCAGTGGGTCCTGTTGCGTCCAGTGCTTCCTGCATCCAATGTTTCTCGCAGCTTATTTATCGCTTTGAGCATCAAGTGCTTCCGTTATCCGGTACCTCCGTTATCCGGTACTTCCCACTGCTGGTCCAGTGCTTCCCATATCTGGTACATGCCACAGCTTGCATACAGCTTTCAAATTCTGCTGTAACATGGCTTTATGGAGACACTGCTCTTTCAGTCGGACATCTGTAGAGCATTTGTGGAGTGCTTGAAAAATCAACGGTACTTACTGTATTTTTGCTCGTGTAACCCGCACCAAAAATGCGAAAATTTAAGTGTCAAAGTAGGGGTGCGGGTAATACAAGGGTTTTTTCTTTTAGTGCAGCTTTACGGCAATGCGCATTGTGCCGTGAAGCTGCAGTGCACTTTATGTGGTGAAGATGACCTTGTGTACAACAGTGAGGACTGCGGCTCAAGTGATAGCTCTAGCGAGAGCAGTGACACTGAGTGACTTGTGACTTTTGCCTTGCAGTCAGTGTATTCTACTTGCTAAATATACGCTTTTTCTTCCTACATGGTATGTGATGTGTTTCTTGAGCAACTATAGCTTTGGTGCGGGCAATAGGCGAGGATATTTTTTTTATTTTCCGTCGGGCTAAAAGTGGGGTGCGGATTATATGCAGGAGTGGGTTATACGCGCGAAAATACGGTACTCGTTCCTATAATCAAAGAAAGAGTATCTTAGCTGAGTTTGGCGTTCCTTGCAGCCCCATGTGGGAACCATGGTGGCAACGTCCTAACTGGTTTGCACTGGCGTTCAATGCTACTGCAGTGTTTGAAAGTTTGATTTTTACTTAGTTTACGCATAATATAAGCCGTTTGTTTATTTCTGTGCAGTTTATAAAAACTAGACATTTTCACAAACTTAAGTTCTGCCTTCAGACATGCGAGCATATTGGCATAGTTGATGTGTCACTGTGTTGGTTGTGTGCAAAGTGGGGGGGAGAACGGCACTTTCGAATGGACTTTTTCTCATGAAAAATAAAGTGTGCGTAAAGTCAACCAAAATGAAACACAGGAGGTGGCCTGTGACACCTTGATCTATTAAGGGCAGACATGGCTCTTAAGACAACTTTCGTTAATTTTTAAGTAAACTCTGTGGAACTTGTCAGTCTTGCTGTTTTTTGTCGACTGATTTCAAATATGCCATTCTTTTTCTAGTTGGCCAATTAGTTCCCAACATAATTAAAGATAATTAGCCATTTTTGGTGGAACAATAGGCAAAACAGTGTTGGTCATAAAACTTTAATCTTTGTATTTTTCAGTACTATGAACCCTGGTGAGTGCAATAAGAGAAGCGATTTTTTTGATGCACCGCTTGTGACTTGTTTTACATTCATTAAACTTTTGTGTTTGAAATGGGCATTTGAAATGGTTCCTTGCCACTGGGCCACCAAGGTTTAATGAGCTGTAAAATAAGTTCCAAGCGGTGCATCAAAAAAACTGATTCGATTATTGCATTCACCAGGGTTCATAGCATTGGAAAATACAAAGATTAGTTTTATGACCAACAGTATTTTGCCTATTGTTATACCAAACATGGCTAATTACCTTGAGAACTAATTGGCCAACTGGAAAAATAATGGCATACATATTTGAAATCAGTGGGCAAAAAACAGCAAGACTGACAGGTTTCACAGAGTTTACTTTAAAATTAGAAGAAATTATTTTAAGGGCAGTGTCCCCCCTTAAAGTAACTATAACTTGCTTCCATGTCCATTCAAAGGTTTAGGAACACTTTGACTTGAACTTTGGTATGAAGAACGGAAAAATTATTCATTCGTGCATGTTATTTCCACAACTCTTATCGTTCCACGCAGTTGACTTTATCTCCAAGAAATCTCCCCACATGACACTACTTGAAGCGTATGAGGATTACCGGAGCAGGGCTGACGAGCGCATTTGCTGCGACTATGGCCTCTCGGCAATCCTGAACGATTACAACGAGGACGTCTTCCGGGAGATGGAGACACTTGTCAAGGACAAAGGTGCGTGCTTCCCTGTACTTTTAAAGGGACCCTGCAGCACTTACCATCGAGTACTTGGAACGTATTTTGGCGTGAAGTCTATTGTCCCAGCAATCTCCTCCCGCAAGAATTATGAAAATCCGTTCACTGTCACCGAAACTACGCGCGATGAGAAATCGTGCATAATTGTTCCCTCTCAACTCAACCGTGGACAACGCGACGAAATCTGTGTGCTCTCCCCCGGAAAGGGAAGCAGCTTGTGGCAATCTCTTCGGTGGCCTTCGATATATGAAAGGCCGGGGAGTTTTCTTCTTTTCTCCGCAACGAGGAGGGGTCCATTTCCGGTCTCGTGCCACAAAAAAGCAGGCACGGCTGCCTGCTCGCAAGCGCGCGCTAAGGCTGGTAGGGCGTTTTTGAAGCAATAAACGTTTGCTGTCATGTGATCTGGCTGAAAGGGGAGTATTAAGTTCGTCACTCCAACTCTGCGCACACTCAAAACACAAAAGAAATGCCAAAACAGTGCGTACATGTTCAGGCATAGAATTGGTTGGTACACAACACCGACGACGGCGGATCATCGCAGGAAATGCGAGAAATAAGCCGCAAAGTTGTTGACCAGCGACAGCCAATAGGACAGCCATGGCCACAATGACATCGTTTAGGCCACGCCAGGGGTGCATAATGAGGAAAATTGAAGAGAGCGCTGTTGGTTTTTCCATGTCTTTCACAGTGATTTGCGCGCTCACTGCTTCACGTGCACGTGCAATATTTGGCTCAGGTATTCGTGGCAGTGTAATCTAAACGTCAAGCAGGATTACTTGCACTGCTCAAAGAGTGTTGCAGGGCCTCTTTAACTTTTTACAATTGGTGTCCGATTCGCCTTCTGCAAAGTGTGTTGGTTGAGCAGCGCTGATGGGAGCAGGGGGTGTGGTACAACCTGGAGAGTACTGCGATGGTTGGAATTTGCCTTGAGATTAGGATAATGATCACGATCATGAGGGTGTGATAGTTGCCTTGTGGTTAGGTGGAAGTTGCTCCGTTATATAAGCTTATAACATGTCGAAAGTTTCGACAGTAGACTTGGAGATTTCACGTATCAGCAGCATAATGTTGAGCAGTAGTTAAGGCACGACTGCTTCAAATGTCATCTTATCTTCTTATGCATAAAAGTGCAACATTTGTCATACAAAAGAAGTAAATTCAAGCCCTTGTTCACCTGTAATTGATGCGCAAACATTATGTTGGCAAAAGCTGCAATTAGGATGAACCTAGGGGGGAAAAAGCATTTCATTTTTCTTTCCCTTTCGTTATGAAGCACACACTGTGATAAGCACAATCTGGGTCATTGCTCTGGTTTTGTGAGCTGCTTGGATGAAAGAAGAAAAAATGTTTCTCAAGTCTCCCTTCCATTCTGTCTTGATCATTGCGCAGTGTATCAACACTAAATTTAAAGAACAATGCTGATCTCTAAATCTTTGTTCACAGTCTCTCGCCATCTGCATCCTTGGCTACAAAAGCAGGGCGCGCACTCACGCATTCGCTAAAAAAACAAACAACGAATGAACCAAGACACTCATTGCAATTTTGAAAGCTCGATTAATGGCACGTGGCTAGAGCAAGTTGCTTGTGCTAAGATCTTGCACATGGTTAGCTCTAGCACTATGCGTCCTGCACATGTAAAAGTCTCAGAACACTGACACCAGAATGGAACACTAAAAAAGTAGTGAAGCATTCGCAACCCTCGATTTTTTTGTTTTCACACCCTTTAGCTCTGAGGGGTGTTATATTTTGAATGTGAAGGGGTAAGTCTGGTTCATATTTTGGATGAAAATGGGAAGGTTGGACACCATATGTGCATCAGCACCTGGAAACCATGGACCTGTAATAGCTGAAAAAGGGTGTACTGAAGGGCTCGCTGCTACATTATATCGTTTAAAAACAGCACAGAAGACATGAAGCAGACAACACAAGCGCTGACGAACAAGTCTGCGCATTTTTAATTTGCAGGAAGATATACATGAAAAGTGAAGGGAAGAGAAGAAGAAACGAAAAAAACCAACAACGAAATAAGCTTCTGACGTAGAAAATGATAATAGCAGATTAGTTAGTAAGGAAAGGACAATTTTATCCACTGCGTGACGATTCACTCCCTTTCCTGTTGATTTCGAAGGCTTTGTGGATCTCCCTCCCCCTTCGCACAAAGCAGGTAGCGAGATTGCATTAGTGAACCGTCCGTGTCACTGCTAGATAAGGAGGTCGCATACCTAACATGACTAGTTGTCTACAAATTGTCACGCGGCGGATAAAATTGTTGTTTTGTTACTAACTAATCTGTTATTATAACTTTTTACGTCAAAAGTTTATTTCGTTTTTTAAATGCAGAGCATTTGTATAACTCACGATGTCACCTGTGCGTCGGCGTCCGCAGCAGCCAGCCTCCCCCTACACTATAAAAAGAAATAACAGTTACCGGCACCTGGTTTCGATCCCACGACCCTGCGGGCGGAACGCAAGGTACACGGTGCTCTACCCACTGCGCCACAAAGCCGACACAGAATGGAAGGCTACGAACGCGCCTTATATCCTTGACTCATTCAAACTACGTCAAGAAGCTGCTGATGCAACGCATTCACTACCTGTGGGCGGAACGCGAGGTACATGGTGCTCTTCCCACTGCGCCACAAAACCGACACAGAATCAAAGGCTACGAACGCGCCTTATATCCTTGACTCATTCAACCTACGTCGTCAGCGGCGTGCGTTGGCGACTCAGCGGCGTGCTAGCGGCGTGATAGCTGCTTGGTGTACACGTGATAGCACCAACCCCCCAAACACTAAACGTTAACGCAATACACCCACCCCCTATGCGATGCATTTACTCGAGTCCCCCTCACGGGGAGATGGACCCATTTTTTTTTTTCTTATTCTCTTCCCTTCACTTTTCATGTATATCTTCCTGCAAATTAAAATGTGCACAGTTGTTTGTCAGCGCTTGTGTCGTCTGTTCCTTCCTTACTCCCGTCTTCCGCACTGTTTTTAGATGCTCTAATAACTGAACCACTAAAATGGGCCGATTTCTCCTTTGCATCTTTCTTTTTTTTTTCAAAGGAGGTGGTCGTGTTATTTCTACGCTTTTATCTTGTGAGCCTACTCATGTTCCAGCCCAGAAATTGTGCGCACACATCAAACGCAGCCCTGCTGCGCTCTAGTTAACAGCCGCAGCCCACTCCGTGCCATCGTTGTGACTGCCTTTCCTTGCACAGGCATCAATTCCTTCAAGACGTTCATGGCCTACAAGGGCACGCTCATGCTGGAGGACGACAAGATGATTCAAGCCTTCAAGGCATGCAGCAAGCTGGGTGCCCTGGCCAGAGTCCATGCCGAGAATGGTGACATCATCTACGAGGCGAGTGCCTTGCCTACGTCCAACATCTGCGCAAGCAGCGAAATGCATGTGACACATATGAAGTTGACCTTTTAAGTGCAGAGCACTTTAGGGGCTCGCCTTGTTGTCATAGCTCGCTCGCTGGACCCAAGTAGAGCCCCACAGCGCACCGTCGTAGCGGTGTCCTGTCATAATGGACTCCCACAGAGGCTTCAAAAACCAATCGGTTTACATAGTCCTAAGCGTTCGAAACTCGTGTACCGCTGGCGCTTGTCATACATCTCCCCATTGTTTAGCCCAAAGAACACTGCAGGTACATTTGAGGCAAAATATACGTAATTCGCCAGCAGCGCCAGTGTTCATTTAGTTAGGAGCACTCGTTGGGTTGTTTTTTACTAAGCGACAAAAAAAGTGGCAGTGCAATGCCGGCTCGTACGGGCGAAAAAGCAAGCACAAAAAAAACTGAACTCCCAGGCGCAGTTTCAGGCAGGGGGCACGCGAGCACTGCGAAGGCGGGAAATTTGAAATGCGTTTGACAAACCTCCGTTCATTTCATCAGGACAGGAGTGAGACAGGGCGGCGAAGAGCATGATGGGTGGTAAGAGTGAGCGCCACAGCCCATTATGGCGAATCACTGCTCTGCACTTCCAAAAGTTTTCACATTGCGTGGAACGGCTTTAATTTTTCGGTTAAAACAAGTTGGCAAAATAAGTTTAGCACACTTTTATCTTTTTATTATCCAGTTTAGATTGAAAATGTTGAACCCAAGTCGTAACGAGCAACGGTTGTGGCAAACTGGTTGTGGCAAACTGGTTTTGGCAAACTGTGGCAAACCGTAACATTGTCTGAATGATTGTGGTTTATACTTTTGCAGAACCAAAGGAAGCTGCTTAGCATGGAGATTACGGGTCCAGAGGGACACCTTTACAGCCGGGAAGAAGAGGCAAGTCTTTGTTTTTTTTCCTCTAATCTAAAAGCCATTTGGCGTCCTTATGTAAGTCCTTCCCAATGTCCTCATTCGTGTCTAAAAGAAGTCCACCTTGGCTGCACCGTGCCATTTTATACATTGTGGTTGGTGTGTAGGCTTAGTGTCTACTTTGCCCGTCTAGGCGTGTGTAGCTAATGTTCATTCATTTAAGGGCTGCAGTTGTCCAGATGCTAAATTTCAAAATTCATCAATCTCAAAAATTGCAGGGGCGGTGGTGACAAAATGTATGCTTATTTCAATAAAAATACTGCTTTGTGCAGACAACAGTGGCACCAGATATACTGCAAACTTCAAGCAAATAGTGGAGGTATCAGGAAAACAGATAAGGTAGCGGCAACCCCCCTACCACTTTCCGGTAGCTTTTCTCTGATGTCAGGAAATCTTGTTTGCACTATTGGCATCTGTCAACCAAAGCCATCCCCAAGAAACGTGACGGGGTGGTAAGGTCTCAGTTTGTTCGCTTGATTTGAATGCTACCGCGCAGTTAACACACTGATATAACTATTATTTAGTGCTGGCCAATATGACGACACTGTAGAGGCTGGAAAATTTCGAATTTTGTTACATTTCCTGCGTTTTCACCATTCAAAAACATCTGTTGTGGCCACAATCGAGCTGAGTGAGTTACTGAAGGCTTGTTCTTTCGAATTGAACAAAGTTTTGCTTGGTCTTCATGGCACCTGTATGCACCAGTCCGTGCTTGCAAGTGCGGGCTTTGGGAAATACGTGGGCGCTTCTGGCACCCGCAGGTGGAGGCGGAGGCGACGCACCGGGCCATTGTGCTGGCCAACCAGGTGAACTGCCCGCTGTACGTGGTGCACGTGATGAGCCGCGGCGCGGCTGAGATGATCCTGCGCAAGCGGGCCCAGGGCTGCGTGGTGTTTGGCGAGCCCATCGCGGCAGGCCTGGCCACCGACGGCAGCCACTACTTCAACCGCTGCTGGAAGCACGCCGCCGCCCACGTGCTCTCGCCGCCCCTGCGCCCCGACCCCTCCACCCGCGTTTACCTCATGGACCTGCTCGCAAGGTGCGGGGCATTTGTGGAGCATGTGTGGAGCATGTGTGGAGCATGTGTGGGGCAAGGTGTGGGGCATGTCAAATGAATCGTGTCGTGCCCTGAACTTGTGCACTTGCATGATTCTAAGCGCACCTTCTTTACAGCAAAGCCGTGTGTAATACTGTATTTGTAAGATTAGTAATGAAAATCTGAAAAAATACTTTAATCTGGAAAATCGTTTAAAAATATTTGAAATATCTGGCTAAGGTATGCTTGTTGAGGGCATACCTTAACATAAATATACTCGCGTGATGTTGACGGACTGTCTTAGACTGGATCGAGTTGGATTTTGGGAGGAGTTAGTGTCCACGGCTATGCTGCTGAACGCTTTAAAGGTGACGCCCTCAACTGCCGTACTCGCGCAATTCCAATGCGCACTTTCTTTACAGCAAAGCTGTGTATACCACTGTATTTGCACGATTCTAACGCGCCCTTGATTGTAACGTGCAGATAGGATTACTAATGAAAATCTGAAAAAAATATTTTAATCTGAAAAATCATTTAAAAATAAATATTTGCAATTGCTGGCTAAGGTACGCCCGTCGAGGCCATACTTTAGCATAAATTTACTGGCATGATGTTGGTGGACTGTCTTGGATTGGATTGAGTTGGATATTGAAAGGAGTTAGTGTCCATGGCTTTGAACGCTTTGAAGCTTATGTCAGTTTTGCGCCCGATTGTAATGCGCACACAAATTTGAAGGCTACATTTAGAGAAAAAATGTGTCCGTTAGAGTCATGCAAATATGGTATATCTACCCTCTGGCGGTGGTTAGTGTCGATTCATCTATACGTCATGTCGACATGAAAAAATTGTCTGTGGTTTTTTGCCTGTCTCTGTAGCTCTCAGTCTAATGTAGATATCTTGGAAAAAATTGCACTGGAACTGGTCGCTAAGACGACTGTATTATAACGCCGAGTTTCATTTACTTGTCATTCTTAGTTTACAATGAAGTTGCAAACATTGTGGAATTCACTCTGTGGTGTCAATATATGAGCTTCTATGGGAGGGAGACAGACAGCTGTATGTTCGCCCGCTAGAATAAACCTCCAGTCTTTCCAAGTTTTGTTTTGTTTTGTGCGTAGATGCGTTGATTGAGGTGAAACACACCACAATTTCACTGCTTGTTCTTCAGAGTGGAAGGGATGATGAATTTTTTTGCTATGAGTAGTCTTCTCATTTGTGTGCACTTTAGTCAAGCTCAAATGTGAAATTGGCTGCAAAGCGGCTAGCAATAGGGCTCAAAAGTGAAATCAGCTATAAAGCAGCCAGCGGCATCACCATGGACAACAATAGAACACACTGTTGGGCACGTTGGTGCATATTTGGCGAAAATTAGAGCGCGAATAATAATGTATTACATTTAGGCTCAAATAGCTCGCTCGGCAAGCTTATAAATGTGTGTAATTTGCGTTAGGTTCTGCTGGCCTCAATCAATCGCACAGCTGGGCACATATGTCATCCTAGGTTCTGTTGCAGGAAATGGGCCAGTGGGTCGCATGGCCATTCCCTTTTTTCCTAATTATACAACTAATTCGAGCGAAGTGTGCGTTAAAAGTGGTGTCTGTATGATTCTAACGAGGCGACCTTTCAAATGAACCAAATTGTGTTGTGTCTGCATGGCCGCTTTAACACTCAAAGCAGCTAACCACGAAGGGTGCGTGAACCAATGGCGTGATTTTTCTGTCGCCCCTTTTCTTCCCATGCCAGCGGAGAGCTTCAGACAACCGGTTCGGACCACTGTGTCTTCAGCAGCAGCCAGAAAGCCATTGGCCAGGATGACTTCACTCGCATTCCAAACGGCGTGAACGGCGTCGAGGAACGCATGGGTGTCGTCTGGGAGAACGGAGTGGTGAGCAGCAGTGCAAGCTTCTTGCCATTTTGCCGACGATGGGTACACCCGAGTAGTGCTACCAAATTTATTAAACGGGAGGCTGGCCAAAAACAAATTAACTAAGACTTCAGGTCGGATTTAATTTCTGAACCACTACTCCAGAACCACTACTCTTATGTTCAGCGAAATTCTGCAATCAAACTAAACAACGTTGAGTGCTGGCAAATTGAACCATCAGGCGGGAGCTGTTTACAAACAGGTAGGTACTGTGGTATATATAGCCCTTTGAGCCCTGATTTTTTTATTTCAAGGAAAACAGTGTTATGTGTATGTTTTCCTAAATTTTAGGGTCCCATAAGCCCACAAACAAGAAATAGAGCTGGACGTAAAAGTATTTACAAATTTATTGATGAGGCAACTTAATTAAGACATCTGGCAATTAAAAATTTTATGTAGATTAATGACATCACTTTTGCACATTTTCCTGAACGTTATGACTACATGAACCTACAAACAAAAAATGAGCTTTGTGGTGCACATATTTATATTTACAAGCTTGGGAATAAAACTCAGACCGCCATTTTTTTTTTTCAGCTTCAATGTCATAATTTCGACTTCACTGGAGCTCCTTCTTTTTTTGTAGCCTGTAGCTCCACTAAAAGGAAACAGCAGTGATATCTGTTGCAATAGGCATCATTGAAGAACAATTCCCCAAAATACTAGCAGTTTTGGTTTCGTTCAGTGTGCGCTAGAGGAACTTTTATGTGATGGCGTCAATTGACACCACGAGGGCCGAAAGGGATAGGCTACGTGGTAATGTGCTTTACGTGATAATGTACTTCAAGATGGAGCTACAGGGGGTAGACAACACAGTTGCTTGTGTATTGTCTTAGCGTTTTAATTTCCCTAGTTGTATTTGGCAGTTACTTATAAAGCTTTTATTTGTTAAATTACCAATCAATCAAAAAGAACTTTTGGTTATTTCTTATCTGGTTCTTTCTTCTTAAAAATTACTTCTTTCGTTATTTTTTGCCAATCCCCCCTGTGTGGGTGTGTGGCAAAATGTACTGTGAACGGCAACTACAATGAATGTGGCAAATACAACCATGCGAACACTGACATCAGATGCTGCAAAAACAACCACTTTGGTGATCCTTGCCGAGCCTAACTTCGCCTAAGCTACTTGGCGTAACAAAACTAACCAAGACTAACCGGCCCGAGACTATCTGCTGGCTTACTTGTGCACCAGAGAAAGCTATGCTTTATCATCGTTGATAATGCGTGTGAAGACTGTCTTGTTGGCAGCTTTGCAATAAAAGTTAATGCAGAACAGGTAACGCAAGAGAGATGGAACTGATGTCACAAGACTAGTGTCACAGGACTGG
Organism: Haemaphysalis longicornis; assembly: GCA_013339765.2. Taxonomy (NCBI): domain Eukaryota; kingdom Metazoa; phylum Arthropoda; class Arachnida; order Ixodida; family Ixodidae; genus Haemaphysalis; species Haemaphysalis longicornis. The sequence goes on along the minus strand of CM023449.1, from coordinate 48,376,616 downwards.
TAGGAGGAACATCTGTTCTGCGGTAAACTTAATTGCGAGTACCACGAACCAACTAGCCCAACAGTAAAGTGCAGAGCACTTTAGGGGCTCACCTTGTCGTCGTAGCTCACTGTCACAATGTCACGCGACTACCGGAATTGGGCAGCGCAGTGAGCTAACGGACCCAAGTAGAGCCCCACGGCGTACCGTAACGGCATAACACAGAGGCTTCAAAAACCAAGCGGCTTATATAGTCATAACCATTTGAAACACGTGAACCACTGGCGTTTGTCATACATCTCCCCGTTGTTTAGCGCAAAGGAAACTGCAGGTACATTTGAGGCAAAGTTTGTGCGTTAACCAGCAGCCCCTGCATCTGTTTGACTAGGAACACCCGTTGGGTCGGTCTTTATGATAGTAAGCAAAAAAAGTGGCCACCAAAAACGATGCATTTCAAACTGCGCAGTAAGGTGCCGGCACGTGCACTTGCGCTGTTCCAGGCAGGGGGCGCGCTAATACTGCGAAGGTGGGAAATTTGAATTTCATTGGCCAAACCTTCGTTCAATTCATGAAGAGAGAGAGGAGTGAGAAAGGCAGGCAAAGAGTGCGATGGGTGGTAGCAGTGAGTGGATAATGGCGCCACAGCCTGTTATGGTGCATCACTGCTCTGCACTTCCGGCAGGTTTAATGTTGAGGGGAATGGCTTTAATTTTGTTAATCGGCACTTGTTCGGCTGTTTCATTTTGCATCGCCACTCTGACTCACCCAAACGGTACTTGAAAATGAGAATTCTAGCTTGCAGTGAAGCATGCTTTCATCAGTTTTTAGGCAAGGACAAATCTTCTGGCCTTGTTTCCAGAACACGGGGCAGTTGGATCCCTGCAAGTTTGTTGCCGTGACGAGTGCCAATGCGGCAAAGATCTTCAACATCTACCCGAGAAAGGTAAGCGACAAAGTTGTTGTGCTCTGTCACTAGGCTTGTCGTTCGCATCACGTTGGGCCATTGTAGCAAGTATTGCCCTCCAGTTGATGCCAAACATTTAAAGTGCTGTTGAACTTTTCCGCGTTAAACTTCTGCTTGACTGCTTACGAATGTAAAGTAATAAAAAATGATTGGTGCATTTGTTCCTCATGAACATTGTCACACACCTCTGTTTGTCGTAAGGAGTGGAGTTGTTGACAGTAGTCCCGCTCAACATTTGATGATGATGGTGATAGCTGCTTGTAATTAATAGAAAGTGTGTGCCGTAGCCTCGGAAATTGCTGTTTTTAGTTTTGATTCCAGTAGCGCTAGTTGTATGTGGTTGTCATAACCAGTAGTCACGACAGAATTGCAGTAGTTACGACAGAATCACAACAGTAGTCGCGACAAAATCAATTTGTGAAGTTGATGGCTGTTCCGACAGTCTATCGCTGCGTACGGTAGATTGTTCCCACCAGGGTTGCAGAATTTCGCTGTTCCGTTATAAATGTATGTCGGCGATTGGCAAACTCCATATTTTTTTCCGCCTCTACAGGGAAAGATTCAGGCAGGATCGGATGCAGACGTTGTGGTGTGGGACCCCGACAAGGAGCGCGTCTTTTCAGCCGAGACTCACCAATCGGCGAGCGACTTCAACATTCTCGAGGGATTCCGCTGCCGGGGGGCACCAGTCTACGTCATCTCTCAGGGGCGTGTCGTCGTTGAGAACGGAGAGGTGCACGCAGTCAAGGGCAGCGGAAAGTTCGTGCCCATGGCACCCAACTGCAACTATGTCTACGCTGCAGTCCGACAGAGGGAGGCAAGTGACCTTCTCCACATCGCACCTTTCCGCCAGTGAACCAGTGAATACGTAATATGAACATATTGAAAAAAAAAAAAAAGAAAAAGACGGTGTGGGTGGAATCGGCAATAACATTTATTTTTTGTCCCATTCCGAGTTCCTAAATGGGCCATGAAGACAAAATACGACAGTGTTTAATTAGAACAAATTAGCCTGTGGCAACTCACTCAGCTTCATTCCAGCCATCAAAAACCTATTTTTTAATTAAAAAATGCAAGAAATATTGAAAAGCTTTCAAATTTTTGCACTACATGTTGCCAGCAGTGACACATTAGAAGGAAACACCAAAAATGTTATCAGTATGTTAACTGCCCGTTAGCACTCAAGCGATGCGATCAGACGGATCTGGAAACGCCTCTACAATCACTCAGTCGTGTTTTTTGGTGGTGGCTTTAGTCACCGGCTGGCAGTCGCACAAACGAGATCCTGTGACATTATAGAGGCCTCACCAGAAAGTAGCCGGGAACTCGCCGCTGCTTCAGCTGTTTTCTGTAATATCGAAGTTATTTGTCTGAATTTCCGGATGAAATTGGCGTCATTGTTATTGGAACAACTTTGTCTTTTTGACGAACCAGACTTGTATTTCGTACTCATAGCCTCTTTAAGAACAAAACTACCGGACAATATTTTTAAGCAGAGTCCTTCACGCATGCCTTTTTGGAAATAGAGTGGAACCCCGCTGATATGTCCCCCCCCCCCCCGGACTTACGATGACCCGCTTCTTACGGCAGATCACCGCGGTCTCGGCAAACACACCATAGAAACAACGCATTAAAACCCCTGATAATATGATGCTCGTGTACACACGGTCCGCTTCTTACGAAGTGCCCTGGCACAGATAAGCCGGTGTTTTTCCTATCCGAAGTGAGAACCGCATGGAGCGTTTTTTGCAAGTGAAAACGCGCCGTGCACGCCACAGGCGCGCTGATACCGCACCGGAAGCTACCCGCACGGTGTGCACGTTGTGGCTGCATCCGACTAAAACCGTGCGGGTGGCTTCCACCACGGCATCAGTGCTCCTGTGGTGTGCACAATGCGTTTTCACTTGCGAAAACACTCCATGGGGTTCACACTTTACACCGCTTCCCCCCCTCATCATGACCTTTCTTTATTCTTAACCCCTGTTTGATGCTGCTTTATGTGCAACGTTCCGCAAGCGGGCCAGACCACTTGCTGAACACCCGCTAGCAAGCAGACGGGTACTTGCAAGCGGGAGTTAACCCTCGAAGGCCCCTTGCGGCAGCAGTACGCCAACGCACCAACCGCGAGAAGTCGGAAGTGCAGGTGGCTGGCGGTCCGTGTATTTGAAGCTCCCAATCTAGCCGCCGCCGAACACGTAAACGCATGCAATGCAACCCCATGGCGATGACTAAACACCTGCTTTCATCGCACGCTCAATCTAAGTTTCTTTTTTTCATGATGCTCTCTCTTCCCCTGTCTCTGCTTTCTGCTTATCAGTGTCTTTCAAAGCGGCATTGTCGCTCCACTCATTTTTTTTGCCGCCTTTTTTCTGTCACTGTGATTGGCTAGCTCGGACACCATGGAGAGGAAAGGGCACAAATTAGGTGCTCCTTTTTTTTTTTAAACTTCGGATTTTAGCTAAAGGTCCGCAAATAACGCGAGAATGAGCTAAATATAGCAGTTTACAAAAGTTTCTAGCCCACCTGTCGCGTGAGACTGTCAACTAGGCCGGCATTTACCCACACCCCGGTCATGCGACGCTTTCATGCGGTCCCTTCATAGCTGTATTATTGGGGTTCCACTGTAACAAGTGGTGATGGCTGCAACTAACCTTGGTAATAGACAGCTTTGGTTTCACGTGCGTGCAGAGTTCACGTGTGCAAACGTGAGAAGTATGCGTAGTCCACACACATGTAGTTTGAAACTCTTAGTTACACGTGCGTGACGCATGCCGCGTTTAGCGTGCCTAGATGCCTAGTGCCGTCTACAAACAGACAGACATTGCTGTAGCTACACGTGATCTCGCGAGACCGTTGCTATGACGAAAACAAACACTACTCGTCGAGCTAACTGCTGCAAAATCGCCCTTCAATCTAAAAAATAAAACCTATTTGTCGCTTGAAACGTTATGCGAGGATAAGAACAGGCAACGCGAAAGCGAAATCAACAGCTTACGACACGATATCGCAGCGAGGGATTAGCGGCAAAGCTGCTTTTGCTGCGAAGTGGGAGGGCAGGTCGCTGCCATATTGGTCAACTCTACGTACGGAAGCAATGTAAGGACCGCAACGTAAAAATTCAAATCTCACATATGTCCGTAAGACTCACGCAGACCATTTGCGTTCTGAACATATGCACTCGTCACCCGTGAAAGCTGTACATACTATGTGAAGCTGCTATGTACAGAAAACTAAAACTGTCTAATATTTCTGGGTCGGTGGAAACAAACTTTACTCATTATGCTTGAAGACTACGTAAAGTGCTTCCCAATATTCGTGGGCAGAGACCTTCACTTTTACCTGTTAACAAATGACCAGCAGTTAGGGGCACTGATCTGCGAAATATTTTTTAAGGCAGTAGGAAGAAAAGTGCCTGCGCTGTTTTGTAGTTTTCAAATATCTCTGACACCCTAGCGCTCATGAGCATAGCATGCTTGAGTGTTCGCAGCTGTTAGAGGGAAACTAAGAGAGGATGGTTGAATTAGACGAGTTGTCCATTTTTAACTGTTACACAATACGAAACACATAATGGATGAAGAGAAGAACCAAAATATGCAAGTTGACAGTTTCCAACTGACAGGTCTTCTTTTCATTTGAGCTATCTCAAGCTATAAAATTGGGTACATTCTTTATCAAGAGTTTTAGGCCGTGTCAGGAGTTAATAAGGTCAAGAGAATTTGCCAGAATAGCTTTTCTCCCCGGTGAAAATGAAAAATTTTACTCCAGAAAGCTGGCCAAAGCACTACCCATTTTCACTGTCATCAAATCAATCAATCACACTGGAAGGCTTAGGTTTAGCTATGAACTGATTGCCTAGAAACTCCTGGACACCCGAGGTTTCTATTTGTCCTGCTAAGCCCAAGGACGCGGGTTTGATCCTGGCCGCAGTGGGTGCTTTTTTGATGGAGGTGAAAAGAGATAACGCGCCTGTGTGTCTAGAATTAGGCGCATGTTAAAGGAGTACTGACACGAAATTTTCGTGTTACGTTTTTTTTTTTCGCTGCTATGGGTGCCTATTAGCCCACTAATCATAGGATGGAATGTTAGGCGGTCGATCGCAGCGTAAACAATCATTTACGGCGTCGTTTATTTGTGTCAGTTTCGGTTTTGACAAAACAAGCGCCGTGCGGCCGCCATGACAGGAGGTAGCACCTGACGTCACCATTCGTGTCGCACCACTGCCCGCCCGGACGGGCGCGCGAACGAGCGCGCACGCTCGCCCAGACCGGCCGAGGTCTTCACTATCCCCGCGCGCCCGGGCAGCATGACGTCAGTCCCAAAACCATGACGTGTACACGCGGTGTAGCAGCGCGCGCCAACCGCAGCCAACGTGTCGGCTACGTCACGGGAGCCCCGACGTCGGCAGTTCGGAGCAAGTAGCAGATGATGTCATGCTGGCCCGCTCTGGGTCTTCTCGTGCGGGCAGAGATTTAAAATGGATTTAAAATATGTTACACTGAACGGCTACTGTTGAAACTTGCTGGGAGATATCTCCTGTCAAAAAGGAAGCATTTTACATAGTTATCTCAGCTTTAAAATTTCGTGGCACTACTCCTTTGAAGGTCCTCAAGTGGTCGAAATTAATTCGGAGCCCTCCACGACGGCGCGTTAAACTCCTCTATCAAATCAAGGTTTCTATAGCTTAGGACACACTGATGCCACGCACCTTGCAGGCGGCGATTCCGCACAAGGTTGACCGATCAGCTGCACCGCCGCCACCGGAGGTGGTGGCCGCAGCCGAAGAGCCGGCTGTGGCTGCCGAAGTTGCGGCGGCGGGGCAGCACACTCCGCGGCCCGCTCCGTACTACAAGGAGCCCCTGTTCCCGGCTACGCCACGAGAGTTTCACAGTCGACCTCTGACCCGTGGCGGCTGCCGCAACCTCCAAGACTCGACCTTCAGCCTCTCGGGTAAAGGAGTGACCTCCGTTATACATTTGCTGCAGCCTTTTGAGTCAAAGTGGCGTTTTGAGGGGCGAATCCCCATAGGGGCTGGGGCTGTTCGCGTCTCTTGTCATCGTCGTAATTGGTGTCTCATGTAGTCACAGTACTAAAACACCGGGAAAGTCATTTACGTCTCGCGCTATAACAACGTAACGCATACTAAAGAAAAAAAAACACCGGGACACTCATTTACGCGCTAGAACGCTTCGTGCTTCAAAGACAAGAGACTTTTGCAGCACAGCTGTAAAAGTAAAACCTCACAACGGTTTCGTCTCCGATGGCAAAGACGCCAAGGCGCCAACAATACACTTACACACTGCATGCTTCGCCTCTTCCCAGGTTTCACGTTAGTGGAGATGGCCCGAAATTTTTCATTGCCGAGATTGGTGGCACAGACACCTTGTCCAATGTGATTGTATCCGTCCACATTTTGAAGTACTTGATTGCCAATGCTGAAAGGGGGACTTCTGGTGGGTCTGCCTGGCGTTACTTTCGATGTCTTTAGATTCATCTTTAATCCTATTTTGTTGTCGGAATAACCGGCCTTGTGATCTAGTTTAAGCCCTTGCCTTTAACTTCATAGGGTCCTGTTTCTTGCTTGATTTAGCTGCTGTGTATCGTAACATTGAGCCGTATTTAGAAACGAACATACCGCAATTTCCGAACTACAATCCATGGGCTGTACATACGTGTTTAAATTCTGAAAATTTGTGCGGTGTGGGCTATGTGTAGTTTCTATGTGTAGTATCACCGTCAGACGATGTATTGGACAAGATTTGACAAAGCAGTTAATCAAGGCCACTAAGTTCAATCAGTGAGTTACAATAAACAATTTCAATCAATCAACCAGTAATTTCAATTAATGAAAAATTCAGCTGTTGCTGAAATTTGTGGCAGTTTAAAGCCCAATTGATATTTTAGCTGACGTTTTCAAAGATTTTCAATCGTTCAATTGCAATCAACGATTTCAACTAATCAACCAATACAGTTGAACCCTGCAAAAACAAGCACTTGTATAACGAATTATCGGCTATCTATAGCGATCTAAATATGAACTTTGGTTGGTCACGCTTCATTTCAATGACACTTACTCTTTTATAACGAAAGTGAAAATTTGACAGCTGCGTGCACTATCAGATACAACGAAGAAATATTTGACCAGTAGGCTGAGAAACCTGCTTGGATTAACTCCCAACGTCCAAAACTGCAGATGTAGAAAAGTCCCCTTTGTTCGTGGACACTGTGGAAAACTCCATCCTGCTCAGTGGTGTGAATAGGCACCAGACAAAGATCACATCCTTCCTCGAAAAAATAGGAACGCAGCCATGTTTTGTCAAATGAACTTTGTTCTGTTGTAATTTCTCGTTTCATGTTGTGGTTCATTGAGCTTGAAATGCCACGAAGAGGAGGATAAGGGTTACTTTCTTTATCAATTGGTTTGAACTGGTTTTACGAATATCGGATATAAATGCACTGAATTACTGTCCCGATACTACTTCGTTATAACCAGGTTCGACTGTATACCGTAAAATTCCGAGCAAGCGCCCCCCCCTCAGCAAGTCGGAATTACCGGCAAAGTGGAGGGGGGGCGCTATCCCGGAACGGCACGGAAATTCAAGATGGCGGCGACAATTCTTTTACGAAAAAAAAAACGCAGTGCGCGTGGTTTTAAACTTTCATTAGGAAGATGAACTTTATTACGCAAAAGATGTTACTGTTAGTTACTTTGGAAACCATTGCAAAACTTAGCAGCAAAAAAAGAAAAATTGTTCGCAGCACTCTGCTGCCCCAGTCTTCGGGTGCCACGGCTTGATCTTACTGCTGTTCGTCACTTTCGAAACCATCGAAAGACTCCTCAGAGTCTGTAGCAAAAAAAAAAAGTTCGGCGCACTCGTCTTCCAGTCCGCCCCAGTCTTCTGGCACCACGGCTCCGACATCTGCCAGCCCGGCGTGCAGGTCGCCGTCCTCGGAGCTCGAGTGCGTTTCCCCTTGAAGCAGCGCGCCACTGTTTCCTCCGGTACAGCAGCCCACGCCTCGGCAACAAAATCAAGGACCTGCTGCCACGACGGCTTCTTAAAGTTGCCTTTTGGCGTCGTTTCGCCATCGCAGGGAGTCGCGGCAGTCCGGAAGGCGCTTACTGCTTCCACAGATTCCTCGGGCGTCCTCTGGGCCCTCGTTCATGGCGCGGCGCACTGCACAACGCCAAACCGCTGCTTCCACCTGCTTATGTAGTGGCTGGAAGCTACAAAGTTACTCAACTGCATGCTGCTTGCTATTTTCACAGCCTCTTCAGACAGCAGCCGGTTGCTAACGGCGCGTCCCGCGCTTCTTTCGCCCTCTCAGAACTCGAACAGCGCATTGTCCACGTACTCGCTGAACACTGGGACGCCGTTGCTTAGCTTCCGTCGAAGTTTTGCTTTTCCGAAGTTTTGCTGAAGGAGATTGTCGAAATTCTTCACCCATTTCCGTATGCGCTTTGGGTCGAGCTTGAACTGTCGAGAGGTCTGGTGCACGTTTTTCCCGTGCTCTCGGTGCCATCGGATCACCTCGATTTTCTTTGCAACTGTGTAGGAATGCATGACCTACCACCGCCAAAACAAAGTAACAAATGGCGCGTAGCGTTCGGTTGAAGCAGGATTGGATTGGATTGGATTCTTAGACTGGCTCCGGCAAGCCAGTGTTGCCTGCACGCGGTTCGTGATAACTGCGCGGAGGGGGGGGGCGCTTTCCCGGAACGGCGTGGAAATTTGAAATTAGCCCTGAAGTGGTGGGGGGCGCTTGCACGGGTGGGGGCGCTTGCTCGGAATTTTACGGTATTTAATCGGTGAAAAATTTTGCCGATGCTGAAACTTGTGGCATGTGGAGCTGATTGGATGTATTTTAGATGTATTTTAGACGTATTTCAGTGGACGTATTGTAGAAGGAACCATTTTCACTTGTGCGCTTACGTCAAAACTGACTTCGCCATCGCCGCAGGGGCCCTGATCGAAAACGTATTTTAGGTGTATTTTAGACGTATTTCAGTGGATGTATTGTAGAAGGAACCATTTTCACTTGTGCGCTTAGTCAAAACTGACCGCCATCGCCGCAGGGGCCCTGATCGAAAACGTATTTTAGATGTCCCAGCCGAAAAAAACCATTGGCCGACCTATTGGCGTTCCAATAGGTCGGCCAATTGGTCGACCAATTGGTCGGCCAATAATGTTTTAGGCACCCATTGGCGTACCCATTGGCCGGCCAATTGGGCGACCCATTGGCCGTCCAATTGGGTGACCTATTGGCCGACCAATTGGAACGCCAATAGGTCTTCCCATTGGCCGCCAACTTGTTGCACTTTTACTTGGTTCATCCCACTGCCGCAGCCACTCCATCTGAGCTGCCGCTGCAGTGCGCTGGTTAGCTGTATCACAAATACAAGAACTCTTGGAATGAATGAATATCTTTATTGCTCTGTTTGTATACACAGCATGCAGACAGTTCGTCGTTTAAGCAATTTTTCACAGGCCATTGTTCATGCCGTGCTCCGCTCGCCGCAGGCTGGCTGGACCTTCACAAAGTGAGTGGCAAAAGCGAACAATGGGTTAACTTTATAATAAACCGCAGTTTCGCGCATTAAAACAACAAGGCACTGAAATGTTGAATGGCGTGAGCTCACACACAACGTCCCGTGCATGGCGAACTGCGTTGCGCGGCGATGTCGTGAACCCGTCAATTGTAACATGAACAGCCCTGAAATATATTTAGGCAGACAAATTAATTCTTAATAACACCGCTCACGCTATGAGGAGTGAAAATGGCAAGGAAACGCTTCCTTCGGTGCGAGGCTTAGCGGCGTTCAGAGTAAAGATTCATCTTGAAACACACTGCTATGGGTGTGCGACATCATCGTCGCCACTTCTCACACTCTTGCGGACCACCTTACATTTCCAATGCAGTCAGAGAAGACTGCGTGTGCAACCGACCAACACGCCTACAACCTACACCGCCAACACCACGTTGAATACCACTTGTCCAACTGTCCGTCTATGGATTGGATTCGATTGGATTGGATCGGGGTTTTATTTCAAAACAATTTTGCTACTCGTGTCGGAAAGTTTTCATTGGTGTTTGTTTGTTATGCTTTTTTAAGGACTTTATCTTGAATTGCTGATTGTAATATCAAAATTAATTGCCTCATAAATATACATTTGTAAAGGTTGAAGTTCTGAACATTTCTGAAGGTTTCAAATTAAGAGTGAGAGAGAGAGAATTAAATTTCAGCCTATTGATGTCGTAATTGAATACTATCCAAACACTATCCAAAATGGCTCCCCGATTGGGTCATCATGTTGGAGCTGTCAGTAGTATTAACTTTATAGTTGGAGCCAATGGGTCCAATTGGGCCAACTGGCCATCCTAATCGAGCCAATGGGCCCAATTCGGATCGCTCCAATAGGCCAATTGGACCCATTGGGTTTCCATTTGGACCCATTGGGATTCCATTTGGACCCATTGGGTGGCAAATTGGACCAATTGGTCGGCCAATGGTTTTTTTCAGCTGGGGTATTTTAGACGTATTTCAGTGGACGTATTGTAGAAGGAACCATTTTCACTTGTGCGCTTAGTCAAAACTGACTTCGCCATCGCCGCAGGGGCCCTGATCGAAAACGTATTTTAGATGTATTTTAGACTTATTTCAGTTGACGTATTGTAGAAGGAACCATTTTCACTTGTGCGCTTAGTCAAAACTGACTTCGCCATCGCCGCAGGGGCCCTGATCGAAAACGTATTTTAGATGTATTTTAGACGTATTTCAGTGGACGTTTTGTAGAAGGAACCATTTTCACTTGTGCGCTTACGTCAAAACTGACTTCGCCATCGCCGCAGGGGCCCTGATCGAAAACGTATTTTAGATGTATTTTAGACGTATTTCAGTGGACGTATTGTAAAAGGAACCATTTTCACTTGTGCGCTTACGTCAAAACTGACTTTCTTCGTCATCGCCGCAGGGGCCCTGATCGAAAACGTATTTTAGATGTATTTTAGACGTATTTCAGTGGATGTATTGTAGAAGGAACCATTTTCACTTGTGCGCTTAGTCAAAACTGACTTCGCCATCGCCGCAGGGGCCCTGATCGAAAACGTATTTTAGATGTATTTTAGACGTATTTCAGTGGACGTATTGTAGAAGGAACCATTTTAACTTGTGCGCTTAGTCAAAACTGACTTCGCCATCGCCGCAGGGGCCCTGATCGAAAACGTATTTTAGATGTATTTTAGACTTATTTCAGTTGACGTATTGTAGAAGGAACCATTTTCCCTTGTGCGCTTACGTCAAAACTGACTTTCTTCGTCATCGCCGCAGGGGCCCTGATCGAAAACGTATTTTAGATGTATTTTAGACGTATTTCAGTGGACGTATTGTAGAAGGAACCATTTTCACTTGTGCGCTTACGTCAAAACTGACTTCGCCATCGCCGCAGGGGCCCTGATCGAAAACGTATTTTAGATGTATTTTAGACGTATTTCAGTGGACGTATTGTAAAAGGAACCATTTTCACTTGTGCGCTTACGTCAAAACTGACTTTCTTCGTCATCGCCGCAGGGGCCCTGATCGAAAACGTATTTTAGATGTATTTTTAGACGTATTTCAGTGGATGTTGTAGAAGGAACCATTTTCACTTGTGCGCTTAGTCAAAACTGACTTCGCCATCGCCGCAGGGCCCCTGATCGAAACGTATTTTAGATGTATTTAGACGGTATTTCAGTGGACGTATTGTAGAAGGAACCATTTTCACTTGTGCGCTAGTTCAAAACTACTTCGCCATCGCCGCAGGGGCCCTGACGAAAAACGTATTTTAATGTATTTTAGACTTATTTCAGTTGACGTATTGTAGAAGGAACCATTTTCCCTTGTGCGCTTACGTCAAAACTGACTTCGCCGTCGCCGCAGGGGCCCTGATCGAAAACGTAAAACGTATTTTAGATGTATTTTAGACGTATTTCAGTGGACGTATTGTAGAAGGAACCACTTTCACTTGTGCGCTTACGTGAAAACTGACTTTCTTCATCGCCGCAGGGGCCCTGATCGAAAACGTATTTTAGATGTATTTCAGTGGATGTATTGTAGAAGGAACCATTTTCACATTTGCGCTTACGTCAAAACTGACCTTCTGCGCCATCGCCGCAGGGGCCCAGATCGACGACGACAAAGGCGCAAAGGCCACCATTCGGGTGCACAACCCACCCGGCGGCCGGTCATCCGGCATCTGGTAGACGCGCCATTCTTCTCCTCCGAAGTGGCGGCTGCCAAGCCCGAGAACAAAAATGGACCGCCGCTGCGGTTCTGGCCGTAACGCCGCTCCCTAACGTGCCAGTCTTCTAATCATTGCTGCTGCCGCCACCCACCATGCTCCCAACTGCTTCAGTCTCAATCCTAATCCTTTCACCTCTCATGCTTCGTGGTTCCTTTTTTGTCCTCCACCCCCCGTCACTTGGTTTTCAACGAGTTACGCCACATATCGCTTAATAAAGTAGCATTGGTATCACGACCTCGGGTCACGTTTTCTGGTGTCAAGGTACTCAAATGTGCGGGCCGTTTATTGCGCATTCAAAAGCCTGGTCAGGCTGAAGCTGGAGTTATGTAGTTGTCACGTGGTGCATAACCACTTTATGTATTATTACAACTGCTTTCAGTCTCTATGCTGACTGCACCTTGTTGTGCATCCTTTTATTGTCTTGCAATATTGTCTGTAATAAGAAACGCCCTGTACCAATTATTAACCCTTTCCGTACGGCGCCATAGGCCATCAGACACGGACTTCTGATGATTTCAAACGTCCTGTGAAAGCTAAAAACGCCATCTGGCGTATTTATTGACAATTCCTTCATTGTTTTTATCATTTTCTGTTGACATTTCACATGCGGAGACTGTGCTGAGAGTGAAATTTCAACCCGCAATAGCGGCGAGTTGTGTGAAAATGGCATCCGCTTCACGGCATGCTCCGCAAAAGCAGACAGCTGTGGCAGGGACTTCGGCAGCTGCTGCTGCTGATTTTTGTTAACCCAGCAGCAGTGATGACTCCACCAGCGATGTGGATTTGTTAGATTTTATTTATTTATTTATTTAGATAAGTGCCCACAAACATCATGATGCCTTCAGCGTGGTGCACAGAAGAAACAAAGGAAAGGATAAGAAAGGGAGATGTGTACAATGGGTAAAAAAAAAGAGTATAATAAAAATAACATCAATGGAACAAACATTATATGGCTGACTCACACATGATTCTACAACGCAAAAGAACACACTCAGAAGATGTGTACCATAGCGAAAAAAGAGCATGAGAAATGAAAATAACCTCAATGGAACAAACATTACATGGCTCACTCGCATGATTTTACAACACAAAAGTACACACTCAGGCTTCAGATGTATTTTTAACAGCTTGCACAAAGGTGCTGTAACAATCAAAGATACTCAGACCAGGCGCTTCAAGTGAGTTGTAAAGGAGTTGCATTCTCTGGACAGGACTTTTATGATTGACGGCAGGATAAAATAGCGGCGAGGAACGGCATCGTGTGGGAGCATGAAAATTGATAGAAGTTAGCAAATCGGCAGAGTCAACAGCTCCATGAATGAGCTTGTGAAGAAAGCACATATCGAGGAGTGTTCTTCTGTCACTCAGTCTGCTTAATCCAGTGTGGTCGAGTATTCTGTCATACGTGTAATATATTTTCCTGAAAAGGTAACGATCATAATAGATTCGAACAAATCTCATCTGGACTCGTTCCAGAGACAGTGACAAGTATTGAGGAACAGAGTTCCATACAACCGAGCAGTACTCTAGCCAGGAACGTACAATAGCCCGAAACAGGGACAAATAGCAGGTAGGATCAGTGAACTCTTTCGTGACACGTGTTACGAGTCCAAGGGATTTCATTGCATCGCTGGCTGTTTTTTCAATGTGGTGTTTAAAACTTAGTGATGAGTCAATGTGCACACCCAAGTCCCACACTGTTGACGCTCGAGTAATGGAACCCCCATGCAGCTTATACAAAAATTGAATCGGCACCTGTCGACGATGGTATGACATCACATTGGTCTTTGATGGGTTGATGCGAAGCATGTTTGCTGAACACCATGCTGACACGGTGTTAATGTCATCTTGTAGAAGAGAGCACTCGCCAGCCCTGTCTATAGGCCGAAAGATCTTAATGTCATCAGCAAAGAGGAGCATTTCAGAGTGTTGCATGCGCTCAGCCAAGTCATTGATAAAAATCAAGAACAACAAGGGCCCAGGTTGCTTCCCTGAGGCACTCCAGAATTTGAGCGAAATTCACCAGAGTAACAGCCCGCAACTCGTACGTTTGTACGGTTCTGATGAAGACGGTCCCATTCAAATGCCTCAGACTTCGACAGGTGCTGCCAGGTAGGTTTGTTTTTGACTTCGCGCTGTATTTATGAACAAAACGGGCTTTCTTGCTGATGACTGCGGTTTTAAATTGATGTGTAGGGTCTGGATAACGTACGGCGGGATATTTTGCCAAATGCACCGCACTGTATTGAGTCGTCACCTTAAAGATAGCCGGGCTCGTGTCAGATTAACACTACAGAGCGATGCACAATGCTGCTTAAGAGCGCTGGATTTTTTTGTTTTTTACCACTGAAGTGATAAGGATTTTGTGTTCCGAACACATAAAAGTGTGCTTGGGTGCATATTTTAGAGAGACCGACTTACCCTCGAGTGGCTCCCAGGAGTGGCACCGCCGTCAGTTCCGCTAGGTTGACGGGCCCGCAAAGATCCAAAACTTGGTGTACAGCGTTGATTTATATATTGAATCACAGCCGAGAAACGTGGGAACAATTTCTATATCTTGTAACTCCTAAAGTAATTTTCAGGCTGTGTACAATTGCCTATATACGTTGTGTGTATATCTGTTTGTTCAATTTGACCCGCCGTAGCAGTGGCTAAAGGCGTTGCCAACTACTGAGCACGAGGTCGCGGGTTCGATTCCAGGCCGCGGCGGCCGCTTTTCTGATGAGGCGAAAAGCAAAAACGCCTGTGTGTACGAGATTTCGCGCACGTTAAGATCCCCAGTGTCAAAATTAACCCGGAGCCCTCCACTACGGCGCGCCTCATCGGCGCGTTAAACCCCTACAATCAAATCAAATTTGTGCATTTTTTTTCATGATTATTTGACCAATCAAATGTAAATAATTGTGCCTTTCACTAAACTACTGTTATGAGTTCGAAAGAGCAATCTATAAGCTACAATTTTATGCATAGCAATGCTAAATGTGTGCACCAGCTCAATAGAAAAAAATAGTTTTGCGGAAGCACTCAAAATCTGCTGTTTTTCCGCCATGACGAAATAGTTAAAATAGAATTGGTATCGCGGCTTATTCGTTGTACTTTTTCAATGCCCGATTTCGCCTGCAGTGTAGCTACAAAAAGAAAGTAGGTGGGGGAAATACTAATCACCAAGTCTGGTTGGTCGAAATTATTATGGCGCTATTACTTAATTACTAGACAGTACTTACCTGTTGTAACATACTACTGCAACAACCTCAGTCCACACTCCAATTCTTTGTTTGTGGCCACACTTTAGCCCTGATACATCTGCATCAGCTTTTTTAAACCCGCGGTTTCGTGGTCAATGTAGCTATGGAAGCGAACTAGGGGGAAAAACTATTTTACTAAGACTTTGAGTATTTGCAAGTCTGGTTGGTCTGTTATTACTAGGCTATTATTACATTCATAGTTATTACGCAGTACGTAATTATCGTGGAGTTACTTTGCAGTATGCTGTGTAGCTGGGATTTGTTGCAGGGTGAAAGTTTGTAGCACATTCCGAAACTTGGTGCATTTGTCTATTAAATGAATGTTACCCGATGTCAACCAGCAATAACTGCAGGGCTGTGGATTCATTTTCAGGCAGTTGTATTTACCTCATTTTTCCAATCAGTTGTATTTACCTCATTTTTCCAATTGTATTTACCGCATAATTTTGACCAATCTTTAATAACCGTTTTTGCTTTTCACCTTCCAATCATAACTACCTCCACACTAGCAAGGGGCAAGTGTCAGGAAGTGCATTTTAATGTAGGTGTGGTTTAAATCTAGCCTTTTTAGCGTTACACTATTTAAGGCGTTATGCAAGCCTGGTGTTTTTATTTTTTTTTGCAAGTGTTGGAAAACATGCAGGTAAAAACCATACAAGTATATTGGTGACATGGCTGCAATAAAATGGGAAAACATACCGGTACGTCGAATGAAAGCCAAGCATTAAATGCAAAAAAAAAAAAAAAAAGGCAGTTGCTTGGAATAGTTGAAATTGATTTTTGTTGTGTTGAAATGTCGAAATTGCATGCCTAGCCTGTGTAAACATAGCAAATTCAACGCCCAAAGTATTCAGTGAATACATCTAGAAATGATTCGCGTGTCTTTTCTTTGTTTTTGGGTCACAGTTAGAATCGGCATCACTGCATTTTAGGGCACAGAGATTGCGTGGCAGTGGTTGCTCTTTCAGACTAGACAGCACTGGTCTACCTGCACTCAAACCACCGAAAAACTGGCTTACATGAGGATAAATGTTATCTCAGCTGCAGGCCTGATTGCATTCGCTGCAACTTTTTAGTTTGCTCTAAAACCAAACTCGTGGGAAAAAGAATATAAGCAGTTATCCCTCGGCAGCTGTTGCACCCTCTGTCACTTTGCTTTCTCCCAGCTTTTCTCCTATTTTCAAGCAAGGCAGGAGGGTTTATGAGCTAATTTTGCATGGCCATTATCCAATTCTACTACTGCAAATTTTACTACATTGAACAAAAGAATGTTCTTTATGTGGACACTAAGTGAACATCAGGATCGATGCGAATGAAGCTACGTAAATATTCCCTTTATGACGAGCATTTCATTCTGTCCAAGTTCATTGTATTGAGCTTTGGCTATTTCTCACAACGGAGGCAAAGAACAGAAATGCCTGTTTACCTGAATCACAGTTTCATAAGAGAAAGCTCACCCCAGGCAAATTCCAAACTCTCCCATTTGGCACTACTACTTACCAAGCCACGATCTGTCAAGTACTTGAGCTGTTCTTTGCAGCCAAGCCACACACCAAATTTGAAGTGCCAGCCCACAGCATTGTGGAACTTCTTTTCTGTACTCCCCCCACAAGGGGGAGGTGCATTAAACCTTTCTAAATGAAATTGTGTTCAACACTGACCTTTCTGTACTAGCTTCTGCATGACACCATGAGCACTACAGCGAACACAGGAAGACCTGCACAAACCACCCAGAGCCCATCAACAGGGCTTGGGTTGTACAAAGGGACTGTATCATCAGCATCTTTAATGCATTTCACGTGTGGTACTGGCCTCTTCTGCAGGCCTCTCCCTTCATATTGCTCTGACAGCATCACGACACATGCGAAAAGAAAAAAATGCTAAAAACCTGAGTGACAAGTTCCGATTCCCATGTCTACCCACCCACCCCCGCAAGAAATGCTTCCCAGATTCAACAAAAAAGTCACCTACTTATAAATAACAATTGGTATATACGATCATTCTAGCACAGTTCGACAACAATGCCCAATAACCGTAAAAAAAAGGGAGTCAACAAAAAAAAAAAGATCACAAAATAGCTCCAGTTCGAAAAGCCGGTCTCGTGCAATAAGGCACAAGCTAGATCGCCGCACAGCCCACCTCACCAATCACCTCAGTTAAAAACCCACCGCAGAAGTCGCTATACAACGTCGCAAAAAGTCGCCGGCAGACTTCGCAAGCCTCGATGGTTCCCACATGATCGGTCGAAGTCCATGGCTCGTGTAAAATTGCATACTTCTTCAGCTCGGGTCAATCTCGGCATCCGACACATACGCGCGCTTTCTCTCTGGACAGTCACTCGCATCGCTGGAAAGAAAACTCAAAACTGTTTCGTCGGGGACAAAGCAAGTAAGTTCCGCTTAAAACTAGCACAACTAAAAAACAAAAAATAAAACGTGCCCCTTATGTATAGTTTCACACGTACATCTTCCTTCGAGGTCAATGCTCGGAGCATTGCGCTTAAAGTTGCAAAGAAGATTTCTAAAGATGCGTTCAACAGTTCAGGCAGGTGCGTCAAGTAGGGCAACAGTGCAAGTCATTGTATGCGACAATTAGTACGTGCGTGCTGTAAACCTTAAACCTCCCAACCCCAGCCTCGCACACATAGTTTACGTAACGAATGCGAAGTCCATCGGGATTTCATCACGGACAATGTAGAGCAGCAAAGACGAGTTGCTTTCCACGATGAACGGCGACAAGGCATGCAAGTTGGTTCACGAGTGTCGTCTAAAGGTGCTTCGATACATCTTCGTGGCACCACATAGTGTCAATTCACATAAATCTGGGCCAAAGCTTCCACGATCAAAGGTGTGCGGCGGACCCACACCAAAACCGACCAAAGACGCAAGCTCGAGATCAAGGTAGAAGCACGCAGTCATTCGACAAAAATGCCTGAGGCGACGAAGCTCTTCCAGCTGTGAACATGAGAAATAAAAGCGAGTGGCAGGCGATCACTTAAAAAAACTCCACGTTTTCAACCGCTACCACGTGGCGGACGATGGGGAAGTTCACAATGTCGATCTTGATGCATGGAGTCTTCGTTCATCAACGTATGAACACTATTCCTCGGGTTAGCTTTTCTGCCTGCTACTATGAATGTCGTTCTAAAATGTTCCACTTCTGGCAGCAACCTCGAATAAAGAGCACGGCCCAAAGCAACGTGTTTTGTGTCTACAACCGAGTGGTGTCAGTTACTATACAACTACACCGGGGTTACTCCAGAGCGATCCGTACTGCTGCCCGGTGCAGTTACTGACCCTAAGCACCTCGTTAGCGACCAAATCATTGCCAGGATTGGAAGCTAACGTCCACATCAGATCCAACCACTCTGGGCGTCAGGCAGGCTGAACTACCAATTACAGCCGACGTCTTGACACTCGCGGCAAAGCCGCCCTCTTGTGCCATGGTGTTGCACCACGGCGCGTGCGCCGTTTCCTTAAATGAATTAGTGACACATCAAATGCGGCAGATGGTGTTGAGCCGGTGAGAGCAGGCTGAAGCTGTCAATCGGCCGCCGAAGCAAGGCCGGAAAGGCAGAACCGACGCACTCGGAGTCTTGTGAACATCTGGGCGTTCGATGCATCCGAGTGCTCGATGCATCTTGGTGCTTGAAACGTCTTGCGAACATCCGAGTGCTTGATGCATCCGGGTGCTTGATGCATCCGGGTGCTTGATGCATCCGAGGTGCTTATGCATCCGGTGCTGTGCATCCGGAGTGCTTGATGCACCCAGGGTGCTTGATGCATCAGGTGGCTGACGCATGCGAGTGCTCGGAGCATCCAAGTGCTGTGGGGGTTTGGTCCGTCGGAGGGAGCGGCCGTCTGCGTTACTTCGACGTCACTCGTCGCTTCTCCTGCATCTTTGCCGCAGCCTTTTTCTTCATGATCTGAAGCCGCTTGTCAGCAGACATGAGGAGAGAAGACGAAGACGTCGACTTGCCGTTGCCTCCGCCGCCGCTAGCCTGCCGGAGCTAGCGTCGGCGGCGACAGACCCGGAACCCGTGGACGCGGGGCTGCCATTCCCAGCCGTTGCCATCCTTTGGAGCTTCCGGAAGAGGATGACGAGGAGGAGGAGGAGCTTCGACTTGATGGCCACAGGCGGCCTGAACTGCGAGGCTCGAGAGGTTCTGAATGTGGCGGCGAGGGGCTTCCCGGGTAGCACTGGGGGCAGGTGGGTTTCAGGGGTTTTGGTTTGCTCAGGTTCGCTGCGAGGCCGGCCAAACCAATGGGCTTGTTGGGACCGGCAGAGGACGATAATGCGGGAACCTGGATACAAGAAAATGGGATAAAGACAGTTCATTTTCTCTTATTTTTTGGTGGCACTTTAAAACAATGCAGCGCAAGAAAGCTCATGGATAACCCCAGGCCTGCTGTTCAAATATTATGCGAACGAGCTACCAGAAAGATACCATACCTAGCTAGTGAGGACATTGGGATAGTCAACACTTCTGACAGCCAGCCAGGCGTAAAATAAATGGCTAACCCTGGCACCGCTTCTCGTAAAGAGCAAAACCACATTTGCACCCCCAGTTCTGTTGCTCATGTTTGAGAGGAGCAGGATGATTTGCTAGTAGGGCTATTTCTGGTGACACTAGTGCAGTACAGCCAGTACAACACCCCATGCACCTTTCTTCCCACCGTATCGAGCTCACACCTGGTCAGTGTAACACAGTGTAGGCTATAAAATTATGGGGGATGCTTTAAATTTTCTGCTGAACTTTGCACACCACAAACATCACTATTTTCTGTACCTCAATGCACATGCTTGAAACATAGATCTAAGGCCTTGGGAATAGCCCTATCGTCTCTTGCCAGGAGTAGGAAATGATGAGGACAACATATAACGACTATCGTGCGCTACGTAACGAACAATATGTACAGTACGTATGAACAGTACAGTCTAGTCCACTTATAACATACCTGAAGTGCCAAGGAAATTCCATCGTTGATAACTGATAATTGCTGTAGGCGGGTTGCAAAAATAAAAAGACGAAACAGAGACCAGAACATTTTATTCGCATGCAAGCAATCGTATTACTAATTTGCACAAAAGAAGCCATAGTCGGTCAGCTTTGTTTGCTGCAACGCGAATGCTCGCACACATCTTTTTCAAGAGCATCTATAAGTGCTTATACCTAGCTGAGAGAACGGTCCTTGGCATAAGTGAAGACTCTGATGGACTGTATCATGCATTGAGCCTCCTGCGAAGATGCTACCCGAGTAGGCTGCGCAACCGTGTCATCATAATCGTCACTGTCACCGCTGCCCGCAGCACGTATCCGCGCAATGATCGCCTCTTCAGTGAGGACCTCAGACGTTTCCAAAAACGTCAGCCCTGCCGTCCCTTCCGCGGAAAAAACAGGAGGCAGTTCAAGAGGCACCCAGTCAAATACAAAGCGGTACGCACGTGACACATCAAGCAAACGCACGAGCAGGCGCAAGGACGATGTCAAAGCGACGCCGCCGGGAGGGGTGTTCGGAAGGAAAACTGCTCCCTTCTGCACCTCGCTTCCTTGTAAACGGCGCAGTCCACTCGTTTTCTGAGGAGTGGAAAATATGCGAAGCACGCTGCGGCTTGCAGCGCATGCCGCCGGCACAGTCGGCGCGGATGCCGGCGGCAGCTTGCATTTTTGGTGCACGGTGTAACCGGATTCAATGGTTATATCCGATATCGCGGAACTGGAGCATTGTAATAAGCAGTTTATTTTACCACACGACGCATACAGAAGTGGACAGTGCCTGTATTTGTCCATCGTTATATCCGATATCTTGTTATAAATGGTATTGCTATAAGTGGACTCAACTGTACATATATAAATAATGCAAGGCCAAGCATACATTACGTCCTGTAACAACAAACGCACACGCACACACACACACACGCACTTGGCCCACCTTGAGTTCGGAGCGTTTGAAAGGCTGGGAGGTCAGTGGCGGCGGGGTGTCTGGCTTGCTCGGTGGGGTGAGTTCGCGAGGAACACCAAACGGCGCCTTGGAGGGCGGCTTGGGTGGCTTGATGGCCTACACGAAGCAAGGGAGGAATCCGAGAGGCATGCAGTTTAGCTAGAAGCCCCACCAAAGGGAAAAATCTCTCTGGTGCCTGGTATTTAAACTTTTTCGCCTCATTTTAAAATCTATAACTGAGCTTGTCAAAACAAAACTAACTTCCAGTCTTGTGCTGAAATTTCAGGTTGCAAGCTAAGTGCGCGCAACGTTCTCGGAGCGGAACGCAACTTACGTGCGAGGCAGTGATGGAGTATTGTGCTGGAAAAGCGAGCAATAGCTCCTGATTAGATTATGATTCTAAGATTACAATGACTGCTCTTGATTACTATGATCACTCTTGATTAGAGTGCTACGAGCAGTGTTGCCGCATTGTTATGTTGCTCTTTCCCATGTTTCGAGACGATACTTTTCTTGTCCCCCAATAAACAAGTTTGTTGAGAAAGACTTCTAAGACACCACGATAGGTGCTGGGTCAAATTGACATTTCCCAGTCAAACAGGAGCTTTAACGCATGCAGAAATAAGTCAATTACTTCAAAACGCGTTTTCAGGTCAACACCAACTAGCCCAAATTCAGCCTTAACTGTAAAGACTCAATGAGCTGTACGCAGGCTATAAAACCATTTGGAGCTACTACACTTAAAGGGACCCTGAACACTCTTTGAGAAGTGCTAGTAAACCTGCACAACGCTTAGCTTACACTGCCAGGAATACCTGAGCCAAATATTACACGTGCACATGAAGCGGTGAGCATGCAAATCACCGTGAACGACGCGGAAAAACCAACCGCGCTCTCTTTAGTTCATTATACACCCCTCCAATTATACACCCCTGGCATGGCATCATTGAGGCCATGGCTGTCCGATCTGCTGTCATTGGTCAACTTCGCGGGCCTACTTCTCGCATTTCCTGTGACAATCTGCCGTCGTCGGCGTTGTATACGAACTTGTAGGCACAGTTTTGCCGTTTCTTTTGTGTTTTGAGTGCGTGCGGAGTTGGAGTGATGAGCTCAATACTTCCCTTTCAACTAGACCACTCGACAACAAACGTTTATTGCTTCAAAGACGCCCTACCAGCCCGAGCGTGCGCTTGCGAGCAGGGAGCCATGCCTCCTTTTTTGTGGCACCTAACCGGAAATAGACTCCTCCACGTTTCGGAGAAAAGGGGAAAACTCCCCGGCCTTTCATATATCGAAGGCCGCAGGAGAAGACGCCGCGAGCCGCACCCCTCTCCAGGAGAGAGAGCGCGCAGCTTTCGTCGCGTTGTCTGCAGTCGAGTTGAGAGGGAACGATTATGCATGATTTCTCATCACGCGTAGTTTCGGTGATAGTGAACAGATTTTCATAATTCTTGCCAGAGGAGATTGCTGGGACAATAGACTTTACCCCAAAATACATTCCTGGTAGTTGATGGTAAGTGCTGCAGGGCCCCTTTAAGTACAACACACTCAACAAACAGCGCTCAAGGTTGAGTCCCTCAAGTATTTATGCGTAAGCCGCATATCAAAAGGTCCATATATCTCATGCAGGGCCTTGATTTGTTGGCAACCGCACCCCTCTGGTCACATTGAAATCAGATAAAAACAGTTTTCCCCTACGCAAGCGATCGTTGCAGAGGCTGGTGAATGGATGTCGTGGAATGGCAGCAATTTTTACCAAAACGACACAATAGATGATATTTTGCGGAAGGTAAAGTGGTGCGTTTTTATACTGACACAGGTGGCAGGGTTGCCAGTTCCACTTATTATAAGCGGATTTGGGCTTCTTTTTTCACCAAGTCGCTTGTAGATGTTTTTAGCCTCTTGTCGGATTTTTCGGGCTTATTCGAATTTTCTGTAAAAATATTGTTATTGCAGTGGTCGCCACATCCTCTAGCGCATCCTTCGTCAAAAACTTGAAAACCAATCTGGGTACAACCGTTAGATTTCACGGATGCAATTGGTGAAAGCTGTTTCACGGAAATCGCAGACTTCGCTTTGTCATTGATGGCATGCCCGTCAGCACTGCCAACATCGAGCGCCGGTTCTCGCACATAAAAAATGTGATGATGATGATGTCACACTACTGACACAATACTCTTAAGAATTCCATGTTGAGCAGCATCCTGCTTATACGTTATGGCCTCAAGTTTCAAGGTGTCTGCCGTCAGGGACTTAAAACTGGCCTGCAAGATATCGCAGCGTTTCAATTCGACAAATGTGCATGGTTCGGACAAAACTGGGAGCTGAGAATTTTACAGGTGAATCCGAGACATGCAAGAATGTTTGTATTTGAGGTGTGACACGAAAGATACGATGGGGAATCAAAAAGTGAGTTAATTACGCACTGGAGTAAACACATTACTGACAAAGGAGCATTGAGAAGGGTGGACTATACCTAGGTGGCTACGATAAAAAGTGAATAGGTGCTTTCGTACATAGTTCTGCATATTATTGCGATACAAAGCATGTAATGTTTACTTCCCAATCGTATTTCATTTAGTTTCCTCTCATATTATTACTTTTAAACCCCCTCGAAGGGTCTACGCATTTATGGAACTCCTGCCTGTTTTTGGGCTTCTTCACAAAAAGCTGCTCCGTGTTTTTTGGGTTCCTTTTGCAACAATTATTTGCTCATTTCCTCAGCCGCTTCTGGCCACCCTGACAGACAGCGTCCCTATTCTATGATGTAATCACTGGTCGCCGCAAAAGGGACTCCGATAGATGACAATAGTTTTCATTTTATTATAGAAAACTGAACAAGATGTGGCCCTCATGCAAATAAGCAAGGGGTTTACTAAAAAAATTAAATAATACTAATAAAAAGAACTGACTTTGCCACTATGTCGACCCATGCAATATCCTAATAGGAACATAAGAAAAAGCAACCATCTATGACACTTATTGGAGCTACTGCCTATGCCAATCACCGCCAATGAAGTTCAAGGCAACAAGACTACTGACATTAAAGGGGCCATGCAGACAAAACACAAGTTTACTTAATTCGAAAGATTGCCTCGTTAGAATCATACTGACCCCACTTTTAATGCACACTTCGCTCAAATAAGCTAAAAAGGGAAATTGCCATGCGACCCCACTAGCTCATTTCCTGCAACAGAACCTATGATGTCACATGCCCGGCCGTGGGATTACTGAGGCCGGCAAAAGCAAACGGAATTTAAGCAGGGCTTATAAGCTTGCCAAATGAGCTATTTGCACTTAAATGTAATGCATATTCATTTTACAGCCGTAAGAGTGGTGGAGTAAATAATGAAGTTACGAAAATACATGTAAACATAGAAGTACTGATGTGCACTGCTGTTGGTACTGGGCGCGCTATGCTTGTTTTAGCTGCACAGCAGTGCGCCGCTTTGGAGTTGTCTTGCACGGCATTGGCCGATTGGCGTAAGCAACATTGTTTACGCGACCCTGTTTGTCCAGCACAGCCCATGTCTCCCGAAATGATTACTTTCTACCGTAACAAAAACAAGCCAGGTGCAAATAAGGTAAAAATAAAACGAAGCAACGGCGGATGAAGGCCTGCCGCTGAGTATTGTGGTGCCATCTGGGACGACTGACATAAGCAAGGCTGCAGAGCCCAATGTCGCACTGGAAATTCATTTGAATACCCGCTGTTATGACTTCATGGCAGACATCAAGGAAACACACAATTTGGCGGAAGAATCAATTTTCACCTAAACTGATTAATTTCTCAGTGAATACGACATCGTTTGCTGCCGAACAAGCGCTGGGGCGCTATAAAACATGAAATCTTTCAAATAAAACAAACTTGTACTTTGTCTGCACGGCCCCTTTAAAGCTTTCAGGACCGGAGAAGCCAGTCACCCACAAAGCTAGTCGCAAGCAACAATACGTCATCAAACTTCGCCGTACCATGACTAACTTCGCAGTGCGCCGAGCTGGTGAGTTCCCTCTCACCATTTTCTTCATGTTTTTCGTGCACCGCGCGCAGTACCAGACGAGGCGGGGATCGTTGACGTCGTAGTCGGTTGCGGGCGGTCGATGGCACTCCTGCGTTGGCCGGAGCAAAAACGAGAGTTTCAGTTTTCAGACTGATCACGCACAAGGTCCAGTCGGCATCAAGC
Organism: Haemaphysalis longicornis; assembly: GCA_013339765.2. Classification (NCBI taxonomy): domain Eukaryota; kingdom Metazoa; phylum Arthropoda; class Arachnida; order Ixodida; family Ixodidae; genus Haemaphysalis; species Haemaphysalis longicornis. The sequence goes on along the minus strand of CM023449.1, from coordinate 48,351,026 downwards.
CTTCCGGCAGAGGAACTCACCTGGTGATACAGACAGTGGCACTCTTGGCATTCAATAAGCTGGTTCTTGGCAGTCACATCTTGCTGGCTGCAAGTTGGTTCAGAGTTTCATAAATAACCAAACGAAATACTGAAATGAGGCTGGATGCAAAATGCGATGCATCAGTAGTGACACCATTTCCTGGTCAGTAGTAAAAAAAAAATTGTAGTTAGCTGTTTAGACTAATTAAACCTTAGTCAGGTCTCACTGGTCTCATTTTACAGGACGGCTTATATCAGCAGCTCCCGTACAGTACTTTGTACGCATTGCATATAGAAGGCTATTAAGGGGGGGCACTGGTCTTAAAACAACTTCTTTTAATTTTCAAGTAAACATTGTAAAACTTGTCAGTCTTCTGCTTTTTTCCCACTGATTTCAAATGTGTCATAATTTTTTCAGTTTGTCAATTAGTTCCCAAGATAATTAGAGAAAACTAGCCATTTTTGGTCAAACACAGACAAAACGTGTTGGTCATAAAACTGTAATCTTTATATTTTCCAATAATCCAAATTTTATTTTCCAAAGCTTAGTGGCACCAGTGGCAAGGAACCATTTGAGTGTCCATTTCAACCACCAAGGTTTAAAATTATTTCCAAGCAATGAATCAAAAAACTGCTTTGATTATTGCATTCACAGGGTTCATAGTATTGGAAAATATAAAGATTACAGTTTTATGACCAACACTGTTTTGTCTATTGTTTAGCCAAAAATGGCTAGTTTTTACTAATTATCTTGGGAGGTAATTAACCAGCTGAAAAGATAATGGCACATTTGCAATCAGCAGGAAAAAAGCTGCAAGACTTAAGTTTCACAGAGTTTACTTGAAAATTAAAAGAAGTTGTTCTAACTCCAGTGTCCCCCATTAAGCCTTAGTTGGGCCTCACTGGTCTCATTTTACGGGACGGCTTATACGATACAGGAGAAGGATCCACAGCTCCCAGTACAGTAATTATCCTGTACACTTTGTACGCATTAACATAAAAACCATAGAAACATTAACATAGAAACCAACCTAAGCCTTCCTATCTGCTAATAACAGGAGTGTCTGTGTTTATAAATAGGCCGTGTCTAGAGTGTAGTCCGACGGTATTGTAAGCATTGCACTATGTTGACGTCCGCTGGCGTTTTATAACAAAATTGCCGCATCTGGAACTACACTCTAGATAACGTAAAGGTAGACAACCTAACCTAAGCATAACATAACATGACCTAATGCTACACAAAGAAATCATTTAAAACACCAAAACAAACCAAAGCCATAAAATTATAGTTCAATTTAAATATATATAAAAAAAAAAAACAGCCAAGGCTGAGTCAGTATCGAACCTCCGTCCACGGGAATACGAAGCTAAGACGGATCGTCTGCACTAAAACGACAGACGCTTTTGCCGGAGCTTGCCTAGTCTTATATAGTCTAATGTCCGTCGGATGGCACTCTAGCCATGCCTGCAGCGATCAGCTAGAGTGCCGTCAAACGGCACTCTAGACACTGCGTTATAAATATGCGCATTACCTCTCTTCATATTCTAAGTTTCCGTGAATTTTTTCGAAAAAGGAATCAGAATCATTAACCCCGTAGAGATGCTAGACCGCTTTACTCACTTGCACATGATGCAGACCTGACCCATGTCAACGGTGAAGTCTTCCCCGTCGCTGCTTGAATCGGGCGAGGATGATGAAGCAACGCGGCTGACCGGCGATACGGACTGGGACGACACCGACTGGGACGATGCCAGCTGGGGGGACTCCGTGCGGGCGCGCTTCGGTTCTAGTAGGCCGCTCACCTGTGCAGTTGATGCAAGGCAACCAATCGAGGGGCGAGCATGTCACAGCTACTACCACAATTGACTTGGCTGAGCAGAAGAACAGAAACCGGGGGAAAAAATTGGTCGCGTATCTGCTCCTTTCCTTGCAAATGTCGACGACTGACGACAGTCGACTGGCTCCCCTGGCAAGTAAATGCCTCCTTTCTCTTTCCCGCTCACCTCCCATGCTGTTCCTCTCCCGTCTCGTTCCTCCCAAGTTAGCACGCTAGAGGTTTGCTCAAGTCAAATTAAATTTACCGCATTCCGCTGCTCCCGGTTGGGTGTCTCGCTGCCAGCGCTGCTGTACAGCGGAGACGTGCGTGAATCGAGCCACCCTACTGCACGAGCGTTCCAAGCGGAACGTGGAACCTACCTAGTGGAACCTTTCGTTGCTGTTCTCATCTAATTTTTTGTAAATGCCGCCAGGTAGCGTGGGCAACAGCAGGCAACTGTTTTCTGCACTTGATGTAGTATTTTATTTGCATCCGTAAATTTTTGAATAAAGGAACACTGCAAATATCACTTATGTATTGATTTTCGGCCTTATATTTGCGTAATACCTTGTTCTTGTTCAACAATGTTGGCAAGTATGAACACTGACACCGGACTTAGACGTATAGATTTGACTGTGGGTATATAAGACGATTGCGCAGCTTCTGTTTCACATTGGCCGGCTGGCTGAATCGAGTCACAGACAGACATACAGACAGACCAAAATTTCTGCATTGAAGCAGCCCAAGAAAGACTATAGTCTTTAAAACAAGGGGTCACTTTACGGCCCGTTGGCCCTATGGAGGCGGTATGGCCTTATGGGGTTGGCCCCAAAGAGGCCACAAAGACAAAATACAAATACAAGCTTCGTTCATTAAGAAAGACTGCCTTGCCCCCACGATGTTCAAACAAATAACTTCGATATTAAGGAAATCAGACGAAGCAGTGGTGAACGACCAGCCACGTTTTTGCGACATCTTCACAGTACACCTTGTTAGTGTGATTGAAGGTCACCGCCAAGAAACATGACTGTGCCATTGCATTCAGGCCCCTAGTTCCACTTGATTGTATCACTTGTACGCTAAGGTGCAGTCAACACACCGGTAACTATGTTTTTAGTGTTCCTTCCCTTGCATCACTGCTGATGTCAAGTAGCGTGAAATTCGATAATTTTCCCTATTTCTTGCAATATCTACGTTTTAAAAAAATGCATGTGGTGGAGAGAACGGAGCTAACTGAGTTATCAAAGGATGGTTCTTTCAAATTAAACATGTTTGTATTTTGTCTTTCGTGGTCCCTTTAGGCAAATCCTGGCCATGTCATTCTGTTTTGTATACAACACAAAAGTGAAAGTGCTTAGCACCATCTAGTGGCTCGCTTTTAACACTAGGGATGCTCTTTTGACTAACTGCTAAAGAAGGCCCATCGTTCAATCTTCGTGGCTTTGGGTAGTCTTTGGTTTGTATTGTAACTCCTGAGATCGAGGGCCTGCAATCCTGCATGTTTTTAATTTTTTTTCAAGTTGAGAATATTTTGAGTAAAATGTTTTAAATCAATATCTGTACCCATTTTTCTGTAAATAACAGTGGTTTGGGATGTCTTAGATTGTGTTACGCAGTGTGCAGACAATCATCGTCTTTAAGCGACGCTTTGTGCTGTGGAGGAACGGCTGTTTCTGTGCGGTAGACGAAATGAAAAGCCGTGTCCCAGCGACTAAGCCAAGGTAGGCCGAGCCAAGCCAAGCCAACAGAATCCACACTTCCCCACTCACCTCCAAGACGGGGGACGGGGTGTCGGGCTTGGGTGTCGCGGACGGAGTGAGTGTGGGCGGCTTGCACTCGAGTGGCGGGGGGTCCTTCCGCCTCGACTCCCCCTCACTCGAGGGGAAACTCCGGACGGCCGAGAGTGCGGGGGGACCCCCTCCTGCCCCTCCATTGTTGCCCGCTCCAAACTCTTGCTTTGGCGACGGCCGTCGACCCAACAAGTGTGCCCTGCCATCGCTCTCCTGCAGAGTGGAGGTAGGAAAAAAACAGCAAAAGATTAAATCTTCCAGATAGCAAAAGATAGAAATTACCACACTTGCCCGCCATAAGAATTTGGCCAACACTACCAGATGATAAAGCTTTGTATTGTAATTGAAAAAGTGAAGAACTAAGCGGTCATATTACCTCACTAATGGCATTTGCATAGTACCTCCCCATTTCAGTCGGTATAGCAATGTTTGCTCCCTTGAGTGGCATTTTACCACTTAATTTTCCTTTTCCTCGTTGTCTTATTCTTAGCATTTATTACGCATGCTAGTTAGTACTTTAAAAAACCCCTCCACCCTTATGTAATGCCCTCTCAACTTCAAGACGAAATAAATGAGATGAAATGTTTTATATTTTCTTTTCGTTTTTTTTCTGTACTGCTAACAGTGGCACATTGCTGCCCTAAATATTTTTCAATGTCTTTCAATGCTCTTAGTGGACACTAGCCGCAAGGCGCGAATACTGGCTCTAGGTCTACACCTAAGCAAGTTGAACGCGTCTTCCGGTCCTTACTTGCAAGAACGGCACATGTACAGCCTCCACAAAAGGCATACAAAACCAAAGATATAAATTTTTTTTTCGACATCCAGGCACTTTTCTTTTCGTGTTGTTAGGGTTCACATCCCTCACTGTTTACGAACGCCAATCTGTCCATGTCTGTCCATGTCTATCACAGAAGAGAAGCCCAGTCTGCCCCAACCTAGATTTTTTAACCCCTCCTCTACAGGCCTGACTTCGTTTCGGAGTAATCATTTGGTTACTCTTGTGGTGCACCTGTTGTCTGCCTTCTATTAAAAAGAATTCAACTGCAAACTACATGTTGCACCAAAAATGCTAATCCATCGCCTGCTTGTCCCAAGACAAGCGAAGAATAAGTTGAAGATGACTGAACTGCAAAACTACTCTCCGCGCCACCTGCACAAATAATTTTGGACAGTGATTTTGTAAAACGTAATATACTGCGGCTGGCAGATGGGATTAAATGATTTAGTTTAAACGGGCCACGAAGACAAAAAAAATCCCGGGCCATCTCCACTAACGTGAAACCTGGGGTGGGGAGCAGCATACAGTGTATTCTTGGTGCCTTGGCTTTGCTGCCAATGGAGATAAAACTGTTGGGGGGTAGAGGTGTACAGCTTAACTGTAAAAGTCTCTTGTCCTTAAAGCACGAAGCGCTCCAACGCGAGGAGTAAATGAGTGTCCTGGTGTTTATGTAGTAGGCGTTATGTTCTAGCATGAGGCGTAAACGAGTTCCCCGGTGTTTTAGTGCCGCCATTACACGGAACGACGATTACGACAACGATTACGATGATGACAGGAGACGCCAACAGCCCCAGCCTTACAAGGGCTTCGCCGCTAACAAGTTTGGTTTATGAAAAAGACTAGTTTGTCCTGGTAACAATAATACCAATTTTACCACAAATGTCAAATAAAAAGTTGGGACATTGAAGAAAATCTACCAGCCACTTTCTCGACAGGTACTTACAACGTCACAGAATCTTGTTTGCGCGATGGGCAGCCGCTGGCCCAAGCCACCGACCATAAACGTGACTGGGTGATTGTTGTGCGGGGCCTCTAGTTCCGCTTTACCGTATGACTAGTAAAAGGCCACTAAAATTAGATATTTCCAACATAACATTTTCGTCGGGGTACGCGACTAGACAAAGTCAATAAATGACCTTTACTCCCTTTCGTACACGCAAGAATGCTTTTAAATATTCTTTCTTTCTGCAGACCATTACTGGATGGAACTAACTTACTAACACCCAGGTACAACAGCCTTCACTCACCTTGTGCACATCGTGTTTAACTTAGTGCTGACATTATGTCCTTTATTTTTTCTTGTGTACCTATGTATCTGTCGTTTGCCTTACCGTGATGTTCTCATCATTTCTACCTACCCACCAAAATCCCAACGTGGGACTGCAGTATCAATAAATGAAAAATAAAAATAATACTTGAACGGTAATGTGCGTTAACACGCCTATGTTTTTTATTGCTGGCATCCTATTACGTCACCCTTACCCATATTGCACCACTGTGGCGCAAAGTTTGAAAGATTTAAGGGCGAAGCCCCGTAGGGGCTGGGGTGCTTGGCGTCTCCTGTCGTCGTTGTAATCATCGTTTCATGTACAGTTAAACCTGGAATATAACGAAGTTGAACAAAAATTCGCTTTTTTTCGTTACATCCAGGTTTTCGTTACCTGCAGGTTTCGAGCTAAAGCTCGCGGGCATGAAGCAGAAACGCAAAACCAATGTGCTAGGCCATCAGTAGTGCTGAACTCAGCCTTGTTCAAGGATATTTCACACTGAAAACTGACGTGTGATTTGCGCTTGCTGCTACTACACGGCCCCCGAATTCACAAAAAGTAACTAAGTATCAACTTTTCCTTTTTGTACTTTTCGGTGCCTAACGCGTTTCAAGAACCAGACTTGTGCTGAAAGGGCGCCTTTTTTCGCGAACTCCATGCTCTTTTCTGCAGTCAAAATTGTTGAAGGGATGCTAGCTGGGACACTGTACCGGGCGGTGACAGTTTATCGCCGGCGGAGGCGCCATGTAAAATTGCGAGCTTGTCTTGAAAAGACAAATCTTTTCGTATTCAGGCAGCAAAAATCATCCGCGAACCCTACCACAGATATCAGGGGACACACGCGACTACACACCGACAGGCAGGCCTAGCATCTAACCGACACCGCACTCACGTTGAAACGCACTAGAGATTGCGGTGCGGGCGAAATTCGCTAAATTAGTGCATTTCGCCAGCCGATTTTTCAGAAAAAGGGCAAGAAACTGACTCATCAGCGTAGCGAATTCGTTACATCCAGGTTAACCATTGCAACTCCTTCGTTACATAGAGGCGCAAACACATGGGCCTCAATAAAGGGGGAAATGGGGAAGTGAAAAACTTCGTTAAATCCAGGAATTCGTTACATAGAGGTTCGTTACATCCAGGTTTAACTGTAGTCACAGTACTAAAACACCGGGAAACTCGTTTACGCCTCACGCTAGAATGTAACGCGTTCTAAAAAAACACCAGGACATTCGCTTACGCCTCGCACTAGAGAGCTTCATGCTTCAAAGACAAGAGACTTTTACAGCAGGGCTGCATATTCTACCCCCCCCACCCCACCCCAACAGTTTCATATCCGTGGGCAAAAACGCCAAGGCGCCAAGAATACACTTATACACTGCATGCCTCGCCCCTTCCCAGGTTTCACGTTAGTGGAGATGGCCCAAGATTTTTACAATATTTATTGCATTTTTTCGGTTAAAAAACGTTTCTTGTAGCAGGAGTAGTGCTAAGTGAACTACCAAAGGCTAGTTTTTTTCAATGTCAACAAAGTTAGATTTTGTTTCATCGCTTCTTTAAGGGCCCCCATTCAAAGCATGAAGGAACCATGTCAATAGAGGAAGAGGGTAAAACGCTTGCCAGCTTGATGGTGGTGAGCAGAGTCTTGGTGTCCCTTCCAGTGGTGCCACCAGTGGCACCCTGCCTCTGCACCAGTGTGTCCTCAATGAGCTGCCTGAGCTGCTCCGCCGAGTCTTTGGCCTTGGAGTGGAGCAAGCGGAGGGCCTTGAGGAACAGCGGGTCCAGCTCCAACTCCAGTGGTCCAGCCACCAGTGGAGGGAAGGCCAACAGAAGACTACTGAAACAGGACCCTGCCTCTGCACCAGTGTGTCCTCAATGAGCTGCCTGAGCTGCTCTGCCGAGTCTTTGGCCTTGGAGTGGAGCAGGCGGAGGGCCTTTAGACGGAGCGATTTGCGCAGGGCGGAATGATCCGAAAGCACATGTAAACATAGAAGTACTGAACTGCGCACAGCATGCTTGGTTTAGCTGCACAGCACTACGAGGCTTTTGTCTCAGACGACACTGGCCGATTCGGTGTCTTACGTGACCCCATTTGTCGAGCGAGCACTGTTTCGAATATTTTCTCCCAGAACAAAAACAAGCCAGGTGCGGGAACGCTTGTATGGTGGCGCCATCTAGGTTCAGAAAGGCTGTACAGGAGACAAGAATGCCGCCGCAACACGGGCTCAACGCGAGTTTGACCTCGAAACACAATATGGTAAACCGCCGATAATTTTATGACACAATGACTTTGTTACGTGTACCCTGTAACACTCTTTCGGGTGAACTTGCACGATTGAGCGGGACCTAAATTGAGTGAGCACCGTTTGTATCCGGACAGCGCTGGGGGACAGAACTTGCATTTTCTCTTCATGCCGGGGAACTGATGGAGACAGAGGTTGTTACAGCTTGTTACCTGACCAATTTTCTTCTTTTTGTCCCTTGTCAAGTTACGCCATCAATGACCACAAACGAACAAAAAATTTTTAACGGAAATCACATTTTTTATAACCACTGAGACTGGGCTTTTGTTAAATCATTTCAGGGGAACATGTTCGGTGACAAAAGGGCTTTTTTTTTTTTTTTGCTCCAGAAATTAACAACTAAGACATGAATTCCTTTCTACGGTACCTCTTTCTTAGTTCCATATGTACCTCTTCGTAGAGGAGTGAAACGTTGAAGATCGTATGGCAGCAGAGACTCATAGCAGTACTTGTGAAAACTGCTCACAAAAAGTGTGCAAACATGCTGTTTGCACATTTGTGAGCACATGTACAAGATTCATCAATGCACTTTTAAACTTTTATGCCATAAAATATTAAAAATTTATGACGTCGAAACATTTGACATTGCACACAAATGGTTTTGGGCAGAAATGCCCCCTTTTCCCTATTATACCTTCCTACGTACAGTGTTTTAAACTTAGGAAATCGAGGAATTCAGACAAACGTTGACAGACCAGTTCATCTTATGGTTTTAATGTCTCTTTTAAGACAACGTGCATACCCCCGAGTTTTTTTCCTTGCTAGATTCAATTAAATAATTACCACAGAATGTCACATACTGCACAGATTCATCAGTTGAAAAGTTTGTCAGTACATAAGCTCATACGCCCTGAAGCTTTGCGACCTCAACACGTTCCTCCACTCCAGTATAAGGATAAGCTTTCGCATACCTCTCAACATGTATCTACGGGGATATACAGGAATATATACGGTACAGAGGCTTCTGCAAAGGCTTGTCATGAATCCCAATTATGCCACCAGCATACATGCTATTGAAAAAAAGTATTTTATCATAGTTATCGTATCATATCAAAGTTATCGTATTCTGCGTAGCGACAAATTATCTCCCAAAAGGAATTAATCCTGAATTTTGGATTTGTATTTAACTTTTTATATTAAGTGTTTACCTTGATGGAAAATCGAAATTGAAATTTTCAGCATCTACTTATTCAACGGATGCAGCACGCAAGAAAGCATAAATGCGCTTTCCGCCTCCTTCCATTTTCTCTTCCACTGATGGGTTCTGCGCTACCTGAAACAAGTGGACAATTCTGGTGGTGTTATGCCCAAGGGTTAAATTCAATCCGTTGAATGCAGAGCATGTCTGTGATTCGCAAAAATCGGGACCTCGCTTCGTTTTTATGATCTTTCGATTCCTCTTAACAGTTCAAAACTGACTCCGACCACGAAAGTTTATAAAAACGAAGGCATCTCAGCTCCCGTACAGAAGTCGTGTTCACAGCGACATAGGGGCGGTTATCTTACGCCCTCTCATTTCATTGTGAACAGGGCTCCTGTACGGGAGCTGAAAAGTCTTTGTTTTTGTAAACTTTTACGGTCGGAGTCAGTTTTTAATTGTTGTCGTGTTTTCCCAACCAGACAGCCTTCCGTCCACATCTTGGTTTGAACCATACTGAATTAAGCAAATATGAATTCCCTTTGCCCTGAATGGGCACTTCATTATTTCATTCACGCGGCAGACGACGACCACACCATCCGTTCAAAAAAACACAGTTGTGTTCATTTTTCAGATTTTTCATTCCAATATGTTCGCTCCTGGCTGTGTGAGCAAAAAAAAAATGTGAATGTGTGAGACCGTTCTTATATGAAATCCGCTAAGTGCCATATACCACAATAAAAGATGAGATGGGTCTGTCACCCAACACCATTTCCTTTTCAGCAGATCCTCTTCCGTAGGTGGTAGTCGCTTGCAAGGCCCCAACTTGGTTGTGGCAGATAGCCGGCTGCGCGGCTGTGGCCGAGCGGTTTCTTATGAAGCAAGACATTGCCAAGAAACCACGGAAAATAAAGAAAGAATGCCCTTAAATTAAACTACTTCACAGGATAGTAGCACCTTCGAGCACCCGATGTTGGAATCAATATTCGACAGGTACTGGATGAAAACTATCAGATGCGGCTTAGCCAGGTGGCATACCACAGGGTGGCGTTCTTTCTCTAGCGCTGTTGTGAAAAAAAATTTTAACAGGTACTGCACTGTCCGTATTTTCCAATAACTTCAACAAATGCCGTGCTTTGACTTAGACAAAATGGAGGTTGGGTGCCCAAACAGGGGAAAAATAAAGTTGTGGAAAAAATTAAAATGCAAGAACCGCCCATTTCACCTTGCCACGTCTGTTGACACCACATAGGACCTCACAAAATTTTTTCCCATGTTTTGCTTTCTCATCAAAGTGCCGTAGGGTGGTAGCGCCTGAACTTAGTGTGCAATGCCGCAAAGATACCTTTGCTATGTGTTCAGTTAGTTTTGGGGCAACAATTAGCTAAAATAAACAATTAAAATTGGTTTCTGTTTTCATATTTTTTTAGCAGAAAGAGGTGTTGTAGGGAGCGTTACTATTTTTAATACCAAGTGCTGCGAACTTTAAGGCTGGGAATTGTATTGCTAGCCCATTCAAAAACTGTATTATGACAGTGAGTGCTCCTACTGCGACCTACCCGATTCAAAGAAATAAGGTGAATAATTCCTCACTGCCCACACACACACACACACAAAAATCATTTTAAAATCATTTACGCCCTACAAATTCCGACATCACCTTACTTTCACACCAATTCGCCCCGCCCCCTCATTCACCGTCCTCGCCGGATAATTGAGATGTAATGATTTTTTTTCCAAGGTAAGAGCAAGGATAGGCGCGCAATTTTAGCTGCTTGTCCTTTTTCGCGGAGCGAATCAAGTGTCGCCTGCAGTCTGGGTCACATCGCGTACAACCACGACAATTTCCTGCGAAGTTTTGCCGCACGACACAAAAAGAAACGTGAAACGAACGCGCCGAGCACGCACTTCGAGAGACAAAGAACATGCAACCACATGGAGAAATATCGAGCACGGCCGAAATGCGCACAGAGCGAAAGGGAGAGGAGGAGCGCAGGGGAGAAGGGAAGAGGTTGCGAAAACAAGAGAGAAAGTTCACTTATGGCGGATGCCCACACTCATAGCAACAAAAAGACGCGCCCCAGTGGCCATCATAGCCTTCACTTACGTTTCTACTCAGGAATACGGATTCGCCTGATGTTCTTACGTTTATTGGTGCCCTTATCACCCGTACGGAGCCGCTGAAACCAAGTTTTTTCGGCAAATTTTTGACGAGCTCCTGCACGGCTGACTCGTCGGCGACTCGCGATGCCGATTGCGGTGAGACGGCCATAAAAGTTTTGAACTGGCGGCCATTCGTGAGAGAGACTTCAAAGGATAAAGAATGGTAGTAATTAACTTCAAAAACCAAATTTTGTAAGTCAATGTAGCTTTTGAACACTAAATTTGTTCTTTCACTGTAATTTAGGCTCCCAAAAAGAAAGGCAGTAACAGCTACTGAAAAGCCGCATCATGCACCTTAAAAATTCTACACAAATACAGTAAAAGTAATTAAACGATAATATTACTGGGGCAGAAACTTTTTTTGCGCTCAGCTAAAAACTTTGTTTTTCTGCTCGACTTTTTTGATACGAGACTGCACACTCGTTTTGTTCAGCTGAAACGACAATGGGCAGCGACAACTTCTCGCAGAGTCTCGTTTCGGGCTCTCGTTCGCGCTGCTTGCGCTGCCGCTGCCTGTCTATGCAATCCTCCCTGTTCTGTGTCTATGCTGTGTGTGTGATATTTGGCCAACGCCATCGGTGAATCTGAACTCGACCCTCGACGACAGCGAGGATATTTTTCTCGTCCCGCCTTTTCCATGACTCCAAAATGACCGTGGATTTCCGCGACTACTTCTGGGTGTGTATAAGTTTTCAACCCTCCCACCGCGCGATCTCCGCTCGGTGCCGTCGGCGCAGCTCGACAACTTCCCCGTACTACCTTCCGATGTGACGGTCCGATCGCCCCTGGCGATAGCATCGTAAACCCGACCCCAATTACGCCTAATGTTGAGCTGCGATCGCTGCCCAGTGCATCACATCGTGCATTTAGCGCTGCGCACTTTCGTCCGGAGCACTAGCGGCGCGACATCGGGCTTTCCCGCGAGTATGCTTCATACGCGGTGATGCCATGCTTTCGGAGCAGCGCTTTTATTGCCCTTTGCTGGTTTCGCCCTCCGCCTCGAGTCCAGCACCGCCGATGCGTGTAGAGGCACCCACCGCGATTCGAGAGAGGGGCTCGCCGTTCGTCGGGAGTGCGAGGAAGAAAGTAACGAACGGAAATAAACACATCTACACAAGAAGTAGCGCTCTCGCGCAAAACAAAAAGTAGTCGGACGTGATTAGTGCCGGGCCAGCATCCTTGCAGGGTTGCCCAAGAGATTCCTCTCGAGTTAGACGGGGTGTGTTTTTGCTTTGCTTTCGCGAGCACGGAAGCGCAGTGTTTGCCGCTCGCAGCCCCTATTTACGTTGCGAAAAAGAAAGCGGACGGACGTAAACCGCGGCGTGTTCTGGCTTGCGGGTTGTCACTTCATTGGTCGCTTCCAAACGCTTCGCTTGGCGTGGTTTTTGTTTAGACTGCAGCGGCGAGCTTTCTCTGCGGAATCTTTGTTCGCGATGTAGTGGAGGATTTGTTTCTTTTTGTTCCTTTGCGATCGCACGTCGCTGCGGTGCGGGCGAAAATAAACGATCACGTAGTGACGGAACGGGGCGGTTTCTTTATGCATGCGCTCGCGACTGGTTTCTGGGCGCCCTTGTAACCAACGGGCGTTTCTGCAACCGCGTGACTCAGCCCGCGTTGCGCGTGCGCTGTTAAATTTCGTCCGTGTTAAGTTATAATTAACGTTTCTTTATCTCTGCAATTATATGCTACTTATTGAACGGTTATCGTATTAGAAAAACTAGAAAAATGCGCGAATTGGGACGACCACAAAAAGGAAAGTACACAAGGACCTTCCTTTTTGTGGTCTCTCAGTTCGCGCAGTTTTTAATTTACGTTAAAGATGCACCAATAGGTCATCCTAAACTATTGTACACCCTTTCTTTTATTCTTTTTGAGCTGCAACGCGTGAGTGGTTGAGCCAACCACGTCGTCTGCTCTTCCAATCCGCCAACGCAGACGACGAACGGTGCAGACGACATCCTGCTTGCGCGAGCGATTTTTTTCCCATCGTAGCGAGAATGTTCGCTCCGCCTCGATTGCTGCCTCTTCACGGAGCGACGCGCGTGCGACAAGCCCCGGTTCGTGACCGAGGGGGGAAACGGTTGTGGTTCGCTGAGCACGCATACAGGAGTGACCGACCGCTCGCGGTTGTATCCGGCATCCACTGCGGATCTGTCGCAGACGACTGCGGCGGGCCCTGCGTACTACGCGAGACGGTCGTCGCGTTGCACGATGGCCTTCATTATCGGGGCCGGCCCATTATGTTCCTCGTAATAATCGGCGAGCGAAAGACGGAAAAAAATAAAAGAACAGCGCGTTGGGAAAGGGCGTTTGTGACGACCGCACTCGACATCTCATCTCCGTTTCAAAGCAGGACCTACTTTTTTATCACATTTTGCTGCGCGAGCGCTTTCACGACGGTCTTGCGAAAGGGAGTGAGAGGACTACGAGTGGCCGGCCGGCGAGCTTTCACGGCGTGAGCTTCTGGAAGTCGATTACCGCTGACGGCGTGCCGAGACGGTTGATTCGTCTCGCGCAACGATAAGCGGTGTGCCCGCCGGTGAAGCCAATTACCCGCTCGATTCAACGCAAGCAGTTTTCATAATCGAGCGCGGGATTCACTGAAGGGTCTTCACGTGCGGCTGCGAACACAATGGATTCAGGAGAGGGAAAAAAAAAATTGAAAGAACCGACGTGCGGTTGATGCACATTCCTCACGTTTTGCCGTCGAAAAAAAGGAGTTTTACACCTGTTAAGGTTCAATTAATTTCTCTGTGAACCTTTGAGCACACAGTTGAGATCAATGGTAGATAGTAGTCGATATTAGTGTACCGGAACCAATGTAGCTCACACATTCACTTGTGCAGTTTATGCAGTTGAAAGCTGCATTTTCTTTTTCTGTCGTATCCTGATGTGCCCATGTTGGAAACGGGCTGTGGCACACATGATGCTTCTTTTGTTGAGTATATTTCATATTGTCTAGCCTCCTATCCTGACCCTTCCTTTGGTCATAATTAAAATACGAGACGTCTGCTTTACCGACAGACCCCAGAATAATTGCATAACATGTTTGGAGGTTCTTATCTTATGCTAAACAATATTGTTCTGTAGGAGTTTCTTTTTGTTGGCTGGCAAACTGAACTGCCTGATTTTTATTTTAGTTAAACAAGGTACAGATTTGGCCAGAGTACATCTGCATGCGAATGTCTACAAGACAGGCCAGGCAACATTGGCCAAACACTACCAGAGCAGTTTCTCTGGTGCAGTTTCTCTGGTTCTCTGTGGGAATCTTTGCACTTTTAAAGGCTGCGACTGAGGCCTGCATTTTTCTTATTGTTTTTACTTCTTGAAAGAAAAGCTCACCGATCTTAAAGGCACCGTGAACCCAAAATAGAAGTTTAGCTCATTAAAAAGGCTGTTTTTTCCCGATAACAACAATACCAGTTTTATCGTAAACTCCAAACAAATGATGGAGATATTGAAGAAAACATATTGTACAGTGGCGGTCTTTCCTTGACGTCGCAGAACTTCATTTCGTGTTTGTGCGATTGGCACCCGCCTACCCAAACCACCACCAAAAAACATGACTGGGTGATTGTAGGAAGGCCTCTACTTCCATTTGATTGCACACTTGAATGCTAAAAGCACAGTTAACACACTAAAAAAAAGTGTTTTTAGTGCCATCCTATAATACGCCACTCCTGCTCTTATCACGTCACTATGGCGCAAAATTTCAGTTGCTCACTATTTCTTGCGTGTTTTTGGTTAACAAATGTTTTTCGTGGCTAATATGAAGCTGAGGGAGTTACCAAAGTCTCATTCTTTCAGTCTGAACATAGTTTTATTTTGTCTTCACAGCCCTTTTATCCCTTTGCAGTGCAAAACTTTTACCCACTTTCCAGCCGTCCCGGTGTGCCACTATTTTGCTAGTTTCTGGCGCCGCGAAGGAAAACACAAACCGTGCAAGAAAACTCGCAGGATATTTATTTTGTCTCTGGCATTTCTGCTTGGAACTCCTTTACCGATATTTCAGCAGCGCGTGCATTCGACAAAGTGCGTAGCTCACAGAGTAATAATCCGCACGGTGCTGTCTCCACCAATGTCGTCACTCACTCACGTCACTCTTGTCACTCACTTTGTCACTCACGTCTCTCGAATCACTGTCATCGCTAACTGATAGAGGCACGCAATTCTCTTCCTCACTGAAGTCGTCATCGCTTTTGCAAAGTGCACCACCGTAGAATGCACACGATGAGAAATTTGCGGCCATGCTTTTCAGCAAACAGCGCGCTCATGAAAATGCTGTGGAATCTGCCTGTGCTGAACATTGTGGTGCACCCTAGTGCAAAAAGAGGAAAACTGCAACAAAGTTCACTTATCCCTCAAGAGATGGTGCATCATGTATACAAAGAATGCGGGTGCATTGCGGTGACAACAACCGAGAAATTTAACTTTGAACACGCTAGTCAGGCGTACCCCAACGGCAGACTACAATGACCGTGTTGTTTTTAAGCAGGGCCCAACAATGGACTGTAAAGGTTTAAAGTCTATTGAATTTGGGAACTCAGCTGCCGGCTGCTTTGGAGTTTTATCAAGGGAAGTGGACGGGCGACTTCTGTTTAAAGAGTGAGGGGAAAAGCAGGCTTCCCTGAGGAGCAAAGGTCTTGACGTCAAGACCTTTGACTTGCTGTTCGACTTGCAGTGCAAATGTTTTCCTTTTTGTGAGCTGTAGTCTCTCTACCACATCTCTTGATAAGCTGGCAAGCCAAACTGAATCAGCAAAAATAGTTTGCAGTTTTTGGGCTTTAGAGTTAAGATTTGCACGTTGCCTCTCCATGGGAAGCCTTTCAACCTTCAGGACAGAAAATAAGCCTGACAACCGCTACTGCGCCAATTTGGAGCAGAAAGCAAGGCATGAAATAAAGAGTTCAGTCCAGCATTCGTCTTTGATGAAGATGATAAACTAAAACCAAAACGTATATTAAGGTGCACTGCACTGCAGGAAATATAGGCTTTGATTCCTGGCACTGGTGGCTGTATTTCATATGAGATTTTAAAAAAAGCAGTAAGGTCCATGCAGCCGTAATTTTTTTGCATTTAAAGAAGTCCAGCTGGTTGAAACTAATCCGGAGCCTTTGTAACGCAGCATACTGTAATAGCCAGGTGTACGTCCGATGCGTAAAAACTGAAAGCAAAAGGCATGCTTCTCCGTACAAGAAAAACAGAACACGAAAGATAGGCAGGTGCAAGACGGAAGATGTGTACGCTTCAACAGCTGGGTAAATTTAGCTCCGTGTTTTCTTTTTTTTTCCTGACCAGGTTGTCACAGCTTGCAGAGCTAGAGCGTCAGGCTGACGCTCGTAAACGACAGAAACGTCACCGCACAACATCTTTGAAGTCTCCGTTGCGTGCTGCCAAGCAGTTCTCGGAGCGTCGGGACAGAAATATGGAGGCTTTTTTTTTTTTTTTGTAATTTTTTGCGACTCGCTATCAGGGGGCTTATTTATCGCAGGTTAATTCCTGTTTACTTCATCTTAGTGTAAACTTGGACAGCAGCAGGTCAGAACTATGTTAAACAAAACCCTGGTTTCTACGGAAAAAAAAAACGCTGCAAAAATTAACTATACAGACTATTTCTATTTATATTTATAATCCACAGGTTCGAAAGAAAACACTTGCAAAATATTGCAGTATGAATATTAATGTTCACCAAGGTAGCACTCAAGAGTCTCCTAAATGGCTATTCTTGCCCACATTTCCAATCTTCTGTCTTGTTTTCTCAAAACCGATTTTTCTGCCGTGGGTTCATCCATTTTCAACAGTATCTTGGTGTGTACGTGTCAGTTTTGCATCAATCGTACTGCACTCGAAAGCTTATCAATTGAATAGTGCAATAAATCTATGGAAATCAACACTCAAGCGTGGTACATATATTAGATATTCTGTACTTTCTTTGACCGCAACCTCATTACTTCATGGCACAAAATTTTAGGCTATCATAATTTCCAGTGTGAAAGCTAAAATTACTGCTGTGGGGTAACTGCATTTTCCGGTCCTTGTAGAACACAAATGTGGATAGGGTTAGCCGGTATTTAAGGCGTTTAGTCAAAAAATTTGGGCAGAAGGGTGCGGCGTAACGTGCTACAAAACTTCAGACTTATGCTGCGGTGGCAAAAACTGATTGCATACTTGTTTTCAGCATGCCGAAAGATGTCTCCAGTTTAAATGGCCGATTGTTGAAGATTGATTAAATCAATCAGCTTTGGCTTACAATGCCAGTCGCTTTAACAGTTTCTCGCCTAGAAGATTTTGCATCGCATTCACTAGTAAGCATGTTTGGTGATGGATTTAAAAAGTGTGTTTTTAACTTCAGCAGCCAACTAAAATTTGGTTTAAAAAACCAATGCTCTAGGTTCTGCTTGTTCAGGCTTTGCAAAATGTTTCCATTAAGCTTTCTTTTCTTTTCTTTTTTTTTTTTTTTTTTTTTGCTGCTGAAGTTTTGCTATTTATGGTTGATAGTCTTATTGTGTCATGGAGAATTGGCTGAAAATAAATCTTGAGAGCTGCGCAAGTACAATTTCTAAAAAAAATAACTCAAGCAGATTGTGTTCTTGGAACTGCACGGGTGGAACATTGTTCAGGCAACCTGCTCAAGTTGAAATTTCCCTATGGACCGTTGTCATATATGTTCTAGGAACTGCACTACTAGAATTCACTGTAAAAATGGCCCTGGTAGAACATCTTCTAGGAACTACAGAAGTAGTAAAAAAGTGCCATTTAAATGAAAGCTATGAAAGTACCAGCCCACTACCCCACAACGACTTAACAGCAAATCTTTTTGATATTGTGCTATGTTAAGTCGCCTGCTAAGTGATAAATGATTAAACTCTATAATCGCGAATCCTGAAAAGAGGTCAAATCATGTATCAAAATGTGCCTTGTCGCGCTTCTTAACTATTCAGCTACGCTAGCCCCTCTGCATGTAAAGTTTACTCTTCAGGATTCTAAAAAAAATCCCGGGCCATCTCCACTAGCGTGAAACCTGGGGAGGGGCAAAGCATGCAGGGTGTAAGTGCGTTCTTGGCGCCTTGGCGTTTCTGCCAACGGAGATGAAACCGTTGGGGGGTAGAGGTATACAGCTTTGCTGTAAAAGTCTTTTGTCTTTGAAGCTTGAAGCTTTCTAGCGCGAGGTGTAAGCGAGTGTCCCAGTGTTCTTTTAGTACACATTTCGTTCTAGCACAAGGCGTAACGAGTTTCCCGGTGTTTTAGTACCGTGACTACATGAGACGAATGGTTACGACGACGACAGGAGACGCCAAAAGCCCCAGCCCATAAGGGGCTTTGCCCCCTACAAGTGCTTCAAACTTTCCTCAGAGGCGCTTCGGTCGCGTGACCAAAGCACCTCTTGGGTAAGCTGGGCTGGGGAGTGACGCGACGTCAATGGGAAGATAAGTGGGGGACAGAATGGGAGCAAGGCTGGGCCATTCATAAGGCGGCTCGCTTAAAAGGGCTGGCACTCTGCCCAGCAAGCACTCTCTGAAGCGAGAGGAACGCGGTCGTTGCCGAAGATTGGGACGAAGGGCTGAAACTCCGTCGCTTAACGAAGTATTGATTAGCCAGGGCCTTTGTTTATCTTGTTTTTTGTTTCTCTGGTTGATATCTTCCCACGAATGGGACATATATCTGTTGCCATTGCGTTTGAAAGAAGGGTGTGCCTCAAGGAGAAACGTGCAGATATCGATGCATCCTAAGACCCTTCATGTTCGAGAGAATCCTGAGTCCATTCCTTCATCGTGTTGATATGAAGATAGTTGCAGGTGCATTAACACATACCTGTGCATGTACACACACGCTCCATATGTTCATGCGTGGTGTGTATATATGTATATATATATATATATATATATATATATATATATTTGAAAATGGTTGACTCACAATTAAAAATAGTTTCTTCTACTGCTTATATGTATGTATGTATGTATGTATCGTGAAAAAACCCAACATGAGTCAACCATTTTCTTATTGTGTATATATATATATATATATATATTGGCATGTAAAATTGTGATCCACACTTTTAAGGAAGGAGCTCACACCTGCCCACCAGCATTGTATGCTGCTTGTAATGTTAATGTACAATTGGAGAAGAGTATTCCAATTACTCTCTGCGATAGGTAACAATGAAACTGTACCGTTTGCTGGTCACCTGTCAGCTTTCATGCCAGAATATGCACGGGTTCTGAGCCAAGGCCAGAAAACTAGTCAGGGCTATCTGCATGTAAGCTGGAGCTGAGGCAACCTCTAGCCAGAGCTAAGGCTAAAAAAAGACTCAAATGACAAGCTTTACCTGCCAGCGACTCAAGCCATGGCTTTGAGTGACTTTAGCCAGCTAAGGCATTTTTATAGTTGTAGCTTCCATCCTGATAATGCTACCTTTATAGCTCTACAATAAACGTTACCCTGCAGTAAAATATCTCCCCCCCCCCCACACCCCTAGATACAGTTTTCGTCCTATTTGGACGTTATCTAATGATCCCATTCAATTTCATGCCAAAACATTCAATTGTTCGAAGTAACAGGCTTTGAAATGAACGCCGTAGGCACGCTTAAGCAGAATAAGAGGAAATGCGTCACACAGCTGATAGGTCTAATTGCTTTCGTTATCTTGTGCGCCGAGTATCTTTTGTCAGTACCCTCCATCATTGCATCTGATAGGACGCGGCCACAAGGCTGCATTGTTTCCTTATATAACTGCGCACGAGTGTCCCCTTTGGCACTTTCAGATAAAGAACCAAAGCATTGGTAAATCTGGCAACCTTTAATAAAAAAGAAGCAAGAAGGAAAAAAAGTAAAAAAGAAATGATACGCAATTACAAATTGCGTACAAAAACAATTTATTCATAGTTTTCTCACAAGCAACATCACCGGAATGCTTAGCTGTTAGTTTGCTTCACTGTGTGTCTGACTTTGCGTGGTCTTATCGTTGGGTTTTTTTTTTTGTTCTTCCGGGCATGGTTGATTATTGTCCCGTCGATATTTCCTATCATGGTATGTAGAGGCAACAACATAGAAGAAGCTGGAATCTTCCGCTAGCTTGCTTCTTGTTGAATGTGTGGTCGACAAAATTTGTCTTGCTAGTAGCATGCACTACGCTTCACCAAATTCAGAGGACCCTCACACGCTTGATAAAAACTGTTGGGAACAAAATAAGCAATCGGTAAGCTCCCCACAATGGACCTTGTTCCAGATTAACCTGTCGGCAGCGGCATGTTTTGCATGTGCCTGTTGTTCTGAGAAACAAGTTTACCTGAACAAAATGACCAATATCCTATTGTATCTTCTTTTTGTGTTGTTTCCTTTTTGAGCAGAAATTGATTTTTCTTCATTTTTTTTTTGCAACATTTCTCTATCAAACCATCCCCGGAACCTTTTGCGGAGCGTTTTAGTAGCTGACCACGTGTTCATTGTTCCCATAAGGTTGGGCTGTGAGTCATTCTAAAGGGTCTGGTTTTTGAGTGAGCACGGGTTATTGAGTGTCGCAGCAACAGGTTTAGAACGTAACACAAAAAAGTGTAGGTTGAGAGAGAAAGAAGGGGACTGACGTAGTAATAATGCGGGGCTGCGCAGTTGTTGCGAGTAAAAATGACGTGTTGCGAGTGAATCATAGGGAAGACACGAAATAATGTTGTTCACATGTGTCACATAGTCGTAAAATACAACGTGGGAGACAGTCATGCCACTCGGAGTTCACGGAGACAATAGAGGCCTCCCGTTTTGACGTAGTTTAGAAGAGCTTCAGTTAAATGCGAGCTGTGGTGGGCAGTTTGGAAGTGTTCTTTTTTTGTAGTATTTGTGTCTTTGCGATTGACACAGATGGCGGTAGTTAGAATGGTTTTTTTTTTTTTTTCTCAAAAGCACTAGCCTTCGTCTCTGTGCAGGAAGTCGTTATTGGCTGTGAACTTGACGTATCTCACGCCTGTTCTTTTTTTTTTTTTTTTTTTTGTGAAGATGGCAAACAATAAATCGGGCGCCTGAATTGTTCTTAAAATTTGGCTGTTTATGGAAGCAAGGTCTCACAAAATTATGGTACGTGTGCGCAGTATTCACAATTATTGAATGTGAGAAGATTGACGAGCTGGGGCTATCATATGTTCTCTCCTCCTCCTCTTCCTCAAAACAAGAAAAAAGAAAGTGCCTGTTTAACGTTGAACTTGTGTAGTGCAGACAGGAGCAGCAGACTGGGAAATAGAAAGCTGACTTAGGTCTGCTGGTAAAGAGCTTTGCAAACTGCCGGTGAAATCACGGCGATAAGAGATGAGCAAGCTTTGAGGCAAATACTAAAGTGATTGGAGACAATGTGCTCTTACTTTTTTTTTCGCCATTTGTCGTAGCAGACTGGATAATAGAAAGCTGACTTAGGTCTGCTGGTAAAGAGCTTTGCAAACTGCCGGTGAAATCACGGCGATAAGGGATGAGCAAGCTTTGAGGCAAATACTAAAGTGATAAATTAGGGAGACAATGTGCTTTTACTTTTTTTTTTTTCGCCATTTGTCGTAGTGAGCAGGAATTCGTTTATACATGTTCAATTAGACTTGTAAGTTGGAAGTTAAAAAACAGATGTACGGTCAGAGCTCTCGCCGTAATGTTTGTTGGCTGCTTTTATACTCATTGCTATAATATCTGTTTGAATGGCCAAACAGATTGAATACACAAATACACAAACAGATTGTGGAATATGCTAAATGTATTGGGAAAGAGCAGGTCAGAACAGATAGAAGTAGCTTGGTCGTGGAATAAGGAGTATTAGAATTAAGTGGGAGTGACGTCACAGTATAGTAGCATGTTTTTAGGTGTACTCGGAAGATCTACCTAGTTATCAACCGGAGTATCATCGCTAACCCAATGACCTCTTGGCATAATTTCTACTCAAATGAAGGTTAGATGTGTTTACTCTAGGGCAGGATTAATTCCTTGTTGCGTTTAAGTGTAGTATTGCTCTTCCAGCTTCAAATGTTTGGGTGCACTGCTTAACAGGTAGCACTACTTGACTGCGTGTTCTTACAAATTTTAAGAGCCACTTTACCTGGCCACATTACGTCTTTGAGATGAAGGAAAGCGGGAATTTGCTTAGCTGAAGTTCAAACACTGACGAAAAAAATTGCGAACTTTAAGATATGAAGCAAACGCAGCAAATTTTCATTTTTTAAATGGGAAATTGGATTTGGGGGGGGACATCAATTCTACAAATCAGATAGTGGTGTTTTAAGAAAAATAAGGGAGCAGCTTTGGTATCTGCTTCGTGGGAGGACCCGACAAGATGGTATGTGGGAGGACCCGACAAGACACCCATTTCCCCCACTCTTTAACTGCGACTTGGCTCAAAACAGTTCTACGATTTTAGGAAACCTTAAACATTCTGCAGGGGCACCCCGAGAATTTATCTCCGACTTCGCGCTTTTTTTCTGCGAACTTCAAGCGATATTTCGCCGAAAACCAGCGAGAGGAAGAAGGAGTGGTGTCGCGTTGCTTCCTGTGCTTTTTCTAGATGATTGCAAGCACCACTGGTCTTGCGCCGTCCGTCGTTCCTCGAAGAGTATGTTGTTTTTCCCCCGGCCTTGCGTGTGCGGTTGTGGTCACATTTCCTTGGACATAAGCCAGCTGTGTCCTTGGTTGGGCGTAGGGAGTTACGTTTTTGCCGTTACACCCCCCTCTTCCGCGTCTCAAATGTACCCTGATCAATTACCCGCCTCCCCTGGCTGCGGGAATGTTTTGTTTTCAACTTGCTTTTCTTGCTAGGGGGCGCTTCACTCTGCATTTTTCTGGGGCACTGTTAGGCTGCAAAGCGATTGACCGTCCAAGCGTATAATAATTTCCTTTTTACATGGCTGGCGAGAAATATTGAATGGTTTGACGTAGAATGATTATCTCTTGATGGGCTTGGAAAAGAAAATTCAGTGCTCAAGGCGTAACAATTTGAACGCGCAAACTTTCCTTCGCTTGTAGTTAACTTTGCTTGTTTGCGTTGGTTGCCGAGCTATTGGATTGTCTCGAAATTTTCTCATGGGTATGCGTGCACCACGCTTTTCATTATGGAAGTCTTCTAAAAGGACCCGTAAGAGCACAGGGAAAAGAAAGGTAATGATTTCCGTACAACTCAGTAGTATTTGAATGTATAGAGGATATTTACGTCATGTTGGGGCAAAAATGTCTTCAATTGGCATCTGACATATCAGACAAGGAATTAGATGTTGCGGGCACCTTTATGAAAGCACGTTCATTTAAGAATTAGGCCCTCATTTTCAGCTACAGAATGTAACTTAGACAGGAAAGCTGAGTAAGTTGGCATTGGGATATCTTAGCGTATTTTTCTAGCATAAAAGTAGGAGTTCATCCGAAGAATGCGTTCTTCTCTTGTGTTCCAGTCCTATATTTTTGCGCTTGTAAAATATGCATGTTATCAGCTACAAAAGCAGAATAAGGCCAGTGTTACGTACCACAAATCTTCGGTCAGCAGAATGACATTTAACCTGGCCATGATGTTAAGGGGGTTAAAAAAAAAAGAGCCTGTATAGTTTTTCTCGCTGAGGTATGAAAATGGGACTTGTGTATCTGGTACTGACTTCTTTCTGTTGCACGTTAAAGATAGTGGCATGCCTTTTGTGCTGCAGTACCCCTTCATGTTAATACTTGGCTCTTAACCGTCTTGAAAGGGGCAAAGAGAAAAACAAAGTGAAATGGCAGCTCTGCAGTGAGTTTGCATTGTTGCAGGGAATTTTGTCATCAAATCATGTGTTTATTCTCCTGTTGATTAGGTCTGGTGGTGTCATGCATAGCTACAGTAAAGTGTATTCTGCCATGAATTTTTTTTTTGTGAGAAAATTTTTCACGCCAAAGCCAACCAACCGCTTTTGTGTCATCATTTTGGCTTCCGGGGAGGTTACGTCAAGACAAGAAATGCTTCGTAATTGTTGGCACCAGGCTTTATTATAGCATAATTTTTTTTCAACACTCTTGTAAGTGTATGACTTGATAGTGTCGCATGAATATCGGTTATGCCAATCAATTCCTTGTTTGAGGTGTGTTCCATGTTTGGTGATGTCGGCAATCGGTCCCCTTGGTTTGTACCATCTCCCATTGAGGGAGACTTGATGTGTTTCGTGGTCAGCTGGTAGCTCAAAGACGGCAACGTTAAACGTGTGTGCCAATGCACTCGTGTGCGAGTCAGTCAACCACCTTTGCTCATATCTGACCCACTGCCTAGTTTCTCCAGTTAACCGCTACCGTACCGTACTGCCGTCTGTGCCTGCGTCTATCGAGGCACAACAGTAGCAATGTTGCAAGTTGCATTTAGTTAGTAATAACGAAGTAGAGGCTATTTTTGACAAAAACAAAAGTCCTCGAGCCATGGATTCCCCGGTGTTTTGTCAGAAATCTCTGTTGATGCCGCTTTACGTAAGTTGAGCAACAGGCGGGTCTATCGCCTTTGTTTACACAAACTATAAAATCATTTGATGCAGTGAGTGCTGTCACGTAGGTCAGCTAATGCACTAAATTGTTGAAATCAGTGAGCATTACCGTATTTTCGCGCATGTAACGTGCACCAAAAATGCAAAAATCTCAGTGGCAAAGTAGGGGTGCGGATAATACGCAGGGGTGTTTTCCTTTAGTGCAGCTTCACGGCAATGCACGTTGTGCCGTGAAGCTCCACTGCACAGTTTTGCCGTGAAGATGACCTTGTGTACAACAGTGAGGACTGCGGCTCAAGTAATAGCTCTAGCGAGAGCAGTGACACTGAGTGAATTGTGACTTCCGCCTTGCAGTCAGTGTATTCTTGTTGCTAAATATACGCTTTTTCTGTCTGCATAGTATATGATCTGTTTTGCTTGAGCAGTAGCTTTGGTGCAGCCTTCCCTGTATCAAATAGATTTTTTTTTTCTTTCTGGTGGGCTGAAAGGGGGGGTGTGGGTTATATGCACGGGTGGGTTATACACTGCGAAAATGCGGTACCTTTGTTGAAAACTATATCAACTTGCACTTTGAACCTGTACAGCACTGTGTTAACTGACAGCCAGAGGGATGGAACGCTCACGCGTTTTCTATCCTCTACTTGGTTTGAATGTAATTCCGTCACTCTGGGTAAGCTAACTGTAAGGGCCCAAATGGGACTCGCTGCACAAGTGCTAATAAACATTTGCTGAATTCAGCCTCAAGAGACACTCGAATGAACCCGATTGGGCCGATACATCTGAAGCACACAATCATAGTAGCGTCTAGTCATAGTAACTTCTGCTGCTCAGATAGCTGACTTGTTTGGTGCATTGGTCACAAGTTAGTCACATACACAAGGTTGATTCCTGCATGAATGTAGATTCAGCACTGAATTATTAAGGTACGCATCAAGTGCTGCGATTCTGTTGTGAACTGTGGGTTGAGTGTAACTGTAGTAACGCTGCCACTGCAAACTGCAAAAAGAGCAAATAATGACTTCAAGTGGGCAACAATGAAGTGCCACAGAGACAAGAAATAGTTCGAGCACTTTATAGAGTAATAACTTTTCCATGCTGCACAAGCGAATACGTTTACCTTTTTCTGGATGCGTCTTTACGGGAAGCAAATAACTGATTTGTGGTACAAACAAGATCACTTTCAAAGCCGTCTCACAGGCTTTTTAAGCCGCTATATAGGCAACATTGCCCTCAGGTTGCGACCCCTCCCTACATGGCGGGTCGTGTCGGTAGATTCGTGTCGGAAAGTCCTTGTGCCGCATGGCGCCTGTGATAAGCACTGGTGTGGTATTGTCCCAGTGTTATATAGTCCTCTGATAACCATAGACAGGCAGAGTATGTGCGTGTGCGCTACTATTACGTGTTATATATTGCTGATAAGTGGGTGCCTGTGGTAGAAGGGGGGGGAGGGGATCGTAAAAACGTCCGAACCGTATTTCATGTAGGCAGGAAGTGCTGATATAGCTTTCCGGGAACTGGGCTGTGCTTCTGCGGCCTTGAGCGAGCAGGGTGTGTGCTAACGTTCCTCTTTGTCTGCTTCTTTTTCTTTTTTTGCAGGGAGAAAAGAACAATGGATTTGACGTCCTGTACCATAACATGAAATATGGCTATGTCGCGGCCAAAGAATTGGCGGAGTTTTTCCGCGAAAGGTAAGCCCGCGCCAATTTCGGTGGGATTTGTGCTGGCGCAACTTTTTTTTTATTTGGGGGCATCCAAAGCGTTTTTATTTTCTGGCAATTTTTTTATAAATTTCATACGGCACTTGCGGGTCTCCGTAATTTTAATGCTGCATTCCTTTCTATAAACTTGTATTGGCAGGAAGCTTGAGCTCAATATTAACCGTGTTGCATAGCAGAAAATGCGCTTTAGCACAGAAAAAAATGAAAGCCATTCCACTCAATGTGAAAGCTGTTGGAAGTGTTAGAGCAGTGATACGGATACGCCATAATGGGGTGTAGTGCCGTTATCGGCTTACTGCTACCACCCAACGCATTTCAAATTTCCCGCCTTCTCAGTGCTAGCGCGCCCCCTGCCTGAAACTGTGCCAGAGGGAGTTCTGTTCTTTTGCTGCTTGCTTTTCCTCCCGCAAGTGCCGACGTTGAACCGCCACTTTTTTTCGCTAACCATCGTAAAAACCAGCCCAACGAACGTTCCTAACTAAATGAACCCGGGCGCTGCAGGTTAGTTAAATATATTTTGCCTCAAATGTACCTGCAGTTTTTCTTTGCGCTAAACAACGGGGAGATGTATGACAAGCGCCAGCGGCTCACGAGTTTTGAACATCAATGACTATATAAACTGCTTGGCTTTCGAAGCCTCTGGGTTACATCGCGACGACAGCCGCTACGACAGAACGCCGTGGGGCTCTACTTGGGTCCAGCGAGCGAGCTATGACAACAAGGCGAGCTCCTAAAGTGCTCCGCACTTTAAAAAAACATTAAAAAGTATTATGAGCAATTAAACTAAATGAGGTTAATTGCATTTCAAGTGAGAAGGGGATGCTCTGTCTAGGCTACTCGTATATAGCGCAAGAAGGCGCCAAAAGCCACTTTCCGCATCATCAGTTTGAACGTGTCGTCTTTAGTTGCCAGGACGGGAAATTGAACAACAGGTTCCTCCTCTCTCACCCCCTCGCCCTTCCCTTCCAAGTGCCAAAGGCAGTTGGTTCGCTGACTACGTCAATCTTCGCGCTTTTGTCACCTCTGTCGTCAGCTGTTGAAAACAGATGTTCCGCCGGCTGCCAGAGCACGCACCCAGCCTCAACACCAACGCTAGTAGTGCGTTCACCCGTGAGGTAACGGCCGCGGAGAATGTGGCGGGTTTGCGTTACGGTTGCAGCTGTTTCGAGTCTCCGTAACAAACGGCGTCAACAAAAGGTTGTGTGGGAGCCCTTCTGTCACCACTTTGAACGAGACAGCTGTGCACGGTAGAGTGCGTACCGTTGTAGCCAGAAAGTATAGTGTTCAAAACCAAGGAGTTGGGGGAAAGAGTTGCAAGTAGCCGGAGTATAAGTATATTGCTTTAAATCCGAGGAGTACCGTGAAAGAGTTGCACCACAAAAATTGCCTGTTTCCCCCCTCCTTGTGCGTACTAATTCAAGCAAGCAATGAAACATGGAAAGCTTGAAACAGTGTGCGTAACTGGTACCAATTAAATTAGGAAAAAGTGTTGGTGTTTAGTTATGCAGCATCGGGAAAGAACCAAAACAAAAACACCCGCAATAAAACAATTGAGCTACAGTAAAATAAAGGAACAATTTCTAATTTGAAACGCTGACACATGATTAAATTGCACAGTGAACACCGCTTGATAGACCACTTTTTCTTTTGGAAAAGCAAAAACGCTCGTGTGTTCGAGATTTCGGCGCACGTTAAAACCCTAGGTGGCCAAAATTAATCAGGAGCCCTCCACTACAGCTCGCCTCATCGCCTGCGTTGCGTCGGTGCGTTAAACCCTACAATCAATCATCAATTACTTTTCCTTTTGCATTCAGTGCGTCAAAGTGTTATACGTAGCAGCATTTTATCAAAATAAGGACAAGCCATAGAAACTGATCACTTCCTGGAACCGTCAGAAATCGGAAGACAGAAATGCCCACTTTTCTCAAACAGCTTCGGCTTCCTGAGCCCACACTGCACAGAACTACTGTTTTGCCTTGCATGTTGTAAGGCTACATCCTTGACTGAGTTGGCTGCAGTAATAAGACAGGGGCGGCCTGTCTTCCTCTTCAGGCCGCCGTCCTCCTTTCCTCGATCCTTCCTCAATGATTGTTTGCCTTTGATGGCTTTGCTCTGTCGTTTTCTCTTCCTCTTTGTGCGCTTGCCTGCAGTGGCTTTCAAAGCTGCCGGCCGGCCGGCAGAACAATGGGGGGGGACCCTTAGAACAAAGCAATTGCTTTTGAAAGGACGTGGTGGTGGTGGCGGCGGGCTTCCCAGGAGCAGTGATTGTGTTGTCGGGAGCAGTTTTGTTGTCCGGGGGGGCGGAGGTCCCGCGGGTCTCTGCTACTTGTGTTTGCACGAGGAACAGGCTTTGCAGCCCTTGGTGGGGTGGGAAGAGGTTAACGATGATGGATCTACGAGAAGAGGCACTTGGATGCGAGGAGCGTGTGCCCCGGGGGAGAAGTACATTGGGATCAATTGTGTACCTAGTGGAGATGTTATATGGAGCTTGGACCAAGAGTTAGGAACGGTAGACTTACTAGCAACGAAGCAAATATTGACTAAGGGGGATTGCATTGCCTGATGCTATTTTAGTGCGCAAGCACTGAGAGAGTGAGAAAGAGCAAAACTTTACTGAAAGGTGAAGTAGTCAGCCCCACTAACGCTAGGGCTTGCTACTCCAGATTGGGCGTGGAGACAGGGAAATAAAAGGAGGGAAAAAAGAAGAGGGGGGAAGAAAAATGCAACATCGAAGCACAGTTGACGACCGATTATTCGTACCCTCAAGGGACCACGAAAATGTAAAAAAAATCGGGCAGTCCAAAAAAGCAAATGTTCTCTCGAAATGCTCAATGTCCTGGTGCCAGGGAGAAGTCCGAATAGTCAAGCATGTCCAAAAAAATAGGGTGTCCGAAAAATTGCTCGTCAACTGTATATATATCGTGATGCAAATTGCGATATACACGATAATACGTCAATTTTAAATATGACTGGTGAGGGGGGGGGCTTGGCCACATGAAATCTGCGTTAGTGTCGGCAGCCGCAAAAGTGTCTGATCCGCATTCTCCACTGGTGTCAGCACATAGAGGTTTACACTAGTTTTGTCCATTTTGTGTCTGTTTCAAAGTATCCGTTTTGAGTGAGCCCTGAATTGGCTGAAAGCGAACGGTACCGGGGTACGACGCCGCACAAGCCAGATGGGGCATCGATTTCTGTGCATATCATTGGCCAGAGGCCTCGCAAGTGCATCTATGTCGTGGCTGAAACGGACAAGAAACAGATATTTTTGACACAGAAGTAGCTAAGAATTTTGCCCCAGGTGAACTCTGCTAAGAGGAGTGAGGAAAAAATTGCCACGTATCTGCTCCTTTCGTTGCAAATGTCAGACGAAAGATGATAGTCAACTGGCGCCTCTGCCAAGTAAATGCCTCCCTTCTCTTTCCCGCTCACCTCCCATGCTGGTTCCTCTCCCGTCTCGTTCCTCCCAGATAACACGCTAGAGGTTTGCTCAAGTCGAACTAAATTTACCCCGTTCTACCGCTCCAGTCGGGTGCCTCGATGCCTAGCAGCTGCTGTACGGCATAGATGCGCGTGAATCGAGGCACCCTACTACATCGTTTATAGAACCACGTTGCCCTACTCCACGGGCGTTTCAAGCGAAACTTGCCACCTATCTGGTGGAACCTTTCGTTGCTGCTGGCGTTTAATTTCTTCAGTGCCACCAGGAGCTATAGTAGCACGGGCAACAGCAGGCGAACAGTTTTTTGCGGTTGATGTTTCATTTGCTATCGCAAAAACCAAGCATCCATCAATTTTTAATAAAAGAACAGCTGCAAATATAATTTATGTATTCATTTTCTGCCTCATATTTGTGTAATGTTTTGTCAGTGTTGACAAGTATGAACATTGACACCGGGCTTAGGCGTTTAGATTTGGCTGTGGGTATATTATAAGACCACTGTGCAGCTTCTGTTTCACTTTGGCCGAGTGGCTGAATTGAGTACAGACAGACGAAAATTTATCCGTTTAAGTTGCCCAAGAAAGACTATCGTCTTTAAAAAGAGAGAGAGCGAGGGGCACATGAGTGGGCTTTTGAATAAAAATTTTGGCTTCCCAATCGTCATGGTTTAATAGATTCCAAGTAAACAGCACCGACCTGACCAGTGCCCCTCCCCCCCTTGGTTGGTTGGGTGCCCCACAAACACAGGTCGCTGGTGGAGGAGTCGCAGTCGAAGCTGCTGTCGAAGCTTGCCCGCCAGGCAGGCAGCTCCTGCTCGACGGGCACATTCGGCCCCCTGTGGGGGGTGCTGCGCATCACCTCGGAGAAGCTGTCCTCGCTGCACGCCCAGATGGTGGCGCAGCTGCAGGACCTGGTGCGCGAGGTGCAGCGCTACTGCGAGGAGCAGCACCGGCGCCACAAGCAGGTCAAGGAGGAGGAGGCGCCCACCTCCACCGTGGTGCAGGGCCTGCAGCAGACCACGGGTGCCCTGGCCAAAGCCCGCGAGCTCTACACCGCCCGCTGCCTCGAGCTCGAGCGGCTGCGCCGCGAGGCCTCTCCCCGGGACCTCGACCGGGCTGAGGCCAAGGCCCGCAAGGTGAACCAAAGAAAGGGGGGTTGGAGATCGCTCGCTCGCTCAGACTCGGCTCACTCCGTCTATTTGTGTGGATTATTCAAACTTGGCTCGTTCGTACTCAAACTGAACTCGTGCATACTTATTCACTCAAACTGAGCTTACTAAGTCAATTTGTGTGGATCATTCAAACTCGGCTCACTCAGTGCTCAATTCCCTCAAACTTTACTCATTTGTATGTTTTTCACTCACTTCAAACTCACCTCATTCAGTCAATTCATGCAGATCATTCAAACTCAGCTCACTCAATTTCAACCCACTCAAACTTAACTCATTCGTACCCTAATTTATTCACTCGAACGGAGCTTACCGTAAAAACCCGTGTATAATACGGACCCGCGTATAATACGAGGTGTAATTCGAGGACAGTGAAATCAGAAAAAAAGTTCTCATCCGCATATAATGCGAGGTAAAGAGCACAGAAAACATTTATTTGCACTGCAGTTAACGTTCAGTCATTGCCAGTTCTCGCTCGCACTGTTTCCCGACGTCCGTTCAGTCGTCGTCAGCATTGCTGCCGCTGTCTCGTGAAGTCGCCTTGTCGGAAATGTCTTTCCACAGAAAGTGGTCCTCACCATCAAGGGCGTTCGAGATGCCCATTTCTTAAAAGAGCGACTGACGAGCTCCTCTGGGATGCTGGCCCACGCATCCGCGATCCAGCCACAAAGCACCGCAGGAGAAGCCCGCGTCAGCCATCCGGTAGCTGTCACTTATGGGTCTCCTGACCTCATCCACTCTTGGTAGCAGGACCTGGTGCAATCTTTGAAAGGCTTGTTGATGCAAATGCCTAGCGGTTGCAGCTGGGATGTCATTCCTCCTGGAACAACAATGAGTTCAGTGCGGGGTTCGCGCAACAACTTCTTCACAGAATCGGCCAGGTGGCAGTGAAAGGCGTCCAACACGAGCACTGACGGGAACCCCCAACAGTGCTCCAGGCCGCCGACATCACACAGACTTTATCCAGTCAAGCACCAGTTGCTTTCTCCACCCGCGAATGCTGCCTTCAGTGATGCCGAACTGCCGTCCTGCGGCGGAATTCCTGATGGTCTCAGCTCATAAATTAACTTTTCTTTTAATTGCAGCCGAATACTGCCTTCGTGCACCTGACATCGTGACAGACTTGTGGTGAACGTGCCGATGCTCACTCAAACTTGACTAATTCGTACCCTACTCAATCAAACTTAACTCATTCATACCCAACTCACTCAAATAACTCATGCGTACCCTACTTATTCGCTCAAACTCGGCTTACTCAGTCAATTCATGCAAATCTATCACACTTGGCTCCCTCAAACTCAACTCACTTAACTTAACTAATTCGTGCCCAATTCAATCGGGCAAACTCACTCCCGCAGACTAAACTCGCTTGAATCAGTGTGTTTTCAATAAATGTCACGTCTATGAGTGCAATGCATTTGGGATGGATCTTTAAAGGGCAGGGTTGCATAAATAGGCAGGGGAGAGGGCCTTGCAAGTACATACCGTATTTACTCGCATTGTGATCACACACTTTTTTCTTTTTCCGGAAAAACTGATGCAAAGTTGGGGGTGCGATCATGCGCAGTGCAAAATTCTGAAATAACATTTTGAAGTACGGGAAAGTGAATGTAAATTACGCTTTCTCTCGGAATTGGCAAGACAGGTACCGTAAACATACATGTTCATTATGTGCCAGAATTGTACCATACCCATTTATTCCTTAGCAAACTCAAGCTCACTCAGTCCAAACCCGAACTTTCGTCACACGCGCTGCCTCGTCATTGTCTGCGTCTTTGTGCCCCCAGAGCAAGTCTCCCTCTGTGGCATCGAGCGAATTTGAATCTCTGTCATCTTGAAACTCTTGATGATCCTTCAGGTAGTTTAGCTCCGCCTCTTCAACGCACGGAAGAGGCGGAGGTCTTGCCGGTCTTCGGCCCACAGAAGGCTCTGTGTGTCTTACTTGTAGCCTTCAACTTGTCACGAATTTCATTGATTCTAAATTGCTGGCTGATTGTGTACTTGCATGCTTCAGGACAAGCTTCGGGGCCTGTTACTAAATTGTGGTAATACTGACAAAACCAGCACTATTGCAGAATAATGAGTAAGATGTTGTTGCAGTTGCTGTCGTTATGCTGTTGCCACTTGCAATTACCTACCGTATTTTCGCGCGCATAACCCGCACCAAAAATGTGAGAATTTCAGCGGCACAGTAGGGGTGCGGATAATACGCGGGGTTCTACCTTTAGTGCAGCTTCACGGCAATGCGCGTTGTGCCGTGAAGCTCCTACGCAGTAACACTGACTAAGCCTTCCATGGCAACGATTGCGCAAAACATACAAGGACAAGGAAGAAAAAAAACAAGGACAAGCGCACTCTACCAACTGAATTTTATTAATGAATTGTGACTTTCACCTTGCAGTCAGTGTATGATACTTGCGTACAATATGCTTTTTCTGACTACTTAGTATGTGATGTGTTGCTTGAGCAGTAGCTTTGGTGCAGATAGCCCTTCGTATATAAAATGTGTGGGCAATTTTTTTTTTCTTTTCCAGCGGGCTGAAAGTGGGGGTGCGGATTATATGCAGGGGCTAGTTATACGTGCGGAAATATGGTACACCCCTCTAACTCAGCAGTTTACATTGTGCTTGGCGAGTGACACGAATCGGCCCTCATTGATTATCATCATCAATCGGAACAAGCAGACTTGTTGTACAGTACTTGCAGCGGCGAGTTGCGGTCGCGAACACTATGCGAGCAAATACGGTATGTCAAGCAACACCTGCAGTCATAAGAGCACTCATGGGGGGCTCTTATCACTGATATGGTGACATCTGTTTGATTTATATAAAGGGTTGTTTAACGGGAGGGAAAGCTTTTGGCTGAAAAAAAAATTAAATTACTGATGCTGCTGTACCTGTGGTGGTTGCACAATTCCTACTTGGCGAGCAGCTTATCAGGCGTAATAAATAACCATGTTAGCTTAAGGAAATCTTTGCTATTGTGTTCATTATTGTGGTGCTTGGGGATCAAACAACTCTGGTCAACGCTTTTTGGTTTATGACTTTGAGCACCTTTATCGTGGAGGATTGCCTTTGTCAGCCAGTGAGTCAACACTGCAACCTTCAAAGTATGCCTGTTAAATGTTGGTACGGCAGATATTCATTGTTTTGGTAGAGTGGTGGAACAAAACCTGTTGATCTGAAGGGTGTGTGAAGGGGTCACTAGACAACTCGGCATCTGTTCGGCCACCGTGTGCATACCGATCGCGCCTTTTTTGATTGTGCAGGCGTGTGACAGGTATTGACTAATGGTGGAGCATCACAGGGTGGTGCAGGGGTGGTAGGGAAGAGTGCATGAAGGGGTCGGTAGACAACTCGGCATCTGGTCGGCCGCCGTGCGTGTACCGAACGCCCCCTTTCTGACTGTGCAGGCGTGCGACGAGTACCGGCTGCTGGTGGAGCGTCACGGGGTGGTGCGGGCAGACTTTGAGCGGCGCATGGCCGGCTCGTGCCAGCGGTTCCAGGAGCTGGAGTCGGCGCACCTGCGCCACATGAAGGAGTTCCTGGCAGGCTACGCGCGCGTCCTCGACAGCAGCCATGCGCTTGTTGGCCAGGTGCACGCCGAATTCCGGCAGCAGTGCGACGCTCTCGACGTTGAGACCCTACTCAAGCAGTTTGCCGATGCCCACCAGACGGGCTCCGAGAAGCCCGGTGAGTGTTTGTGTGGCAGCTGTCGTTAATACGCGTACTGCACCGCAAACTGGTGTTTTTTGGCTCGAGCAAGGTCGTATTTTGTACTGTACGTGCTGGCGTGAGAACTGGCCTAGTATAAGGCCTCTCCTGCTAGGGAGGGCATGACCGTACACGCCTGTTTAAAGTTTGGACTCGTGTTAAATGGGCACATTCTTCCTGTGGCCTGAAAATTCAAAAAAGAAACAAAAATAGGATGCAGCAAGAGCAGGTTCCTGCGCAATTTCCTGCGCAAATTGAAGGCAGCCTGTGAGAGTTTCGTGAGCTTCGATTGGCATAAAAATCGTGATGAACTTTGATTGGCGTGAAAATTGTGAATGTGTGCTCAAATGCCATGGCAGCCTGCAAATTTTGCGCAGATCAGAAGGCTGTAAAGCTGTTGCAAATAATGAGCCCCTACGATGCACCGTGAGGTGCTGTGGAATAGCCTTAAATGGGTGCACTACATTTGAATAGGTGCATAGTATTGGAAGCATTGAATGCATTCCAGTTGAGCTTTACTTGTAACTCTTGCGCTTTCTCAATGCCCAATGCACTTGTTTGACCCATGTAGGAATCAAGGCGGGCTTGTATGTCGACACTTCTATACCTACTAAATACTGTATAGAGAGCATTTTGTGTGTTCCAGAGGCTGAATTGCCGGAAAAAAGGATTTTTGACATGCTTTCGGTAGTGACGACACTTTACTCATTAAGTTGCTGGCGCACTCACACACTGACTCACCAACTCACATCCACTTAACCACTTGCTTTCACTCACTCACTCACGTTCACTCACATTAATTCATTCACTCATTCATTCACTCATTCCCTTATTCACACTCAGATTCACTCACTCGCTTGCCTTCACACTCACTGGTGAAGGCAACACTGCCTTCAACTCAATGTAAACTCAACTCTCCAGCTCTCACACTCGCGCAAACTCAACTTGCTCAACAAAACCTGTTCAGCTAGTTGGTTCATGCTTACTGGAAAGAATAAAAGGGCGCTAAAGAGACGAAGATGAAGTAGACTCAAAGAACACACACAGGCGCATCCAACTGTTTATTCAAGAAAACCACGCTTGCTTATACACAGGATAAAGGTACAGATAAAATTCAAGATTTCTGCCAGGGATTAACTCTTGCTGACGGCTCACAGATAAAATAGTAAAGGCACTTGACATGTCAATTGCTATTACTATTTTATCTGTGAGCCGTCAGCAAGAGTTAATCTCTGGCAGAAATTTGTGGTGGAGCGTCACGGGGTGGTGCGGCCGAACTTTGAGCGGCGCAATCGACATGTCAATTGCTGTTGCTGTTTTATCTGAACCGTCAGCAAGAGTTAATCTCTGACAGAAATCTGTGAGCTGACAGAAATCTTGAATTTTGTCTGTACCTTTTGCCTGCTTATAACAAAGCGTGGTTTTCTTGAATAAACAGTTGGGTGGGGCTGTGTGTGTTCTTTGTGTTTACTTCGTCTTCGTCTCTTTAGCACCCTTTTATTCTTACCAGTCAACTTTCTCGCTCTCACACTCATTCAAACTCAACTTATTCACTGACCCACACCCAACTCCGCCAATTGAATAAGCCGGCACGCTTCGCAGAGCCAGCGGTGTTTGAAGAGGCCGACCCCGGGCTTCAGCTGACGCCGACCAGCGCGGGCGGCACGAGCTCCCCTCCCTTCTTCAGCACGTCCACGCCGGCGTCGGCCGCCCTCGGCTCCGAGAACGGTCCCGTGTTGCTGGCCGACCTGAGCTCGTCGACGGCGTCGTCCACCACCGTGGCAGCCACCAACGGTCCCCCTCCTCCCCCTCCACCGCAGCAGCAGCCGGCAGCGGCGGCCAAGAAAGAAGGTAAAGCGAGCGGCCGGCGCCATCGCGCCATGTCTCTCCTGGACCTGTTTTTTTTCTCTCCGTCCCTATCGGCGGCCAAAACGCCCGCCTCCCCCACGGCCAACGATGCCCCCGCCGCCGCCACTGCCGCCGCTGCTACCAATGCGCCCCCTGCCGTTCCCGCGGGTAGGTGCTCTAACCGTTCCCCGTCTCCTCATTGACCCCTGCCTTTCCAAACCCGGTTTTCTTTGCGTATGCCATCCACGCGAAAGATCGGTGGTCCTGTAGAGCTTGCTGCTCTGTGCAACATTAATCCGGGCAAAAGTTTGCACTCCGACACCTGTTGAGAAAATTTCTTGGGCCTGGTAGCAAATGTATTCTAACCTTGGCTTCCTGGATTTTTTAGGGACGCTTATTAAAGGCTCGGACTTAGCGGCTTGGATTGTCGGCGTCTCATGTCCTCCTCGTAACCGTCGTCTCATGTAGTCGCAGTACTAAAACATCGGGACACTCGTTTACAAACGTAATACGTACTACAAAAACACCTGGACACTTGTTTATGCCTCGTGCTGGAACGCTTCGTAACGCGTACTAAAAAAAACACCGGGACACTCGTTTACACCTTGCGCTGGAATGCTTCGTGCTTCAAAGACATGAGACTTTTTCAGCAAATCTCCGTTGGCAAAAACGCCAAGGCGCCAAGAACACACTTACACACTGCATGCTTCGCTCCTCCCTAGGTTTCATGTTAATGGAGATGGCCTTTTTTTTTTTTTAACTTCTACGAATATGGTTCCTAATTTACAGCTGTTTTGGTTTTGTTCTCAAATTGCTATAAGAGTTTTGGTTAATGTCCTAAATATAGGACACGAGGGCCGAAGGGTTAAACAAATTTCAAATTATCCACCATAGTGACGTAATGTAGACAGGAGTGAAGCGTTCTCGACTAGCACTTTACCTTAATTGTTAAATGTTTAGCGGAATTTCAACTTTCAGAGGGCGAGCACAGTCCCTCCCCTTAAAGGGTCCATGAAGACAAAATGCGAGTTTGGTTCATTCAAAAAATTGCCTCGTTAGAATCATGTTGACCACTTTTAACGTAAAATTCGCTCAAATAAGCTGTATAATTAGGAAAAAAGGGAATGGCTATGCGACCCACTAGCTCATTTCCTTCAACAGAGCCCATGATGTCATACCAGCCAGCTCTGTGATTGGCGAAGGCCGGAAAAAGCAAACGCAAATTGGGCAGAGCTTATAAGCTTGCCAAACAAAATCGCACAAAAAAGATCTCAATTATTTGTTTGAAGTTTGTGACAAAATGGGCATTGTTATCAGGACAAAACAGCCTTTTTAATGAGCTGAACTTGTATTTGTGTTCATGGCCCTTTAATTTCTGTTTTAATTTCTGTTTCTGCATAAAACACTGTTTTAAAGTGTAAACGTTTGAAGTGGGAAATTGTAAATGGAATTAAAGTATTAGAAACAAACTTTGGATATGTTTTGTTACCTAATGTCTTATTCCTTATATTATCGTATTTCTCAGAAATGTGCAACACATTTTTACAAATGTTACTCTTGGGCATCATCCCACTTTTGTTGCACTTTTTTAAAACTTGTAAAGTCAGAAGAGAGACATCACAGCTTCCCGTATGAACATACATTGTTCCGGTCTTCCTAAACACTTGCGTAATGCTTCATCCAGCTTTGCTCAGAGGTATTGTGCCAAGTAGTGCAAAGGAGTGCAAATTTTGCCGATGATGTCATATTTTGATGACAGGCATTAGATCTGAAATTGAGGTGTAGAGATTACTGCCTTTTCGGTTAGAATTGCGCCTTGTTCCGACTGACTAGGCATCCCTTTTTGCTCTAGTCACAAACGTAGCATTTGTTTTTTTAGTCTGATTCAAAGAGGCTCATTCCAACACAAAGCAGCAAGCTCTTCACGCGTCCATTCCTGCCTTCCCAGTTGTAGACGTTATCATCATTGTGCAATCGTTTCTCTTGACGCGGTTTAATTTGCAACGAAAGTAGTAGTCAACGTTCCCAACCGCCCACGACGTTGTTTCCTCATACCAAGGCAGTTAGCTTTTAATTCATTGGCATCGTCGCACCTAAATTAAGAGCCCATTTTGCCAATGCATTCATAGTAGATGCGGTTTGATGCTCTCTTTTTCGATTGAAATGTTTTCTTTTATCCGCAGAGCTTTTCCCTACTCCATCTGATAAGTGGATGTAACTTAACTGTCCGGCATTTCCTGCAGAGAAATGATTAGAGCTCACATTTCCTTGGTAGTGCTCGTCTGGCTTTGAAGTTTTGCCTCATGTCTGTTATGGCAAGGAGGCTTAACTCGAAGCCCTGAATTGACAGCTCTGTGCTTGACATGTATTAATGATTTGATGGAGTGTGCCAGAATTTAAGCGAACCAGGTCTAAGTCGAATGAGGAGGCTATCATCTAAGCAAGGCGAACGAAACGTAACTTAAATGTGGGATCACGTGTTTCCATGTGGGGCGACTTTCTGTGGGTACTACAATGATTAGCCCAAATGTGGTTCTGTTTGAATTCAAACTACATTTGCTTTTGCTTACGGTGCCACTGTATCCTGGGTTGTTGTTTGCAGCAAGGTATGTACGTTTGCCTTTACCCACATCTTGTCTTGTGTCTCCCTCTCTCCCTTCCTCTTTTCTTGTGTTTACTTTTTTTGTTTTCCCACCCAGTATCCTTAGTTGTGGTGTGCCCACCCCGAGCTGTTTTTCAGCAGAAGGCAGAAAGAACAAATGAAACCGCCTGTCGAGGTAGACCTGTTGCGGACGTGATGTGCATTAGCATTGCGGATGCCAGGATTTGAATTTTTGTTGTTGTTGTTGCTGTTTTAGAATTCGCACATCCATATGCAGAAAGGCTGAATTCCTTTTAGCTTGTTTGCACTGTTTTTTGTTTTTTTACCGCACTAGTCGCAAAATATGGGACAACCATCAGTGCTTGATGAAGAGGAAAGTAGGAACTTTAGCAAAATTTAGTATGCTAAATCCAACCTACCTTAAGCGATGTTGTTCTTCACATTCAAAGGAATACAGTAACTCTTTCCGAATTATCTCCTGTTCCTCTCCTAGCCTGTAATTTTCTTTTTGCCAGCAGCACAGTCACTCTTCAGGTGTGCATGAAGTATACACGTCCTGTCTCTCGATGAAAGGGAATGGTGCATCTAAATTCTTTAGAAATTCTTACCTCTCCTTTCACCTCTTACCCTCCCCTGGTTGGGTAAAGTATTGTTCTTTCTGCTTTCTGTTGCACCAACTGTGTGGGGTTGGTTTCCGTAACCCACTGTCCCCCCTGTCTTGTTTTGCCCCAAGATCGCCGGGCAGAGTTGTGGTTTGCTGTCTTGTTTTTCCCTGCCGACCCTTTTGATTTCCCTTATTAATGCACCCAAAGTGCTTTTCTTGCCGCCCAAGCCTTGCGCCAGCCTCCTGCCACGCCTACGTCGCTTCTTATGCGCGCAGTGCTGGCTGTGAAATCTGATTTTGCTTCAATGCGCTTTGCTTTGCGCATCTGAAGCGGCAGCAGCAAAGACGTTTACTCGGTGTGAACCATTGACACAGGAAGCCGCATTTACTCGCAAAGCAATTTACTTGAAAAATCCACGCATATTTGGAAGTTGAAGTCGTGCAGGGTGAGGGGTAGTGCTCTTTCTTTTTTTTTTAATGTAGTCTTGCAGAGTTCGGTCATGGAGCTACTAGTGGAAACATGCAGGAGATGTCGTGATACTAAACATGACAAGAGCAGAGAGAGCAGCCACTGTACAGGGAGTTTTTTTCTCCCTGACATACTTCATAACCTACTAGTCAAAACCAGTACTGGAAATCTCACTTGCAGTGAAAAAGGCTTTTCTGTCAGGTGTGCTGTGTCTTTGCGGCCTCCACTCTGCATCCACACTGTGCGGCAAAAAAATGGGGAAAAAAGAAAGAAAAAAGAAACAAAACACAAAATAACAAATAGGCACAGAAGTGTGTGCTGCATAGCAGCGGTTTTATGGAATGCAAATTGAGGCTGCATTTTTTATGATTAGAAATGGGGACCGCACTTGTAGTGTGCCACCATTTTGCGAGTAAGTGCATATGCGGTGGTTATTAACCTTTGACACCCTTTGTTTATATATTTCGTTTACTTTTTTTTTGTCTACCACATAAAGGAAGAGGAATGAAGATTAACAAAAATTTAGCATTCTATGGTTTTTTTATTTGCTTTTTGAGGAAATTGTATTTCTTTTTTAAAGTTTGTACGTAATTGTTTTGTTAAGGCTTGGCTTTCCCGAAAGCTCTCGTTCTCACTTTTTTTCTGTTTTTGACCCAAATGAGGACCAGAGAAAAGTAGATGGAACAGTTCTTCTTGTTTTGCTACTCATGTCCTAGTAATAGTATGAGATCAGCACCAGCTGTGATAGCAAAAAAACGCGATTTCTCATTTCACATATTTTTTCAGCTTTTGGAGTTGTGTGAATGTTATGTTACTAGGAAGGCATCAGTCTGTGAGGGAGAGCTCGGTCAATGGCCGGCAGCCGTTCTTTGGCCTATAGCCAGTGGCCAAGCTTCGGCCTATGCCTGGGCGGCCAAGCATTGGCCGCGCGCAATACGCCAGCTCCTCCCCAAACCTGTGCCGGTGGTCTTTTTCCTTCAGGCACAGCTGTCGATGCCACCGTCGAGGCCAACTCTGCAGCCGCGCCCAAGAGAGAGTCGCTTGCCAGAACCTCACTACGGTCATCTAAATGTAATGTCCCACAATGCCCCACCACCATTCCCGTACACACGGTCATAGCAGTAGTAGTAGTAGCAGGTCTTTAACAAGGGGGAACAGGCTGGGAGGGAGACCACTAGTAGCATCACTGCCTTTTAAAAAGCGCTGTGCGAGAACAGTCATGTCAATGCTGGTGTAATGTGACAGTTAAAGCAATAGTCATGTGCGTTGCGAACAAAATGTCAGGCACCAGAGTTGTTTACCATCCGGGCATGTCCGATCTGCAAAGGGCTTTGGGGAAATGTTCCTACATTGTCAACGACAGCATATACCTTTTAGGAACAGGCTAGAGTTTTGGTTTGTCCTAGAGTTTTTGTTTGTCCTAGTGATCAGTATTGTTTCTTGCACGGCAATTGCAGTAATTGCATATACACAAACGGACATTGATATTGGTGCCGGAAAAACTTATGCAGCTTCATGTTATGCGGCACTGTAGTGGTCCCTGCTTCTATAGAAGGAACACATCATGATTACTGTAAAGCGAATGGTGTTGAGAGTTCTACAGGCACATCTACAGTTGTCGTGCTACTGTGACAACATTGTGGTCACAGGATACCGCAAACACGCGTTAGTTTTTACCACATGGTGCTGTCCAGGTCTAAGTGTTGCCGTAGCAACGCTGTCACATAAACCTAGCAGCTAAGTGCACAGTTCTTACTGTGGCTTTGAAGGCATGACTGTTTCTGCACATCGCTGTGTGATGTGCAGTGTCTCCACTTCCTCCTGAAACCCCTGCATTTTTTTAGTCAGACTAGCATTTTTTTGGCAAACTGGTGGTGTCCTTACACCACACGAGGTCACTCAACGAACTGCCCCGCGCCACTTGCCCCTCCTCCTCTCCTAACACTGCCTAGCGCTTTGACTAACACCGGAAGCTTTCTTTCCTTGCTTATTTTTTGCATGTTGGATTGCAACGGGAACCTGTGCTGCGACTTTTTGATCTTTCTCTCCTTTAAAAGGACACGTGGAGCCGTGTGGGAGATTGTTCTTTTGGAAAAAGTGAAATGGTAATAGGACTTGCCAACAACCCTGGAAGCGTGGGAGAGAAGGGAGCTTTGGGACCCCCCCTTTCTCCCCTTTGAGCCTCTGCTGATTCGTGTTCTACTCCAAAGGCCACTGTTTGGGATATTTTGGAATGGTAACATTGAAAGCTTGGGTAGCGTTAGCGTTAGTTGAGGCATGGAACAAGAATGTAGGGTAGGCGAAACAGTCCAATGCGGCTGGTGCGAACAAGCGGCCAGATTATGTCACAATTAAAATCAGTGCCAATTACAAAAATCATAGTTGCGATGGCAAAGGAGAGGGCCGCAGCACCTGGTGAACCAAATGGTAGCGGCCACAATTCATCCCTGGGCTGCGCAGGGAAAATCCCAGTCATGGCGACCGTGCAGTATCTTCTCCTGTAACAGATCCCACTAGCTTAACCTCGTGACATTGTATGGCCGCGCTAGGACGCATTGTTTCCCTTATTGTCTTGTTTTGACTCCGTGGGTAGAGGGGACGTGGAAGACAGCAGCCTATGCCTAGGCAAACGTCGCTGTCTTTGCTCGTAGAGTTCCAAGTTAGTCCGTATTGTTGCAAGGACGTTGGGAAAGCAGCATTTTGGCAAAATGATGCGAGGGCTTTT
Organism: Haemaphysalis longicornis; assembly: GCA_013339765.2. Classification (NCBI taxonomy): domain Eukaryota; kingdom Metazoa; phylum Arthropoda; class Arachnida; order Ixodida; family Ixodidae; genus Haemaphysalis; species Haemaphysalis longicornis. The sequence continues at coordinate 48,308,012 of CM023449.1, read as the reverse complement.
GTTTTAGAAGAAAACCCTTGACAAGTGTCTCCGGTTTTCTCACTGAATTTGAACGGAAACCCAAACCCCGTGCAGGATAAAAGTTGAAAGTATTGGTGGCGAAAATCCTGTTCGATTAAATTTGCGGTTTTTGGGCGTTTGGAAAGGTTGGGAAAAATCAGCAAAAGAATATGTTACTACCGATGCACTGACTATTGGAAGTAACCAGAATGGCTTCTGGGTTATGAAACTGGGATATGATGATAGTTCACCCAACCAAGTGGTGTTGGACGTTGAAACTACTGGAAAGTGACTCTTGGCTTCACCGATGGGCCACCTCGATGGGTTCTCTTGTGCCTCTCCTGAGTGGTTGCAAAGACTATCGATGAAACTTTTAGTATGTTCTGTTGCTTAGACTTGCCTAGGGATGCTTCCCTAACCTGTTGACTGGGCTACCTAATGGGTCTCCGTGCGTGCTGCTTCAGTGTAGAACGTGCTGTTGTGGACTTTTGTAATAGTTTACTGGTACATCAGAATTATGTTTACATCAAACATGGCCAGCTTTTTGTTGGAAAAGGCACTAACTAGTACTTGTTAAGGGGTTTTTGCTGTTAACTAGGTTCAGTCATTTTAAAGCATCCATTTCGTGTGACAGGCGCCATGCAGATCTCTGGGAAAATTTATGAAGGCTTCTTTGGGTTGTTGGCAAGAAAAACAGGTGCAGTGAAGGGTAAGAATTCAGTACAAATGAAGCAAATAGGACTGTCGAGCTTTAACCCACAATGAAAGCTAGTGTGTGTTGTAACAGGAGAATATCTTTGCTTTGCAGCAAACTGAAGCTGAAAAAATATAGACTAAGGATTCTGCTAGATTGACAGGAAAGTAGATTGCGAGTTTCATAACTCTGGATCTTGCAAATACAAGTATTAATTTGAAGTCTGCTAAACAATATGGTGGTTTCATATTGTGATCAATTCATGGAAGGCTCACAATTATATCCAATACGTGTTTTAAAAGAAAGGCACTTTAGGGGCTCACCTTGTCATTGTAGCTTGCCCGCTGGACCCAAGTAGAGCCACACGGCGTTCTGTTGTCACGGCGTAACCCAGAGGCTTCGGAAGCCAAATGGTTTATATGGGCATAAGCGTTCGAAACTTGTGAACCGCTGGCGCTTGTCATACATCTCCCCATTGTTTAGCACAAAGAAAACTGTGGCTACATTTGAGGCAAAATATACGTAATCAACTGGCAGCACCTGCGTTGATTTAGTTAAAACGCTCCTTGGGTTGGTTTTACTAGAGTAAGCGAAAAAAAGTGGCAGTGCAATGCCGGCACGTGCATGAGCAAAAGCAAGCACAAAAAGAACAGAAGTCCCGCTCGCACAGTTTCAGACGGGGCACGCAAGCACTGCGAAGGCGGGAAATTTGAATTGAATTGGCTGGTAGCAGTCAGCGGATAACGGTGCTACAGCCCATTATGGCGAATCACTGCTCTGCACTTCCTACAGCTTTCACATTGAGTGGAACGGCCTTAATTTTTTTTCGAAGCGTTGAGAGGTTAACTTTTAAAAACTGATGGGGATTTCGTGTGGTTCCTCAACTTATGAAATTGACTTCCTTACAGTCTGAAGTGTTTGTTCAACTAACAAGTAACTTTTCAGTTTTCTTAGCATTTTTAAATGTTGCAATTCTTGTAGTAATTCTAATTCTTGTGCCTGTTAGTGGCAACAAACCTTTCAATATCTAATAGCACCCAAGCCTTTATCTGATACTTTTTTTTTCTTGTATTTTAACAGCGTGGGCATGTTCAGGAGGTCTCTCTAAAGTGGGCTGCAAAATGTGTGCAACCGTCTTGAATACATTTTAAATACTTTGTTCATTTTAAAATAAATACTTTTTGTGACACGTGACAAATTTAATGTGGCTCCTCCCCATTCCAAACACCCTTTCACTCCTTCTGACTGATGGTATGTAGAAAGCAGGCTCATGCTTTTGCACTGCAGACATGCAAAGTATCAGCCGATTTGATAACTGGTGGTGGTGGCAGCGCTTTTTGAAGTGGCCAAAAAAACCTTGCGACTAAAGGTGGTGGTGCTTTTCACTTAGTCTACTCGTATTCTAGTTATGAAGCATTCTATGCAGTGCACTCGGAAGAGTTAAGTGGGACACGAGCAGGAGTTAATGCATAACCCTTTTCAGAAAAATGTGTCCAGATGTTTTTTTGAGAAAGGGAGTCAGAGTACTCTGTAAAGTAAGGGAGTAAATGGGACTCCAAAGAGTGTATAATTGTACTCTTTTTATTTGTCCCGTCGAGCGTGCTGTGTACAATGCTTCGTAACGACGAATAGCGACCTGCTCATCTTAGCGCTTTAACATCATTCTAAATGCAGGATCACACCCTCCTTTGCTTCATTCACTTCCCTTCCCCTCATCAACTTCACGCCCTTTTTGCACCCATATGACTCCATCTGTGCATCACGCTTTTTTTCTCCCCTTTTCACACCCTTTGGGAGCAGCAGCAGCAGCAGTGGCAGCACGCCGGCAGTGGCGGCGGCAGTGGCTGTGGTGGTGACCCATTGCTTTTTGTTTGCTTACTTTACTTTTTAATGAGTGTGTGTGTGACCTGAAATCGCAGTTGAGGAGAGTGCTAGACGTCCCATTGCAAGCCAAGCCTTAAAACCAAAGTTCTATCTGTAAGTGTAACGGTTGCCATGACGTCTTACTGTTTGAAATGCACCTTGTAAGCTTAGTTTGATGATGCCATTGTGTGACGCTTTGGGTGTAAGCCTTGCCTATAGGGCCCGTGGTCAACAAAGGGGGCAGTTACAATTACTGGCTTCATACCTTTGATTATCGTCAAGTGAGGATTGACTAAGTGTGAAGAGTCAAGTGAGTAAGTGGTAAAGTGTAGCCTTTCCACCCCCATGTGGTGCTACAAGAACTGAGTACCAACCTGTTCCCATCTTGTATGTCAACACACACCCCCTCCTCCCAACAAAGGAGTCAAAAGGGCGTCGGCGATTGTCCCCCCCCTCCCCCCCCTACCTTTAAATTTCCAGAATTTAAAACTGTGCTACTTTTGATAGATACAAAAGACAGACAGAAAAATGACGCTTGAACTGTAGTTGTGCAGTAGCCAGTATATATGATGCTGTCTTTATAGTATGCATCAAAAGGGCCACAGTCATCATTGAGCAGCTAGCCACAATTGAAGCATTGCTTTCGCCACCTCCTCATGTCTTTGGACCATGGTATTTCACCAAGTGTATTTGATTTTTTTTTTTTCTGGAGCGCCATCTTGCTTCGTTATAAGCCCCTTCAGTAAATCAATCGGTCAATCTCGGGTGGGTTTTGTGGTCTCTGAGGCTGCTTGAACAGCAAACCTGCTGCGCTGGGTGCACTGTTCCTGAATTAGTGGCATCATCCAACTGGTTTTTCAAATAGTGCAAGTTGAGTTGTTGATGGCAGTCAATAGCCAGGCTTGGGCACGGCTGTTCAGAATTTATTACGGGTAACTAACAGCGATTGCCAGCTTTTCGATGAGCCAATCTCATATTGTTTTGAATTGAAACCGGGGGACTTGGCCTGCAAAGGTGCTGGTTGTTTGTAATGTTGCACTGTATGTAGGCTTAGTATGTTGCTGTGTAATGTGTGAAAACTAGTGCAATTTTTTAACAGTATTTTGCTCGTGTTTTTTCATTCAAAATTTAAATTTGCTACGTATAAAGGATTGCCTCTTTGAGGCCTTCGAATTTGCCTAGCAGGTAGCTGTTGTGAGAAATGCTAAATGGTAGATGCAAAAATTAAAACGGGTTGTTTTGCATTGCTCCAACTGAAACTTTTATTTACGAGTTACTGTTACAATGGTTGTCTGTGGCCTGTTTTTATGTGAGGCCCTGTTAAGTGCTAAACACGCCAACACTCTGATCTTGGGATGCAGTCAAAATGTTGCTTAGTTCACGAGGTCGTTCAGAGTGCAATGCCCTACGTGATTTTTCAGCTTTCCTCAGTTATTTTTACTATTCGATCAAAAGATATCAATAGGCACCTCTGCAGACGTTCTCATAAATGTACAATGCACATGTCCACAAGATCGTGACCATCAGAACAATGTTCAAGTCATGATTGTAGCTTTATAGCAAAAACTAAGTTTGCACGCTGTTGCCTTCAGCACAGCTAGGCACTGCGTAGTTTTTTTTCCCCCTTTGTGCTTGATATTGCTTTAATTGCTGAGAGTTGCCTGTAGCGAGCAGTAGTAGTGGCATTGCTCTTTTTTTGTCTTCGCGCTTTTCACTGTTGCGCTGACCCCCGTAGCCATGTCCATTGTCTCCATTCCCAGCCCTTATGCAATACCCTGCGCTAGAAATGTGGTACACTCGGTCAAATTCAACTGGTCAATAGGCCACGATCATGGCTTGCGCAAGAATAGCACGGAAATGTGAGGAAGCTAGAAATTTCTAACATATAGCTTAGTTGCCTACAATACGGGTTCCTGCTTGCAACTTGCGTCAGTTAAAGGTCAGCTCTTTTTAGATGCAGAGCATGGCGATGTAAACCATTCACTGCCCCCACTCCATTGGTTGCTGAAAAGAAGTGGTGTGGAAAATGTGTTATCTGATGACTTTTTTGGGGCCATTGGTGTTTCTTCAAAGTTGAAGTGGTCTAAAAAAATTGCTTATTAAGTGTAGAGAACTTTCGGGGCTCGCCTTGTCTGACCTGAACACAGAGCCACACAGCGTTCCGTTGTCGTAGTGTAACCGAGAGACTTCGAAAGCCAAGCAGTTTATATAGTCATAAGCGTTTGAAACTCATAAACCGCTGGCGCTTGTCATACATCTCCCCATTGTTTAGCGCAAAGTAGGTACATTGGAGGCAAAATATACGTAATTAACCGCCAGCGCCCGTGTTCATTTAGTTAGGAACGCTCTTTGGGTTGGTTCTTACGATAGTAAGCGAAAAAAAGTAGCAGTGCAATGCCGGCACGTGCGGAGGAAAAGCAAGCGCATAAAGAACTGAACTACCGCTGGCGCAGTTTCAGGCAGGGGGCGCGCAAGCGCCACGGAGGCGGGAAATTTGAATTTCACTGGGTGGCAGCAGTGAATGAATAACGGTGTTAAGCCCATTATGGTGAATCACTGCTCTGCACTTCCGACAGCTTTTGCATTGAGTGGAATGGCTTTAATTGTTTTGAGTAGTGATGGAAACCAAAGGTAACCAACCTTATTAAGAGTTCTCGATGTAGAGACTCTTGTAGGCATGCCTCTTTTTGCACCAATTTACAGCAGGGAATCAAACTGGGGCAAGTGTTGCTACTAGGAAGGTTGTTTTGTCATAGCTGCTTCATGCAAGGAAAAGTAAAGTTCTGTGTGTGATCCTTGCTTGACACTGTTTTTTTTTTCTCTTTCCGCCGTGTTTACTTGCGGGCGACAGGGTTTCTTCGGACAAAGTGGGAGCGTCAGAAAGAAAAGCGTAAGCGCAAGAAGGAGCAGTCGTCCTCGTCCAAGGAAGCGTCGGCCACGAGCGGAGAGGCGTGAGTGTTTCACTTTGAGTCCGTCTCTGAGTCCTGCTTGGATCAGTCCTCACTCAAGTTAAGTTCTTGAGCCCAATGCAAGTTGTCAACCTCTGAGAAGGTCAATCCTGAAATCTTGTTGAAGTCGTTCCTTAAAAGTTGAAACCTCACTGAAGTGAGTTTTCAACTTAAGTTATGTTAAATTTAAACTTAAAACTTAAGTTTAAACTCAAACCTAAATTTAAACTTAAATTTAAAAAAGAAACTTCAATTTCTTAAATTATGAAACGTCACTCAAGTAATTGAAGTCCTACTCATTTCAACTCCTGAACCCCACTCGGGTCAATCTTCGAACCCTGCTCAAGTCGTTCTTTGAACTTAAATCAATTGCGGAACCCCCTCAAGTCAACCAAATCAAGACATGGAAGCCAATGAACTCAGTACTCAAACCAATATTCTTGTACCTTCCCACTTAACTCACCGAACTCTTACTTCCCCTTGCTTTTTTCTTCCTACCTGTATTGACCAATTGCATTCTTGCTTGCTGGAATTAACACTTCCTCTCTACTGCTGTGGCCTTGTGTTACTGATTGCTTCATCTTTGCTTTCTTGTGCTCTGAGCTACTTAGAAAGGAATTAAGACAATAGACTTCTGACAGCCTAAATGGAGTAAACAGTTGAACTCTCCGTAGATTTGCACCTTGTCTGTGGGCTAAGCCTTGTTTTTGTTGTATTTGTGCTGTGTGTGGCACATCTTGTTTATTCGACTAAGGCAGTGTTTGCTTGCCGGCTAGGAAATCGCACTTTTAACACTAACATTTCCTGTGTAGGCATAGTCGGCCCCATAATCTCATTTTGTGAGCTAACTACCTTGTACAAGCAGTGAAAGCACAAAAAATTCAGTACTATGTAGAGCTTTTAGGCTAACGTTGTTTCAATGTTTCTAAAAAAACATCGCCTTTTAGAGTAAGCATCAGTGTTCAGGGCCACATCAATTCACATTATTGGGCAGTTCTGTGAGCAGTTCTCGCACTTTCTTCAGTCGAGAGAGACGCTAAAAGAAAGAAAAGAAGGAGCACCAGATTGATTCTTGAGTTTATCACAAAAAGCTAACGTTATTTAAATGTTTTCTACAAAAACATCGCCTTTTAAAGTACGCATTAATGATCTGGGCCACATCAGTTCACATTATTGGGCAGTCCAGTCCCTCAGCAGTTCTCGCGCTCTCTTCAGGCGAGAGAGACGTTAAGGAAAGAAAAGGAAGGAGCACCAGATTGTTGATTCTTGAGTTTGTCGCAGTAAGCCCAGGATTGATAAGAATCGTAAATGTATTTTGTTGATGAATGTGTTCAGCTGTTGCTAAGTTGTGTAGTGCTTGTGGCTGTATCTTCTGGCTCACGAGCTCTGCACTACACTAACTATACTATGCTATACTACTATGCTACACTAACTGTGGTTTTGTTGTCACCTTTCTGAATGTTGGCTGCGTCTGCTTCGTGTCTACTAACCCTGCATTTCCACCTGAGCTGCCGCTTTGCGTTCAGCTTTGTCTCTCAGCTGTGCTTAGCACTGAAAGAAGGCACAATTATTTACTTTTTGCGAAATGAATGGGTGGTTACACTGGCAAAAAATGTTGGCTATGGCAACTTAGCCTATCTGGAGATGGGGATTTTGAGGAAGCCAGTGGTATGGTCAGCTTCAGTTTCTTAGATATCATAAATAAAGGTTCTGTAAATTATCAAAAAGATTAGTCGCGGAGGGAAAAAACATTTAGTAGGATTCGGGGCAGGTAAAGGAGCATTGGGTTTTAACCCTTTAAGTGGCACAAACCTACGGGTGCGGACATACCTGTACCTATAGGCAAAAATTGACACTAAGCGGGCATCACTCCCTCAGAAAGTCCAACACTGACAGGATTAAACTTATCTGAATCTCGTCACCACCACCACAATCAGCCCGTCACCATATTGCGACGACCTTTGCAAAGAGGGCACGTGGTAGTGAGTGCCGAGATATTTCGAGCTTTTGTAGGCATCGGAGTGGTATCGTGTAAGCAAACCACGAAATTTTCTTTTACCCGAGTTTCCGGAAGACGCAGCAGAATCTTTATTGTACCAGTTCCGTATGGCTGATGATGCAGGGAGAAGGAACAAAAGCGTGTAGGGGACAGGTAGACGTGAAGCAGAGCAACGGCCGCCGTCGTGTGTTTTCTGTACTGAACGCCGCGCGTTGGACGTCCAAGGGAAGTCCTCAGATTGAGCGCAACACACGTCTTCTCCTAAAGCAAGGCAGCCACCGGGGTGGCGCTCGCTCCTTAGGGCTCGAGCGGCCGGCGCTCTGGCCAGCAGGACGGGAGGCGCGAGCATCGTCCTCTCGCACGAAGCGTCGCCCCCGCCCGTCGAGCGGAGCGCCCCGCGGAGGCTCTCGATCGAGCCGGCGCAGGTGGAAGCGCCCGACCTCGAATCGCTCTGCCAGGTGGCGCCCTCTTCGTCGGCGCCGGCGACCACCTCCGCTATGCCCGTGCCTGTGCCCAACAGGTCAGTGCGGTGAGAGGCGCGGAGCTGGCCGGCCTTCGAACCAAGCGGGCTGTGGGAAAACTCGCGAAGTTAAATGGGACGAGTTATTGTGCAGTTATCTCGCACACACGTTTACGAGATTGTAGTTTTGCAAATATGGGATGTTGCGGCAATACCAGTTCTTTAGGCGAATGCGTGGCTTTGAATCTAGTTAGTTTGAACCTATTTATTTTTTTATATGTAATGGGCTGTGACGTAACACGAGGTAACGTAACGTGTATGTAACACGTGGTTAGGTTCATGTTTGCTAGGTGGACATGATTGTGTGACCACATCCAAACATCGTACTGTAGAAGACTTTTTTTTTTCTTTTTTCTTTTTCAACATTTGAATTTTGGGTCTCCTGTTTGCATCAAATGACACCATTGAGGGCATTTTCGGTTGCCAATTGGACTTTAATACGTCGGCTGTATTTGTGTTAACTCATATGTACATCGTGTCAAGATGCTGTGCTGAGTAGCAGGAAGCGAGCCAGTGTTGACATGGTAGAGATGGCCGCGCACCTATGTATGTACACGCCTGCTAAAGCTTAAGAGCGGGAACTCTTTACTGCGGGGATTATGTCTGACATTCTGTTTGCGGTCACGTTGCTTTTGTTCACTAACAGCACTGCAACGCTACTGTTCAACAGCTTTCTGTACTATTGCATTTTGCATGTCTTCACCGCTATTGACTCTGTGTGCAAACTACCTTTCCTGTTAGATTTGTGCACACTTCTCGTGTGGTAGCAACTTTGCACATGAAAGAAAGAAAGAAACAAACAAACAAAAACTAGAACTTGTATTTATCTGAGACATGACCCAAGCTCTAATTCACGAGCATTTAGTGCAGTGGCGCACCTTAAAGTGGCCAGGTTACTTATGAATGTGTATGCAAAGTATTCTCCCATTTCTGGTAGGCTGGTGCTTTTCTAAAATGTCTCCACATAATAGCAGTTGATAATGAAGACCATGTAAAGTGCGCATCTTTTCAAAATGCCTACCTATTGCGCAAGCTTGGAAGGGGGAGTTTTCTACTGGATAAAGCTTGAAGCTTAAGAAAACCATGCCTAGTGCCTGATATGCGTATAAATAGCAAGAGCTAAAAATACTCTTACTGAAAGTTCCTCTTTTCCAAAGCTAACTGGCTTGTTTCTCTTCCATCTTCTTGTCCGGCCTTCTCAGAGACAGCAGAGAGTCTGAAGAACAGGTGAGATCATCATTTGAATCTTTTGCCGTAAATTGCCAATCGTCAAAACTAGGTGTAATTGGACTTCAATATTCTAATTTCGAAATTCAGTGCGTAAGCACTTGACACGTCTGGATGCTTGTCCCCACCGCGCAGGGCGCAGAAGTCGACGAAGAAGGTTACACCGTGCGACCGGCTTCAGATCGTCACAAAGAGAGTATCCTTTTCTTCTCACAAGCATCTGTTAAAGGTATTTAAGTGTCCACACATGGAACGCTTGCGTTCTTGGCTTTTGAAAAGTATCAGTGCCAGCGAGGCACCTTGAGGGGCCTCCCAAAAGGCACTGTGTCAAGTTCTGATCACGGCCCATGATTTAGTGCTGACAACACTTTGAGTGCACTGATTGAGTATTGGATGATTGTGTCATCTTTGGTGCACCTTCCACGCAGCCTTCCACGTTCACACTAAGTAGACAACCATGCACGCCCAATTTTGTGTTTTTTTTTTAGAACGTCGAATCTGCATTTTGCATTGAGTACTCGTGTTCATCCAGTGTATTACTTCATCATGTGCCGATTGTGGGCCAATCAGTTATTTAAATGGCGATCGCATTGGGTGTGCTGGTGACCCTAATGATTAGCGGCCCTGTACAACTGTTTGTTCTTTTTTTTTTTTCCAGTATTGTCAAATCTGCATTCTGTAACTGCCCCTGTGTGCGTCCCATCGCCATTCTCTTTTAATTGTAGGGCACTTGTTCTGTTATGTATGTATTAATATTTCGAGGAGCTTCCCTGCCAAGGAATGCATTTGCAGTTTTCCCTTGACTAATTTCTGCTCAGACGACCGGGACAGTTTCTACTCAAGTTCAGACGGAGATTCAGGTGAGGCACTTGTCTTGTCGCTAGATTCGTCGTGCCCTGAAACCTCTCGTCTGAGGCAGCGTGGGAAAGTTTTAGTGCACAACACTTTGGCGCCCACTACTGTAGTTTTACGGCGGCGTTGTCCGTGTTACCAGGCGAACGAAGGAAAAACCAAAGACGGAAAGAATATGGAGGTGGAAATTGTGGAGAGAGTGTGAGGGGGAGGTCGATATGGCGAAGCAGTGCAGGGACGCTCCTTGGCAGCAGCGCATGGCAAAAGTGCGAGGGGGAGGCAGTGAGACATGCTGGGCAGTGGCGATGCGCTGCGAGATGACGCCATAGCAACGCGTGCTGTTGTGCACTTGACGATGATGCGTTTGCTTCCTTATAAGGCACGATAAAGCAGCGCGGCCTTCTCTCAAGTGCGGCATGCTTGAAGTGAGCCCAGTGCGCCGCCGACTGCCATAGGTCGCACTGCTGCCTAAAAGGCAACAGGGCAGCAACATAGGCATTGGCTGTGCCATTAATGCCGCTAATGTGCTTCTCTTGTGACAGATCAGCAATAGTGATAAGTAGACGCAGTGGTTATTGCTTGTCCTGCTGCAATGAACAGGTTCGTCATCTGCCCTGTCACTTTTTAAGCGGCTGTGCACCTATGATTGTTTGTATGCGGAACATTTGGAACCACTGTAATCATGACGTGCAAGCAGGCATGTCACATAGTGTTTTTTTTTTTTTTTTTTTTTTTTTTTTTTTTTTTTGTGTGTACTTCTCAGGCATTTTCAATGAGCGAAAAACACTAATACTTAAGGGGGCACACTGATCTTAAAACAGGTCCTTTTAATTTTTAAGTATAAACTCTGAAGCTTGCCAGTGTTGCTGCCTTTTCTCCACTATTTTTTGAGTTAGTCAATTACTTCCCAAGATAGAGATAATTAGTCATTTTTGGAGGAACAATGGGCAAAACAGTTTTTTGTCACACAGCTGTAATCTTTATATTTTCCAATACTATGAACCCGGGCGAATGCAATAAAAGAATAGGTTTTTTGATGTATCGCTTAGAACTAATAGTACAGCTCATTAAACTTTGGTGGCACCAGTGGCAAAATACCATTTCGAATGCATATTACAAACACCACAGTTTAGTGAGCTGTAAACTTAGTTCCAAGTGGTGCATCAAAAAACTGATTCTCTTATTGCATTCACCAGGGTCATAGTATTGGAAAATATAGAGATTACAGTCCTATGACTAATACTGTTTTGTCTATTAATCTTCCAAAAATGAATAATTATCTCCAATTATCTTGGGAACTATTTGACTGACTCAAAAAATAATGCCACATTTGAAATCATTGGGAAAAAAGCAGCAAGACTGGCAAGTTTCACAAAGTTAACTTGAAAATCAAAAGAAGTTGTTTTAAGACCAGTGTCCCCCAAATGGATAGAAAGACGGAAACTGTTTATTCGGACATTTTGAAAACTGCTCTGCAATTGGGATAGTATTTTGCCTAGCTTCGTTGGTTCGAAACTTGGCTGATTAAAATTGACCAATTATCTAATTAAGCGACATACCAAAAATAGCATGCGAAACTACTTACAAAAGTGAGCAACGTGCATTTTGGTTGCGTTGCCTTAGAGTGCGTCAACATATTTTTAAACTCAGCTAAAGTTAGGTGAAGCACCCTTTATATGACCAAGCAGTTTGTGGTGATCTGTATTACGTGTTGCACTTGTCTTATTTATTGTATGTTGGTGACTCTTCTTGCATGTGCAGATGACGAAGACAGAGACAGGAGGATTCACATAGAGATCAAGCCTCTGAGCAACGGTGCACCCATGAGTGCGAGTGTGGACGAGTTGAGGGCCACCATCGGCTCGCTATCACTCTCGCCCATTCCTCAGCACTCGGTAAGTTGGCAACGTAGGGTTTTTTTGTTCCCTTATATACAGTAACGAAGCCCTCTAAAAAGTGTTTTTTGTGTGTGTCTTACTTTTGGGGCAAATAAACCGTAAGCATTTTTGTTGTTTTAGGGGCGAGGCCCCTTAGGGGCTGGGGCTGTTGGCGTTTCCTGTCATCGTCGTCATCGTAATCGTCGTCGTAATTGCAGTCTCAGGTAGTCGCGGTACTAAAACACTGGGACCCTCGTTTACGCATCATGCCGGAACGCTTCGTAACGTGTACTAAAAAAACACCGGGGCACCCGTTTGCGCTTCGCGCTAGAACGCTTCGTGCTTCAAAGACACGAGACTTTTACAGCAATGCTGTATACCTGTATACCCCCAACAATTTCATCTCCGTGGGCAAAAACACCAAGGCGCCAAAAATAAACTTATACACTGCATGCTTTGCCCCTCCCTGGGTTTCATGTTAGTGGAGATGGCCTGGGATTTTTTTGTTTAATACACCTCCCTCCTGCATGCGAGGTAAAAAGTTCCCCTTCCTCTATTTTGAAAAGAGAGCGTACAAGTTCCCGTATCAAATTTTTTCGAAAAAGAAATAGCAAAAGAAACTGGCAGCCCCAAGAAAATATGCAAAGTTTTTTTAGACAGTTTTTAAGATCACTCTCGATAAGGAAAGGGCTAAATTCCCAAAGTGAAACATGAAATTCGTTCAATGCAAATCGGTTTGTCTTTGTTCCTTAATTAAACTTTGACATCCTGTTTGCCTGAACAATACGTATCGAGGTTGAAAGGAGGACAAAAACCAATCAAGCATCACCATCTTATATCATGCTGACATGCCTGGTTTAAAGCAGCTATGTGGAAGACCACTCTGGTTTTTTTATTTTTTATTTTTTTACTCCTTTTTCCTTTCATTTTTTTGTGTCGGGGTTTTGAACACCTGTGTGTTTTTGTATTGACTCATACCAAATTTTGGAAGTCTTCTGCCAGACACTTGTCCTGTCTTGCATATGTATTTGAAAAAAAAGTCGCATTTTTTCGTACTAGTTACTTTCATAAGTATACAAAGAGTGATGGCTGTCTTGTGTCCGATTGTCACAGAGAAGCTATATTACTGGGGGGGAAGCAGGATATAAACTATTATAACCTGTTATTTATGATTAAACCAGCCATCATTTTGAAAGGACACTGAAAAGAGTTATAAATGTTCTCTAATTACCTCATCAGAATAACGCCCGGATCGTGTAGACTGTGCTCAGAGCATATTCTGCTTAGTCGAGCACACCTTCTTTTCTTTTTCTGCGGGAAAAAAGTGCCTTCAAATTTGTCGTTTTCCTTGCATTGTCCTTGGTTATTTGGCAGTTGTGGCACCACATTTGTAATCTTACACGTTCGATTTGAAGTATTGTGAGCGCATTTAAACTTCGACTGGGCAGCAAAAAATGCGAGTTGAGTGGACACATTGCAGCCCCAAATGGAGAGTAAGCTCAGCTGGGCCAGCTGGCTATCCTAGTAGGACAAAGTACTAGTGCAAAAAATGAACAGGACACGAATACACTGAAACAGACGTTGTAACTAAGATTTTTTTTTTTTTTTGGTGCTATCTATTAAGAACAATTCGACGATATAACATGAGGCCTCACCTTTTGGATTGTGGGCTACAGACCTGCAAGCAATTTTGTGCTTATCTACTTTTTTTTTTCTCGTTTTGACGGACTCGAAATGTGTGTTCTTTGTCCTTTCTCCCTCTTTTCTCCATTCCCCCCTCCTGTTGTGATCGTCCAGAGTCGGAGGCCAGAAACGTTGTACATCAGGCACAAGGTAGCCAATCCGAGCCAAGCACGCTACTAGCATGTAGCACGCTGCGTGCGTGTGCTTTGTGGCTCTGCTGACAACTTTTGCCCCCACCCCTCTTTCGCAGAAGGCATTTACCACATATCCCGATTTCCTGAATGATTGCTATAAACAGTACTCATTTCGTTGAGAAAGATATTGTATATGGGCATTGAATTTTGGTGTGACAGAAGCTTTTCTGGAACAGCTTTGACGCATCTGTTCTTGCTTTTCATTTTTGTTGGGAAAAGTGCAAGTTTTGCTTAAGGGGGGGGCACATGGTTCTTTGGGACCGAAAAATTGCCCAAAAAAGCAATTTTTTAGTGTCAATTTTTTCTTGTTTTGCACAAATTTTTCTCCGAAAATTCTGTACGTGGAACAGTACCAGGTACTTATAAAAGCCATAGAGGCTCGATTTCAACAAAAAAAATGACAATTTTCCGTAATTGCCCACTTCGTCACAAGTGGTATCGCAGAGATAGGAAATTCTTGAGAGGTACATCCCAGCATGTAGTGGATCTAGGAAGATTATTTCTTTTGCACTGTGAAGCTGCCAACCATCCAATAAGGGAAGCAGATTTTGTATTTTGGGTCTCAGTAGTTGTTTAATTAGCATTATTTTTAATTGGTTAGCAGGGGTATGTCAAACCTAGAGTTAGAATCGATTTAAACTTGTATGTGGTTGCAAGACAAAATAACTGCTTCCCACATTTCATTCTCCACAACCTCTGGTATCTGTTCATGCCTTGCTGGTAATCTTTTGTTGAATAGTTTTTCCCCTATAGTTTCAAGAACAATCAAGGAAGATTTTTAATTAACTTCAAAACTAATTACCTCACAGCAAAAGTAATTAGATATTTGAAATCATTAAAAAACTGAACAAGCCCATGAAGTTTCATCAAAATTGGTTGGATCACAAAAAAAAAGTTTTTAAAGACCAGTGTGCCCCCTTAAAAGTTCATGCCTGCTAGTTTGCTAGGTAACCCTTGCATGGTCAGCGCTGGACTGTTGGCTGACTTGTGGAGTTCTGGCTTCCAAAGCTGGAGTTGACAAGCTTGGTACACTAAATGAAATTTTCTTTTTTATGCACGCTAGAGCTACCAACTTTTTGTGCTTTAAACAAGCTTCTTATTCTTTTTGGCATCTTGCTTTCTCTTGTTCTTTTTACGTGCCTGCTTTTATTGTTTTGTGTCTCAAGTGGGCAAGAGTGTGTTCGAATTTGCGAGCGAGTGTTGGCCTTAATTTCTGCCAGCATGATATGAAAGTTTATAGCTGTAAGACATGCACTGAGAAACTGCTGTTAAAATAAGGTGGCTTATTAGCTGGGCTTCTCCAAGTCCATCAGTGCAATACTTAGCACAGTCAAAGCTTCTCCTACCCAGAGTGTTGAATTGCGACAGATTTGTGCAGCTCGAAAAGATAAAAGAAAGAAAAAAGGTGGCCGGGAAGTGAAGGACATTTGGATGTATTTGGAGAAGCCGGCTCCAGGTAGCATTTGGATAAAGACCACTGACATCACTTAGAACGGCATATCAATATATCAGTTCCTGTTAAGTGTTCGGTCTGTCGTAGTGATGCAAAGGTCCTGAATGGCCCGGGGTTCGATTTCAGACTTAGGTCTTGAACCTTGAGCAGTGATTTCTAAAGTTCACTGTTTGCAAGATGTGGGCCATAACTTGTTACAACTATCGAATACGATACGATAGGTTGTTACAACTTGTTAGAATACAATAGGTTGTTGCGATAGTTGTTATAGGTTGTTAGAATGGGATAGGTTATTACAGCTATCGTATTCTAGTGCTTGTCCCAGCGTAATTTTGTAGGTAGCAAACCTCTCGACAAGTGTAATAAAGAAAGCGCAGCCTCGAAGCGAAGAAAAGAGCTAGTGATAATCTCTTGTGCAATATCTGAGGGTGGCGAAATGACTAGGCAGTCGCTGGTCAACTTTATTTCTCATAGAAATCCTGACAAGATGAACTTTTTTTGGCTTGCAGCACATTAGAAGAAAATTTAAAACTGCCTGCCCTCTGTTATCTTGAAGCCAAGTCTTGAGTGTGGATGGTGCATGCTTGCTGTCAGAAAATGCGAACACAAACCGCAAGTGCGTGCAGGCCTGTTGTGTCTGTCCTTGTGCTTGCCTTGTAGTGGTTCCCGTTTTACTTCTCCATCCTGCGTTTTGTGTGTTTTCGCTTTTTTAGAATGTACCGTGACATTCTTTCTTTTTGCTGTAAGTAACTCTTGGTTTTCACTGTACTCACAACGCAGGCACGGCGAGCATACAACAGTGCCACATCAACGCCAGATGAGGCACCCAAAAGGCCAGCAAATCAAAGTTCAAAGTGAGCAGACTTTTCACTGGTGCTTTCTTCATATCCTCTTGTCTCCTTCCGCAGTTGTCCTTTGCCTGTTCCTGTGCTGCTAACACTGGCTTATTGGCTAGGGATTTACCCGGCTTAAACTGCATACGAGCCAAGCCAGTGGCTTGCCAGGATCTGCAGTTAGACCAGGACAGTCACTAGACAGTCACCGGAGTCTTGACAGTTATCACATTTGGGGCGGTTACCAGAGTCCGGACAGTTACAAGAGTCTGGACGGCCACCAGTCTGGACAGCTACTAAAGCCTTGGCACGGTATTCTACTAAACTGCTACTAAATTGCTGAGAGCTTTTTCTTTACGTTTTATTTTCTGATGCGTAGAGCCAGCAAAGTACCTTAGACAAGCGACAGAAGCTAGGTAGCCTGAATAGTTGCTGCAATCGGAACAGTTACTGAAATCTAGGAAGATACCAAAGTCACGTGCAGTTGTTCAACTTTGTGTGAACTCCCCCCCACAATCAGCCACAGGAGAAGGCTTCAATGTGCTGAACACCGCAGTGAGGTTTCACTGTCTTTCGGGCAACACTGCAACATTTTTTGTGAAGCATGGCATCTGAACTCGTTGCAGGGACAACAGTGGGGGTGGGGGCAGCGGCACAGAGGCGGACATGCTTGGCTTGTTCCCCCTGGACACGAGCGTGTCGACGCCCACCACACGACTCCAGAGCCCCCTCGGGATGGGCGACTCTGGGGCCCAGCAGCCATCTGCCGCCTCAGCCAGCGTGCCCTCCTGGGACCGGTACGCTGGTGAGTGTCAGCAAGCAATGTGCTAGGTCCTTCCTCCTAAGGTACCGTCTTGAGCAAAATAAGGTGGAACACGTGGACCAGTACACCGGTGTGTGTCGGCAAGCAATGTGCTAGGTCTTTCCTAAAGTACAGTTGTGAGCAAAATAAGGTGGAACATGTGGACCGGTACACCGGTGTCAGCAAGCAGTGTGCTAGGTCTTTCCCAAAGTACAGTCTTGAGCAAATTAAGGTGAAACATGGGGACCGGGCTTGGAAAGTGGGAACCAGAAAACCCAGTTTTGCCAAGCTCAAACTTCAAACAGTCGTAACTTCTGCTACAGACCAGATGGAATGGTACTGTTAGTCTTATCGCACTCTTTGATTTGGTTAGTCTTATCGCACTCTTTGATTTGGGCACAGTTCACTGGTATCATGCTCAGCTGCATCCCTCCAGCAGTTTTTTTTTCACAAAAGCTGTCAAATAATCTAATATAAAAATCCAAATAAATTTAAATGTAGTCGTTTTACACAAAAACTAATTTTATATCTACGGTCTGAATGAAAAACTACATAAGTCCTCCAATTCTTGTCATCATAACTGTGAAAATAAAGTTTTTGATTAAAGACTAATGTGCCTCCTTAAGTCTGATGTTAAGCGCCCTGTCCTGTTGTCACTTACCCCATCCAGCGCTGAGTGACCTGTTCAACGACAAGGCGCCGAGCGAGGCGTCCACCGACAAGGCCCCCAGCGACTCGATCAGTTCGGAGGCGAGCAAAGGAGCGGCCAGCAGCAGCAGCAGGGGCGGCACGCCCACCAGTGCCTTCACGGCGCCGGCACTGCCGCGGCCGCCCTCCAGACGCTCCGAGGTGAGCAGGAGACGCCGCTCATTCGCTCTCGTGTGGCCTCCCTAGTCTTTGCAAGTGGCCTCCTGTCCTGTCTCCCCCATGACTGGGCCATAGAGTTTCATGCTAGTGCATAGCTGAGGGAGATGTGGCGCTAGTGTCTAAGGGAGTTGTGCTTCCGCAGTCATGCCGTCACGCACCGTAGAGAAGTGGTTACTTGGCTTGGCTCGCCAACAGGCTCAAATGTTGCCTGTGGCTACAGTGTACTAGAAGAGAGAGGTATGTCATTCAGGGCCAATTAGGGGGGTCCCTTTTGCGATGAAAATTTCTGCTGAGGAACTCCTGTTGTAAGCAGCGCCCCTGGTGGCCGCTGCTTACCAGTTGGTTTCAAAAGTATGTTTTGTTAAATTATTCCTCCTCTGTCACCCTAAATAGTCTTCTTTCTTTATTTCATGATATGGAGTCTTATAAAACCCGTCAAATAACTGTTTAGTTTGATTTAAGGGGGGAAACTCGTCTTGAGGACATTTTTGTTATTTTTTTAACCTATGTGCTTGAGATTTAGACATTAGGGTTATTTCAACATCCTGAGCACAAATATGCAGACAGTTATCCTCTATGGGGTGCAAGTTTAGAGTTGTGCAACATGTTATGCCACTCGGTTTCAGGCAATTTTTTAATTATGTAACTATGAAATACTCAAATAGCTTTTATCCCTTTGTGCTCTAGAAGGACCAGGGAGTGCAACTATACCACTGCAGTAATTTTAGCATGGTTTCTGCAAACGCTGTAAAATTCGTAAATTTCAGGTCATCAATTTACAGTGTTTTTGTAAAACTAACTGCATAAAATCTTCTGCCAGCAAAAAGAAATTCGGTACTTCTGTGGTTTTATTGCACCGTTCAGTTCATAAGCTTTCGAATGCAGCAAAAATGACGTAAATCGAACCAGTACATCCCAAGATATTGTACCCGACAGCTGACCATGTGGAAAAAAAAAAATTGGTTATGAGAAAACAGGGCACGAAGTTTGCAAACATAGGCAAAAATGGTCATTTAGGCGTCTTCAAAGAGGAACAGCTTTGTGAATACTTATGATACAGCTATGATATTTTGCAGCACATTCTTTGGGACCTGTAGACTGCAAATAAAATTAATACAGAAAATTGATTTTTGGCAAATTTTCGGTCCTCAAGACCAATGTCCCCCCTTAAAAACTTATAGGTGGCGCTGGCTGCAGCAGGAGTTCTCTGGGGAACACCTGCGCCCCATACAATTTTTGGTCGCAGAAGGGACCCGCGCTCTTAATTGGTTTTTCCCCCGCACTGCACACCTTTACCCTCTGGTACACTGCAGTCACGAGCCGTGAAGAATCCATTACTTGGCATGGTTCGCCACAGGCTCAAAAGTTGCCTCCGAATGCGTAAAAAAAAAAAAAAAGGAATGATAATATTGTGAAATACTATATAAAGATGTTTTATCGCTAACACATTTATCTGTCAGGGATTTTTAAGAATCTTCATGCAAGATGAGGAACACAAAGAATGGGATTTTCTTTTGTTGGTTTTGGCTTCAGGAGTGACAAGAAGCCACATGGCTAGCCAAGTCAAGTAGGAGAGGAACACATCTAGTCGCTATGGCAGCGCCCATAACGGCACGCTCTTGCAGTGACAGATTTCCCGCTAATATTAAATTAGCATGAAACTCATGAAGTAGAAACAGTTTCTGAGCACCATGTTGCTCCATTGAAAAATATAACAACAAAAACAAAATGGCTCAGTGAAAGACTGTGTTCTCTTTTTCTCCCACGAACGGCAGCAGGCGGCTACGGTGCGGGGCCGGGCGTCGCCCTCGCTGCCCATGAGCCGGACGGAGAGCGTGGGCAGCCTGAGCAGCGACTTCAAGACGACCTCCATGCCCCTGGGCTCCTCCCGGGGCCCCTCCCCGCTCACCATTGGCCTGTGCGACTCCATCCCCCTGGCCATCGCCTTCCAGGAGGTGGTGCACGCGCGCTTCCGGGGCACCGACGAGACCCTCTGCCAGGTAGGCGCTCTGCCCCCCCGCTGCGCTTTAAATTCCACTGCTGTTTGGTCATCTAGGTATTGGGTGGTGACACCATTCCACTCTAGTCACCGTACAAAAGTAGTTCTTTAACCCCGAAACCCAAAGAAATAGCAAGAAACATCCAAATTTTGCACTACAGCGATGCATTGTGGGCACAAGTCACGCAATAAAGGGCACCGCTAAAAGCATGGTTATCAGTGGGTTAACTGCACGCTAGCTTCTGATGGAGGCGAAAAGCAAACACGCCCGTGTGTTCGAAGTTTCGGCGCATGTTGAAGATCCCCAGGTGGTCAAAAGGTGGTCCACTACGGCACAACTCATCGCCTGTGTTGTGTCGGCGTGTTAAACCCTACAATCAACCAAATCAACTGCACGTTAGCATTCAGGTGGTACGATGAAACGGAACTAGAGGCGCCACTACGGTCACCCAGGCATGATTATTGGCAGTGGCTTCAACAAGATTGTGACAACATGGAGAAGCTGCTAAAAAGTGGCCACTGCGGCATCTGTTTTCGTTAATATCTTTATTTGTTTGAGGCTTGCGATAAAACTGCCTTCATTGTTATTCGGACAAAGCAGTCTTGTAATCGAACAAACGTGTATTCTGTCTTCGTGGCCTCTAGAAGGAAATGTGTGTGTGAATCTCTTCGGTGGGCTGGTGGCTAGGACACTCAATTGTAGAATAGCAGGTCACGAGTCCAGTTACAGGCTATGATGGTGGCTTTTTTTGGGGTGAGAGGTGTAACGCGAGAAGTTTGTTTGCATGAAGTTTCGTGCACAATAGAAGGGCCTCTGAAACCAAAACCCTGCTTTTAGTACAGGGCTTGGGTAATGCGTGTTGCTCTTGGTGTTTGCTTTGCAGGAGAAGGGGCCTTTTCTACTTATAATTTGAGAAGTTTGGCAGGAATTCCTTCGTCTTCTCCTGCTTTCATCTTCTGTGATTCGCATGGTTGTTGGCTGATGGTTGCTGAATGGTGGTTGCAAGGTGGGAAACTGAAACTTAAAGTAGAACTGGCAAAGTAAAATCTCACTGATTCGTAACCAACCACGCAAAAATAAAAAAAAATGGCTGAAACTGTCTTGTGTAGCCTTACTGGCTGAAATGAGCTGAAACTGTCGAGGTTTTCTTTCTTTTTTTATTTTTGTTCATGGCTTGTATTCTCTCGTCTTGGTTCCTTCCAGGTGAAGCTGCTAGGTGACATGAAGGTGTCCTTTCCCGCTGGCATCGTGCATGTGCTCACCAACAACCCGTCGCCAGCCACACTGGCATTCCGAGTTAACACAGCACGCTTTGACAACGTTCTACCAAACAAAAACCTCATCACATTGTGAGTTCTGTCTGCTCACATCACGTCGGTTGCTTTTTTACTGGGGTCGTTCTCTCATGTGAAGGCGTGTGATCTTGGCTGGGGTCCATGAAAGTGCGTCTAAAATCTGCGAAGTCCTTAAAACGTGCCAGTGAAGCAGCAGGTATCGTTTTAGTGTGCAAGTTACCCTTAGTGTGAGCATGACATAAATTGTTGACTTTAAGAGGGAATGCAGGTAGAATTTAAATCCTCCTTCTGGCAATAAAAAAGTGGCAATTTTTTTTAGTATTTTGTGAGAGTATTTATACGTACAGCTCGTTTAAACGTCGGTTGGTGTAAATGTCATGCTGTTGATGGAGCTTCCCTCACGGGTCAGTAACATGAATTTGTTGAAGTCGTATGTGTGGCTGCATTGTAGAACTGAAGCCATGTAATTCCTTATTAGACTATCCAGTGCAAGCCTAGAGGTGGCAGGTCTAGAGAGACGACCATTCAGCGAGAGATTGGTTGCTAAAGTGTTCATTAAACTGCATATCCAGCATGCTTATAGAAGTAACAAGACAGTACGACATGTTTTTATGGGCGAAGTTGGCTGAAGTCAGTCGCCGAAGCTAGCAGACCCATGCCACCGTTGTCGGATGACTCGGAAGACGCTTAGCTGATGACAGCTTCTGCGTCGTCGTCATCCCCGTCCCAGGGACACGAGCCAGTCGACGAGCGACCGGTGCGTGTACGAGTTCAACATGTCCCTGCTGACGGGCCTTCTGCGGCGGCAACACGAGCAGAGCCCCTCGGCATCCTACTTTAACATCGACATCCTCAAGTACCACGTGCGCGCGGGGCCGGGCGCCCGCTCGGCACCCCTTCACCTGGTAGCCTACTGGAAGACCCAGGACGACAACACCGACCTCAAGGTAAAAGGGTGCTTTTTTTTTTCCTTGCCGCCTGTCTTATTCACGGGTGCCATGATACAAGTTGCAGGGGCTGCCTCAGGGTTTCGTTCTGTCCCCGACGCTCTTCTTTTTCTTGCCACCTCGCTTATTTGGAAGTGCCATGTTGTAGTCAAACCAAATTCAAACCATGTTATATTCAAACCATGTATTCAAACATTATATTCAAACCATGTTATAGTCGAACCAAGTTACATCAAACTCGCGAAAAAAGCACCTATCAGTTTGATATTAGCGCATCATTTGATATAAGCATGCTACAGAAATGGACGTCATACAAGCACGTATCATTTATAAGAACACTGTATTGATGAGACTGCCTTACTTTCCCTTGAAATAGTCCTGTACCTTCTTCTGCTGCTTGAACAACCTCGCTGCCCGAGACAGTACACACTTCCTACATTGTATAAAGTGTTGTAGCAGCTGAGGCCGCAACTTTCCATGCTCACGCAGAAGTGCCGGACTACGCAAGTGAACCAGCCACCTCAGAGGGTGTGGGGAAAAGGATGCCATTACTTTCCTCTTGTACACACTTTCATTTACGCTCAGCCTTCGTAGTTTGCGGCCATTGTAGTTTGATATATTGATAAATTTGCTATGTGTTCTCATTTGTAAATACAGTCTAATCCCGCCACAACAAAATTTATGGGACGTGCAAAAAATTTCGTTGATGCGAAATCTGCTCCAACGCATCACGAATGGGCAAGAAAAATAGCCCCATATATTATCCGCACCCTTTGACCGCATAATGCAAAGTTGGAAAAAGGAGTGACGCGCAATTATGTCGTGTTTATTCAGACACCAAACGGACCAATGGCTCCTATTTTTTTTACCCACATGTGTAAGAGCGTTACTGGGAGGGGGTGAAGAAATGCAGTCACAAAACACATTGCTGTATAGCAAGGCATATCTACTGAGCTAATAACCTGCAGATAGCTGGTAACCCTGTGAAAAGCCCTCCTCTTACTTGTGGCAGGAGCTGCACCTGTTATGTTATCCTCTGACTGGGCAGGGTGGCATCTGACTTGGTAGGTAAGCTGCGGGCGTTTGCATTTATGACAAGCGAGTGAGCACTCGCGATTAAGATAGGGTGACGACAGTTCAAAAAGTAAACATGAAAACATTATTTTTGCATTTGATATAGAAAATTGGTGGAAGGGAAAACTGCAATGATAGCTGCTCACAATGTATACATGACGGAGTGGATGGGCTCTGTAGCCCCACCTTGTCGAACTGGGCCTGTGCCTTGTGTAAAAATGGCCAGCCACGTCGTTATCCGCCAGCGACAAATGGCA
This sequence comes from Haemaphysalis longicornis, assembly GCA_013339765.2. Classification (NCBI taxonomy): domain Eukaryota; kingdom Metazoa; phylum Arthropoda; class Arachnida; order Ixodida; family Ixodidae; genus Haemaphysalis; species Haemaphysalis longicornis. The sequence continues at coordinate 48,284,627 of CM023449.1, read as the reverse complement.
TCCAGCTGTGAGCTTGTTTTTCTTTATGGTTTATGGGTGGTGGTGTGGGCGCACATTTTTCGGTGAAACTGAGCACCCTGAATGTGTAAAAAGTTACAGATGGCGGGCGTTATGCTTATTTCATCGTAAAATAAATGTTCTAACCCAGCCCCACTGAGCGAAAGTTTCATTGAAGCGAAAACAAGCAAAAAAATGGTTCGTTCTCGCGAGGACCTTGTTGCATCGACGGGGTATTGGAAACATTTCGTTGAAGCGGAGTTTGTTGTAGCAAGGTTCAACTGTAGTTTGATATACAGGATAACTCGGATGGAGACGGGTTTGATACTTTCAAGTACAAGTGCATGAATTGTAGAAGCTGCTTGGTAAGTGAGTTAGTGGTGCCATAATGTGAATCTGCGGGTGTTCAGGGCATAGTGATTGTTAATGTTGGCCCTTGACGGTTGCCTGTCCCACATTCTTCCGGCACACCCCTTCCTGCTGGGTGCAGGTTGACTACGAGTACAACGCCAAGGCCCTGAGCCTGCCGGCAGGCACGGGGGCCACGGGGGTCGGCCAGCCTGCGTCGACCACCAACCCGTCCCCTGCGGCACCACCGGGACTCCCACCGCTCACGGGGGTGTGCCTGGGCGTGCCCATGGACGGCGGCGTGACGGGCGTGCAGGTGGGTGCCCTCTGGGCTGCTGTCACGGAAAACGGTGGTGGTTGGCATGAGCTGCGTTATGCACTAGGAGAGGTGTTGTCTGGGGCTGACTGGGGGGTTCCATTTTGTGATGGGAGCTTCTGCCGAGTGAGGAAGTCCTACGGTGCGAGTTCTGATCAGGTGTGGTGGTGGAGCGCCATGCTTTATGCGCTATTTTCTTCACATTTTACGAACTAGGCACTTATCTTGAACGACTTGGCCGGCAGTTTGGTTTGGCTGTGTTTCGACGCAGTGACAGCGGCTGCTGGCATGCTCCGAAATCGTCAGCCGCTGATTTGTAATGGGGTGCATGTACATATATTACTTTCAGATTGGGTGAGAGTTCGCTCGCTTACATGAATAAGTTCACTTCTCAGCATCTGTGTAGTATGCTTCCGCACGTGTCATGAACTTTTCACGTTTCATGCGAGAAACAAATGTGCTAAACGATAGAACGCGCCTACATGCTGAAAAGTGAAACAGTAAAACTTGTGTACATAACGGGCTTAAAGGGACTCCAAGTAGGCTTCCGAAGGTCGCCATTTCAATTGTGCAGTTGCTAGAGTACCCCTTCACGACAACGTATACCAAATATTGCACCTCTGCATAAAGCAGGGGCCGCACAAACACACAACAAAGATGCTTCCTTTCTTCCTCGCTCACCTACCGCTTCCTTGCCGCCACACTGCCACACTCTGATGTGCAGCAGAATGCTCTGACGCAGCCTCTATGACGCACGAAGCACTGAAGAGTACGGCGGCGCTAATGGTGAGCCCCTTCAAATGCAGTAGTCAATCAGCGTTCTCAGCTCTGAGAGAAGCACCAGTGCGGTTTTGGCAAGCGGTGCTCCAGCACCGGTGGCACGGCGTATCTTAGTAGAGACGAATGTCGATCATCACCATTCGTCACATTGAGTGCAGCTGAGTTTGACAGATAAAGCGTGTCATTTACAAGGTACAGTGGAATCTCGATGATACGATTCTGGGTGCTACGAATTTCTGTGAAGTCCCGGCAAAAGTGCATTGTTTGCAATGGGAAAAATTTCAGTTGTTACGAACGGACCTGCATGGCCCGGCAGATGATATGAACGACCCGGCGAGGCGCCCGACTGCCGAGCGAGCAAGTGACGGCAACGTACGGGCTCTCTCTCCCCTCTTTGTCACTCTTTCTCGAGGAACGGCCGGGCTGTTGTTTTCTGCTCGCGAAAACGTGCCGTGCACGCCACAGGCGCGCTGAACCCGCCGTGGAACCACCTGCACGTTGCGCGTGGCGCGGCCGGTGGTGGCAACGTGGCGGCGGCTTCTGCCGCAAAGTGTTAGAGGCGCCCGAGCTGACCGCTTCTAACTGCTCTTTAAAATGCCACTCAAGCTGCTGAGCACGAGTTCGCAGGTTAGATTCCCGCCGGCGGCGGCAGCCGCTTTTCTGACGGAGGCGAAAATCAAAAACGCCCGTGTGTGCAAGATTTCGGCGCACGTTAAAGATCCCCAGGGGGTCAAAATTAATCCGGAGCCCTCGACTGCAGCGTGCCTCATCGCCCGCGTTGCGTCGGCGCGTTAAACCCCACAAATCAAAATGCCCCTCAAGGCACACACTAAGTTGCTTGTGCGTTAGAGGAGCTGATAATGAGGGCAAAAACGGTACTATAAAACGTTACCCAGTCCTCTACTAAAAGCGCCGATGAAATATTTGCCGAAGTGGTAAGCCTAACGTGTCTGGCGGAGCCAGCTGGCTGTTTCGAGCGCCCCAAAGCTCCTTTCACTGCCGCGCGCGTTACTGTCTGACCAAGGCAGAAGCTGCCGTGGGCGCGGAATCGTCGACATGGGTGTGAAAAAATCATATGCGCAATGCCAACGCGCACAAATCGCGCGAAAAAATGTGCCATGCGGTTCACGCCTTGACTCTTGTAGCGTGTAGTGAGTTTGGGCACTGCGAGTGAGGAGACAAATGCGAATTTTTGTGTGCTCCAGAAAGGATTTTTGAGAGTCATGGAGGTTTAAAAAAAGCACGCGAAAGTAAGAAAATAAATAAACGAAGGCTTTTTCTTTAGTGCTCAATTTTTTGGTCTGTCTTGGTTCACAAATTTCAGATGATACGAATATTTTTCGCGGTCCTGCTAGATTCATATCATCGAGATTTTACTGTATTAATAACGCTGAAAAACATGGAGAGTCTCTGCAGGTGAAAACACCGCTGCACGTGCAATCCTAGCAGGCGTCTGCCTGCACGGTCAACAAGGAGCCCACTCTGTGGTGTCTGCACTATACGGCATGCACCACAGCAGCTAGAATTTGTCACCGCCCACCGAGCAAGACTTGCTGAAAATCAGTTCATAAATGTGTGAGAGGGGGGGATAGTGCAGTGAAAGATTGCACTGGTGATAGTTGTCGGCGCGGCTTCGTAAAGCGGTGACTGATTAACTGCAGCGATGCTAAGCCTTCTCTGCCGACCTCGGAGGGACCTGTTTGCCGTGACAGCGCCGCATGCAGAAACGCTAGCGGGCAGCTAGTCTTCGGTGGAAATCCCCAGTTACTGTCGTGAGCGAACATGTTGTGCTTGGGACCCCCCCTACCTGGCTTTCAAACACTCGTTTCCACTATGCTAAAATGGTCGTGCCGACACGACCACGGCCGACGCGAGGAGCACGGTCGCCGGCAGGTTGGAGCGGCTTGACCGGTCCTGCTCTGCCGTGGTAGGAAGAGCCTGCACGGCGGCTGCCTCAAGAAAAAAAAAAGTGTGACGTACCACCCAGCCGAGCCAATCCATTGTTTCTCGCGCCTGGTCAGTGACGTCACCGCTTCCACAGTGCTTTGGAGGCACGATGAGAGGGTAAGAGCTCTGGGCCTTATTGCTGGCCGTTTTTAATGAACGGTAACTCGGCTAACACTTGTGGGCCTGCTCTCTTCGGCATGCCAAGGAACGAGGCACACTGCGGTTGTGTACAAGAGAACTCTTTACTCACATCTTGGCTTAATCAGCGCGCGCGGTTCAGGCACACACCAAACCCTCTAGAGTCCCGAGTCCAAGTCTCTACGCGCGTGCCTCCGCACGGCACCACCGCCCACTGCTCCGCGCTCCCCAACACCATCCCTCGAGCGAAGATGTCCCTTTGACCCGCGGCCGGTGGGCTCTCGGCAGGAGAGGGAGGGTAAGGGGCGTGAGCTCACGGTGAGTGGCGCCAAAGCTGTCCCCACACACTCAACGCTTTTAAACCGTTTCTGCGGCAGAATATTCCTCTTTGCGCAGCCTTTGCAGCCTTTGCGCACATAAAATTTCAACCTTTAGAACCCTGTTTGTTTAAGGCTTCTCTTTAAAGGGACAGACCACAGATTTTTGTCGCGTATATGTTCTCTAGCTCATATGAAAGCCAGTGTTTTGTATAGCCCGTTAACCACAAGCGATTTACTAAAAAATTGGCGGAAATTTTTTATTTCAGCAAACTGAAGACATGACAATTTTTCTTTTTTTGTCGTGGATTGTATTTTGTGCCTTTTTTCTGTGTAGAACGCAGACTGATTGAGTACCACTGTAGGGTTTATCGGTTCTTTGGGCTTCGCCAAGCTGTCAAAGTAGCTTTTACCTGAGGAACCATCCACTTATGGAAAATAAACTTGTTTGTATTTGTCCTTGTCCCTTAATGTTAAAGGGACAAATACTAAGACAAGAAGAGAGCAGGGTGGGTCAGTGAACAAACATGTATTAAGGACGTATTAGTAGAAATTAAGCAGAAGAAATGGGCATGGGCAGGGCATGTAATGCGGAGGCAAGGTAACCATTGGTCATTTAACGGTAATGTAGTGGATCCCTAGAGAAGGCAAGTGTGGCAGGGGGCAGCCGAAAGTCAGATAGGCAGATGAGATAGAGAAGTTTGCGGGGATACATTGGTCGCAGTTGGCAGAAGACTGGGATAATTGGAGATCCATGGGAGAGGCCTTTGCCCTGCAGTGGGCGTAGATAGGCTGACGATGATGATGGTGGTGGTGCAGGCCAAGCCCCCGTGCGTGTGGAACCAGGAGACGCAACGGGCCCTGTGGCGGCTGACGGAGCCGCTGGGCGGGAGCGCGTCGTCGGGCGGCAGCCAGCGGGGCGGGTCCCTGCTGGCGCGCTTCGCACTCTCCCGGGGCCCCTCGACGCCCCGGCCCCTCGAGGTGCGCTTCCTCTGCGAGGGGGCCACCCTCTCGGGCGCCACCTTCGAGCTCATCGGCCAGGGATACCGCGTCTCTCTAGTCAAGCGGCAAATCATGTCCGGTGAGCGACTACTCGGCTGACTATCGTTGCATACCATGGAGTTGTGTTGCCCCTAAGGCAGCTCAGCTTCAAGGTGAAAACCTGAGCGGCGATGCACTAGAGAGAGAGAGACGCGTGATCTAGTTTGTCTCTCATCCTGCGATGACTCCCCACGAGGCGTGTCCTGTTTTTGACTTGTGGCAGAACACGGCAGATTTGAACACGTGTACTCACCCTAGCAGCACTACTTTTATGTGCACTGTCAGCATATCTTTCTTACTCTTTGGCCATGACTATTTTGCCAGCAACCTTTCTGTTGATGAGCACATAAATTCATTTTGTCATCCACATTAATTAGTCAGTTCAATTCGCCACATTAGCTACCTCATCCTCCATATTTTTGCCTAAACTTGCTACAGGTATCTAGAGGCTCTTTGCGTGTTTGAAGCGCAAGGTGCTTTTGGTCTTTGGGTAGTTGTTTGTGCAGATGACAGAGCCATCCATCGAAAGCACTGTGGGTTTTTGGGCATGTTTTTTTTTCTTCTTCATTTCAGAAGCTTAGTAGAACCAGGTGCATACCTAAGCAGAGGTGGGGAAGGGCGAAGTTTTTGATAGCGCAAGGCATTCCTTAGCTTGCGCTTTTGTTTACTTTACGATATGTGTGGCCGCCAAACACATTCAAGATTGGCTGAACGACGAGACATATAAAGGGGCCCTAAAACAATAGGCTTAGATATCACTAGCATTCACATCCTTAAAAACTACCAATCCAGTTAGTATTGAACGTTGCAGTAATAGGTCGTGCCATGTTGAAATTCTAATTTAGGCACCTAATATGCGCAGAATGGTGATGTTGAGCACCAAAATCTGATGCTGCTTTCGTCACTTCTCCCCGTGCAGGGAAGTACCTATGCGAGCCGTGACAATTGCCCGCGACGGCGATGACGGGCCGTCCCCTGCCACCTGTCCCAGCCTCTCCGCCGTCAAGCCCTGACGAAGAAGACCGCAGCGCCCTAGCGGCGGCAGCAGTGCCTTCCCCGGTTGCTGGTCCGACCGACAGGCACGAAGCCGCCGCCTCTGAACTTTCTCAGCCGTCCTCCGAACCTCCTCCTCTTTCGCGTTCCTACACCTCCAAGCCCCGCCCCCGAAACTCCGCCCCATCGAAGCCCCACCCCAAAACTCCGCCCCTCCCGAAAAGTCCCCACCCCCGACGCCTTCGCCTTCTCGGAGCCCCACCCCCGAAGCTCCGCCCCCTCAAAGTCCCTCCCCCGAAGCCACGCCCCCTCCACATTACCATCCACCACAGCAGCAGCAGCAGCAACACCAGGCCTCGCCTCCGCCCATTCTCGCCCCGCCCCACATCTCGGCCCTAACCGTCACCGTCGTCGCAGCCAGCGTCTTTTGCCTCGCCCTGCAACTTGTGGCGCTGTGGCGACGCAGCAGCTGAGGTTGCCCAGCGAACGAAAGAAGCGGCAACGGGCAGAAGTGACATCCTCCTCGCAACCTTCCGAGCCTGCCTCTCTCTCTCCCTCTCCTCCTCTCTCTGACTCTTGATGAATGAGCGAGAGGCCATACAAGACAGAAACTCCTCTCTTTTGCCGTGCTGGCGTGACCCCTTCTTTGCTTCACGTGTTACAAATATTTTTGTTGTTTCTCTCTCTCCCCCACCGCAACGTAAAAGCGCCCCGTAAGAACCTCTGGAAGGCGTGACGTGGTGCGTACGATGGTGGGTGCTGTCCGTTCAACTTTTCTCTCGCAGCGAGACGCGAGCAAAACGTGTTTCTTTTAACAGCAACGGCAGTACGTAGTACGGACAAAAAAGAGCCCCGTGTGACTAAAACTTTTCTCCCGGTTCGCAACCTGTGTCGCCTTTCCCGCATTTCTGCGAGCGAGGGGAATTGTACATAGAGAGGATATTTTTTAATGAGATGGTGTTCACTCCCCCTTTCTCCGTTCTCCGTATATTTCGTCCGTTTTGTAATTGTCGTCTTGCAGCCCGCGGTTGCGGTGGACGTGTTGTCGCGGACGACACATTGCAGGTTGCTGGTTGTGCTGCGACGGTTGCCGCTGTATTGCCTCATCTAGGTTTTTTCTCTCCCGTGACCTTTGTACATACGCGGTGAAAGAAAGACGAAAGCCACAAGAACATAGTGAAGCCGCTGCGTGTTGCTTAAATATTTTTGCTGTTTTAATTAAAACAATTGCGTCGTTTGTTAGTTCTTTTTCGCCTTAGCCCCTCCCTTTTTTTTTGGAATGAATGCGTTGTTTAAATATACCATGAGTTGTTGCCTGACACTTGTCTAACCTTAAGTATATACATAAAATATTATATATATATATATATAAATATATATAAATATATACACTCATTGTTGTTGATTTGATGGAATGCTTTGCTTTACATGAGCGACAAGAAATAAAAACTGGGAAAGAAAAAAAAACAGCTTGTGAAGGAAGCAATAAAATTGCTGCCTTTTAGAGCGAGTGCTGTGTTGTGTTTTATTTTGCGAGAGAACAGAATTGGCTGGCAAGCCAATGTGATATGCAGGTTGCAAGTTGCTGGACATCTGTTGTCGATGACATGCACAATGTGTCGTAAAAAGTTTCAGCAAGCTCGCATAGATAATTTATGTTGGGTTTAATTTAACCCAACACATTTAGAGTTTCACCCCTCAAGATCTTGTATGCACGGTTTTGTGCTTTCTTTGGTCCAGTGCGCATTGTTTGCCGATGTGAAATTTTCACAGAAGTGGATCGTTTCGCACTTATTAGAAATCGCAAAGGCTGCGTTGAAAGCCGTCTTCTGTGTACCTTAATTCACATGATGGGCTTGCAGGGTCTAAATATTGAACCTAGGCTGTGCAATTTAACCCTTTGGGTCTGGTGGTGTCAATTGACTGCCATCACATTGAAGTTCCTCTAGCGCATAGAGAACGAAACCAAAACCGCTAGTTTTTTGGGCAATTGTTCTTCATTGATGCCTATTGCGACATATATCACTGCTGTTTCCTTTTAATGGAGCTTTTTGCTTCAAAGAAGCAGCAGCTCCTGTGAAGACGAAATTACACCATTGAGACTGAAAAAAATGGCGGTTCTGGTTTTAGTCCCAGGCTTGTAAATCTATAAATACGTGCATTACGAAGCTGATTTTTTGTTTGCTGGTTCATGTAGTCGTAAGGTTTAGGAAAATGTGCAAAAGTGGTGTCTCTGCTCAACATAAAAATTTTAATTGCCAGATGTCCTAATTATATTTATCATTAATAAGTCTGTAATTACTTGCACTTCCAGCTTTATTCTTTGTTTAGGGGCTTATGGGACCCTAAAATTTAAGAAAGCACACAAGACATGGTTTTGCTTAAAATAAGAAAATCATGGCTGAAAGGGTTAATCGTGTCGTGCCATTTCGGGTAGTCTACACATTCGCTGCACTACACAATCTCGGTCCAACGTTTCTTTGTGTGGAAATGCAAGCATGCTATACTACTGTTGCAACTTCTATCGCCCAGCACTTCTGTGTAAGCATGTACATGCATGGTCTTCGGCGGAACAAATGGTCGAGTAGAGAGTGAAACTAAGTCTGGAGAAGTAAAAAGATGAAATTAATGACGTGTGCATCATACCTCGGCAAAGTTGGCACGGCTCACTCAAACTCACTCACAATGTTTTTTTCGAATCACCTCTCACTCAAACTCAGACTCAATGCTGAGCAGCACATCTGAGCTCACTCAAACTCAAACTCACCTTGAGCGCAAAACTCAGAACTCACTCGGACTCAAAACTCAAAATGTACTCAGAACTCAAAATGTACTCAAACTCGAAATGTAATCAAAACTGAAAATGTACTCAAACTCAAAATTTACTCAAACTCATTATGGACTCAAAACTCAAAATGTACTCAAAACTCAGAATGTGCTCAAACTCAAAGTGTACTCAAACTCAAAATGGACTCAAAACTCAAGATGTAATCAAACTCAAAATGGACTCAAAAGTCAAAATGTACTCAAAACTAAAAATATACTCAAACTCAAAGTGAACTCAAAACTCAAAATGTACTCAAAACTCAAAATGTACTCAAAACTCAAAATGTTCTCAAAACTCAAAATGTACTCAAAACTCAAAATGTTCTCAAAACTCGAAATGGGCTGAGAACTCAAAATGAATTCAGAACTCAAATGGCCTCGCAACTCTCTCATGCTAGGAATTTACTCGGGGGTCAGATGGACTCTGATTTCATTAGCAGACAGTGTTTTCAAATTCACGCGTGGTAATAATATTATGGGTGCCAATTCGTGAGCTCAAACTCTTGCATTCGCCACGACATAACACCGTAGCTCCTGTGAGGTCGGAAACAATTTTCGTTGCAGATTTAATACAGCTATACCTGCTGCCCATGAAGAGTAGCGCTGGTTGGAAGCGTACGTATATATTGGATACCAAACTCTTGATGTAGGCTCCGTGTTCGTGTTCATGACAGAGGCGGTCCAGGCTCGATGGTGTGCTGGGTCCCCAGGTCGAAACAAGCAAGATTGGGTGAAGGGACGTGCGCTCACTGCTCCGTTCATTTATGTCGAAGCTGTTTAGGGTTACGGTTCCGTGCATTCTTGCTCTGCATCCTGAAAAAACGCCTTGTGTCAAAGGGAACTTTCCCCGCGAATCTCTGAAGCGCGAGGTGTTCATGGATATACCTTTGCTGTTTTATTGCGTAGCATTTTTAGCCGAGTACACCCCTCCCCCTATCCCCACCATAATCTTGTAACGCCCTGCATATACACAAAAATGCAGATATCACGGAAGTTCAACCTGTAATCATTATAAAAGCGTAAATGTAGAGAATTGATAAAACTAAATGATAAAAATCTAAAAAAGAAATAAGAAAAATATCGAAAATGGCGAACCGTGTAACACGGGAGTCATAGATCGTCTCAGATTGGGTGAAAATGCAGAGAGGTGTGGCGCTAAAGAATGTGGCGTATCAAATTGAGGGTCTCGAGGAGGGAAATCACGTGGGACAAACAAAAAAGTGCCTCGTTGTTTGCTGAGGCACTTGTATTAGTTTTTATTAGCATTTGCTAGGTGGGATGAGCTCTCGTAGCTCGGAAAAACACCACGCTGTCGTTGTAAGCAATGACCGCCTCCGTACCCAGCTGTTAACTTCCAGCATGCACGCGTGTGTGTGTGTGGGCGTTTGAGAGAGTGTGTGAGTGAGAGAGTGTGAGAGAGAGAGCGTGATAGAGAGTGAGAGTGAGAGAGTGTGAGACAGTGTGTGAGAGTGAGAGAGAGTGAGCGCGAGTGTGTGAGAGTGAGAGTGTGTGTGTGAGAGAGAGAGAGGAGTGAGAGAGTGTGAGTATGAGAGTGAGAGGGATAGAGTGTGAGAGTGTGCGATGATGCGATGAGGTTTTTCGGGAGGGGGCAAGAGGGAGTGAAAAGGGCCCGAAACTGTCTGGCGTGGGGTGCCGACACCTTATCAGGCCCCTGTGAGAGTGAGAGATAGAGACAGTGAGAGAGTGAGAGTTAGAGTGTGAGAGAGTGTGTGAGAGTGTGTGTGAGTGTGAGTCAGAGTGAGTGTGAGGTGAGTGTGCGTGTGAGTGAGTGAGAGCGAGAGTGTGGTGTGAGTGTGGTGTGTGAGTGAGTGAGTGTGAGTGTGAATGAGAGTGAGAGTGTTGCGTTTGAGTGGAGTGAGAGTGTTGAGTTTGAGTGGAGTGAGAGTGTGAGTTTGAGTGTGAGTTTGAGTGAGTGAGCGTGTGAGTGTGAATGTGTACCTTTTGCTATATACCTTTTGCTATATCATAATTATAACCAGAAAGCATTTTTATATTTGTCCCACGTGATCCCCCTCGACGAGACCTTTAATTTGATACCCCACACACCCTAGCAGGGTCATAAGGAATTCATACCAGTCAAACTAACTATGACTCTCATGACTGTAACCAGGACGCATTATTTAAGTGTCCGACGTGATTCCCCTAACTGGAACCTTCAATTTGACGCCCCACATGCTTCAGCGGCCTCACCTTTAATTTAACCCAATCTATGACTCATAATGACTATCTCATGATTCGAGCTACGAAGCCTTTTTTTATTTGTACCACGTGATTTCCCTCGTCAAGACCGTAAATTCGATACCCTACATGCCCTAGCGGGGTGGGGTCACTTCGAATTTTACCCCAATATAAGGCTCGCCATGACAATCTCATGGTTATAACCAGGAAGCATTTTTGTATTTTTCCCACGTGATTCCGCTTGTCAAGACCATTAATTTGATACCCATCACATCCCAGCGGAATCAATTCGAATGTTAAACCCATCAATGACTAACCATGACTATCTCAAGATATAGCCCTACCCCATTTTTGTCCCACGTGATTTCCCTTATCGGAACCTTCAATTTGATGCCCCGGACACCCAGTGGCATCATTGTGAATTTTAACCTAATTTATCACCAATTTTGACTATGTCGTGATAATAATCAGGAAGCACGTGATTACCCTCATCGAGACCTTTAATTTGATACGCCACACGCCCTAGCGTCATGAACTTGAATGTTAACCGAATATATGACTTACCATTACTGCGTCATGATATATTCATAACGCATTTTCATCCCGAATGATTCCCCACATCGAGACCTTGAATTTGATTCCCCACATGCCCTCGGAATGTCATTTTTAATTTTAAACCAATCTATGACTCATTATGACTGCCTGATGACTACAATCAGGAAGGATTTTTTTATTTACCCGCACGATTCTGTTAATCTGGACCTTTCATTTGATACTTTACACGCCTTAGCCTCATCAGTTTCACTTTTCACCCAATCTAATGTGGTCATTATTCTGTCTTAAGGGGCGCTGCCCAGTCAATTCAGCTAATTCATTTGAAACAGAAGAAAGGACAGCCCCCGCCCCCATTTCCCCCCGGCTTTCACGTCTCCCTTTGTGACCCCTAGTATATCAAGCCGTTAACAGTAGCAGGCGAAACAACCAGCACTCCAGCGCCGCCGTGTGCTTTCCCACCACCCTTTCCCACGCTCTTAGTGGATCCGTCAGGAGGAAAAGTTAAGACAACCCTTTTTTATGACCTCACCAGTCAATTATCACTCACGCGCCCAGCCGCGAAAATTAGGTATACAGCAAGTGCTTATGGCCATGAAAATTGAACAAGAAACTAAAAAAAATCAGATACCCCCTCCCTCCCAACCGATCATGCAGATCGTGGTTGGTGCCGTACCCGCAGGTAACCCGAATTCCGAGCCCACAGTGACGCATGAAACTTAACAGCCAACCATAGCAGCCTGCTAGGCTACTCATATATACTCAAACTCAAAATGGACTCAAAACTCAATATGTACTCAGAACTCAAAATGGACTAAAACTCAAAATGTACTCAGAACTCAAAATGGACTCAAACTCAATGCACTCAGAACTCAAAATGGACCTCAACTCAAAATGTACTCAGAACTCAAAATGGACTCAGAATTCACTAGGTCTCGGGCGTACTCAAACTCAATCGGACTCAAACTCAGTCGGGCTAACTCGGCTCAAACTCCCTCAAGCTCAAACTCACCATGCCACACTAGCCTCGCGCTCACTCAAATTCAAACTCACGCGTGAGTTTGAGTCCAAATGAGTCTGAGTGAGTGGACTCATGAGTGAGTTCGCCGACCTCTGGTGTGCATCGACATGTACGATGACATAAGCAGACTGCTCAGTTTGCTCACGATCCAGAACTTGGAGGGAAAAAAATCTTGGGTTCCTCCGACTAGTTTCTAACTAGTATATAGACTTTTTGATTGTCACGTGAGCACATATGTCTGTGATGCCGCAGAAGAAGCAGGATGTATTCTGTATTGCGGAGGGTTGGTTCGTGCGCCACAGTTGCTAGTTGCTGCACTCTGTGAGATGAGTGCATAGTTTGAAATCTATTCTATCATGGCTGTGGTTCTGCTGTAGACACTCTTGTCACTGAATGATGTCAGAATGTTGCTGAGGTGTTTAAACAGAACCAAATTTGCCTGGCTGGGATTAAACTGGAGTAGCAAGTGGCAGGATGTTGCTGAGAAATGGGAAGTTACAAATGGCTTCAGCCATGTGCGCAATCCTGATTGGTCTTTGTGTCTTACATTTGAGGCATCAAGTGTCTTTTAAAGTGAAAGATTTAACAGGATTCAAAGTATTGTACTTGTTTCTGCAGACCCTTACACGAAGCAAGCCACATCATTCACTTATTCTCATTCTCGACTGCTGCTATTGTACAGTGTGAGGTATTGAAAAAGAGGGGCCATTTGTCCTGTCAAGACTTTCTCTATTTCTGCAGAAATACTGACATTCAACTAGTCGTACTTACAAAGCATGGCCGATTTGTCACCTTACATCTTTCATAACATCATACACTTGGCAACATACAGTCAAACCCGTTTATAGTGAACTTCAATATGCACCGCGATTAGTTCGATATAGCCGAACCCGGCTATAACGAGCGCATTGCTACGAGTTCGCAATCCGCTGGAGCCCCGCGCCGCCTCCCCAACTCCGCCATCCGCGTAGGCAGAAACGAACACAGTACAGTAGCCATTACCATACCAAAATAATCCATTTATTGCAAGTATCAAAGCTACTTTCCGCCTTAACTGCCCACGTTGCAAAAAAAAAAACGGTGATTTTTGTTTTCACTTTCGTTTTGGCGGCTTCAACTAGCGTAGCATTCTCTACACGAAACATCGTTTGCACCAGTTCGAGTCCGCGTTCTCAAAAATCTAAGAGGCATTGGCGGAGCACATCGACTGCCGAAAGCGCTTCATTATAAGCGTCGGGAACGTTGGCAAGCTCTTCCCACCGTTCACCGATGCTGCTGTCTTGGTCCGGACTCGCTGACTGGGCGGGTTCCATCGCGAGTCCCACGCATCGGAAACAGTTACGGAAAGTATTAGGCGTCACGTCGCTCCGTGCGAGGCGCAATGTCTCAGTCGCCGCTCTTGCTCTGTGGTCGCGGCCAATCTACATCTCAATCGCCGCTCCGAGATCTGCATTTCGGCGGCCATTCTAGGCGCCCACAGTTCGATATATCGGATGTGAACTTCGTTATAAGGAATATGTTTCCCATGTATTTCCGTAACTGAATTATTTTTGTTCGATATATAGCATAATTCGCCCTATCCGGGTTTGACTGTATCTCAGTAGGAGGTGATGCCGACGCATTCTTGCATCATCATCGTCATCATCATCAGCCTGTCTACGCCCACTGCAGGGCAACGGCCTCTCCCATGGATCTCCAATTGCCCCGGTCCTGTGCTAACTGCGACCAATTTGTCCCCGCAAACTTCTTTACCTCATCTGCCCATCTAACTTACTGCCGCCCCCTGCCACGCTTGCCTTCTCTAGGGATCCACTCTGCTACCCTCAATGACCAACGGTTATCTTGTCTTCGCATTACATGCCCTGCCCACACCCATTTCTTCTATTTATTTTCTACTGATATGTCCTTAACACGCCTTTGTTCCCTGACCCACTCCGCTCTCTTGTCCCTTAATGTTACACCTATCATCTTCTGTTCCATTGCATCATAGAGAAAGCTTACATGCTCTGTGGTTTTCTTTTTCCTGGTTGAAAAGGTTGTGTGCACGTTACAATAGAGGACATGCTACAATTAAGAGTAAATTGAAGTGCAAATCGGAGGCTGTTAACAATTAGAAGGATCGCATAGGAGCTAACTTACAACTTTTCTCTTTATTCGTGTGAGCAGGGCACATTTGTGAGGGACGTCGACAAATGTCTTGCGATCAGGCCCCCACTTTGGGGAAGATTGATTTTATCCTCTCCCTCACGGCTAGTGGGACCGCATCCACACACCACTGAATTCTGACACTCAATAATACAGTAGCCGACAGAATTTTCGGATCTGGAGGGGAACGAAAAATAGTCCGAATAAAAGAGCAGTCCAAAAATCCACAAGTCATTACTCCTATGGGACAACTGGTGGTTCCTCGGGAAAGTCCGAAATATCTGGCAAGTCCGAATTTGCAGAGTTTGAAAAAACAGGCGGCTACTGTAATGGGTATGACGACGCACCATGCCGCACGTGCGTCTAGGTGAAGGGCAAAATAGTCTGCAAAAGTCTTCTTCCTGAAGAACGTACTTACCAGTGGCAAGAAATTATTACACCAGCA
This sequence comes from Haemaphysalis longicornis, assembly GCA_013339765.2. NCBI lineage: Eukaryota > Metazoa > Arthropoda > Arachnida > Ixodida > Ixodidae > Haemaphysalis > Haemaphysalis longicornis. The sequence continues at coordinate 48,269,562 of CM023449.1, read as the reverse complement.
TAACTCCACAAGTCGTCATTGTTCTCTGTGCTATAAAACAAATCCCAAAATAACAAAGCAATGAGATTTACAAAACATCATGCCCATTGAACCTTGCACCGTACATATACTTGATTTCTACGTAACTAAGCAAATTTATTGTCATTTCAATGTGACGAAGCTTCCGACAGTAAAATTTGAATAACTGTATGAAGCACGAGAAGTTTAGGCCTTCTGATGCAACACTGCCGTACTTACCAGCATGTGGGCATTGATGACCACTGACAACTGACAGTCGCCAAATATAACCAGAACGCTTGTAAGAACATGGCAGCTTACTCTATTTGCTGCTTTTTGTTTCTCCTACCAGCTGGTTATCTGTGTTAGGCATCACAAGTTATCCAACTGTTACTCCTGAACCTATTGACAGTCTACAAACATCAAGTTAACTAGTATGATTTATGCATGCTAGGTAAGAATATTTCGCTGAAAACTTCAATATAATGAAATGCAGCACTGTGTTTAACGACTCATATTGAGGCTTAGCTGTACTGCTTACGATAACATTGTGCAAAGATGAATAACGTTTTCACTGGAGTCGAGCACACATCACATTTCGCGACAAAATTTTTATTTACAGCAAGACGCAAAACTTTACTGGCATGCCACACCAACAGTGCTGAAGCACTGAATAGTCCCAGAACGCTCAAGCCACGATCATTTGTGTGTCGCCAAAACAACATTCCGACCTAAACGTTGACACAGCTTAAGTTCTCGAAACATGCACAACAAGAAGCAACATTTAGCTTGTGCCTTCAAGCACTAAGCCAGGCTTCCTGCTTCATCAAAAGTTCAGCTTCTATTGCACGCTGACTTCACAACGAGTGCATGTTAATGCTTCTCCATCTTCTCACGCGGATCCGATGCAATCCGGATCCGGAGCCTCATGTCATCTTGTCTCCCGACAGCGCACGAGTGCAGGTGTGGGCGCACTTTCACCAATCTCGACAACGTTGCCGTCTTCGTCGAAGCAGAGTGGCGTCTCCGGTGCGGCCGCCTCTGCGACTCGTTTCTTTTGCAGCAGTTGCAGCGTGTACATGAGATCTTCTGTGCGGAGCTCCTTGTCTGCAGGATTAAGGTGGACTGCAGAGCAGAAACTCCGAAGTGCCTGCGTGTTAAAGAGGGTGAGAAACGTGCAACACAAACTGTGTTCCCTTAAGAGCACAAAAACCAGTTTACAAAACAAAAAACTGGACCCACAATGATTGCGCGAGTTCTGGGATCGGCATGAAATTGAAAATTTTTGGGAAACCGTGGGTCGAGGAATGCGCGTATGTGCTGGTGTGTGCGTCTAAATAGAGAGTTTGTACACGCTAGGAGCCTTATAAGTGGTGCAGAATTACTAGGCTAGTGTATATGCTGAACCTGCAACTTCTGTTGAATTAAGGCTAGTAAAACGAGTTCACGTCAGCAGGTGCGCTTATTTGTGAAAAGAATTTTGTTGCATATACATGCGGTGAACAGCATTTCAGGCATTTATGAGGGCATTTCACGAAGAGTGTTGTACTGAAAGCGCTGGCCAGCTAGGCCAAACAAGCACTGAAATCAATAGTTTGTCTTTTCTCCCCCCCCCCTTTTTTTTCCATGAATTAAATTACATTTACCCATTTTATTCATCGCTGGCTATAAATGTCGGAGCATAGACCTCGCACAACAGTGTAGGTACGTCGTGACAAGGGGCATCATGCTGACTTGAACTTGTTTTCCTAACCCTGCAGAAGTCACAGATTTAGCATAGTAATTCAATTATTAACTCTGAGCTTTAGCAGGTCCCCAGAGAATATAAAAATGCATTAAGGGCACTGAACGAAACAAATGTGCAAGAACAACTGACCCACAAATGAACAGCACTAATTTGTGACGGGCGACACATCCCACGGAGCAAAAATATACATATAGGAGGCAAAAGGGCCCATTGCAGCGAGTGACCAGATAATGTCGCAATGAAAGTTAACATGGACTATAAAGCTTTGCAGCTGAACTGGCGAAGGAGAGGGCAGCAGCACCAGATGGACAAAATAGTAGCAGCCACAATTCATTTCGGACTCGCAGACTGAAATCGTGGTGGCCACGCACTTTCTTCTCTCGCAACAGGTGGTGCGACCTTAACCACGGTCGAGCACCTGTGACGTTATCTGGCTGCCCTAGGATTCGATGCTACCCCTCCCGTCTTGTTTTTACTCCATGACACAGCTGCATCGTAAATACTTGGCGCACCATACAACACGATTCAGTTGCGCACTGCCCTACGCAGTGAAAGAACATCATCACCGTGAACATAAAAGTGAGCTAAGTGTTAGGTTATTAAAAAATGTGAAGCAGCTCCACTCAACATGAAAGCTGTCAAAGTGTGAAGCAGGGATTCGCCAGAGGGGCTGTAGTACCCTCTCTTGACTAGTTTTATTATCAGCCTGGCGTTGATAATGAAATTAGTCAAGAGAGGGCCCACAGCTCCCGAAAAGAGCATATATAAAGACACTGGATTGAGTTTTCATTAATTTGAGTAATTAATGCATTATTTCATGATGTTTTCTTTATTTATATTACTGTGCACTTATTTGCAGCCTAGCAACGGCAGCGTCCATGGCAACGGTGCAGCGCAAGGATCACCTACTTTGCATATGAGTAACGCATGCCTCTGTGGCACAATGGGATAGACATAAGCTTTGTAATGTGAGGGACCCACGTTCAATCCCCACCAGGGGAAGCGGTTATCTTGTTGAAGCCTCTGTTTTGGTGCGGGACGCCACGACTACGGTGGCCAGATACCGTGAGCCTGGATGAGCTAAGACGACAAGCCGGCCCCCTAAAGTGCTCCGCACTTAAAAAAGAACACGGTGATCCTTACCATGTGGATCTCGCCGAGCTGTAGCGTGCCCGTCCGAGTGTTTGGTGGGCCACCCACCAGGTGGGGTCAAGCTTCACCACCTGCTCGGCCTCCTGGACTGCTGCAAAGTCTTCCCGCAGCAGCATCAGCACCTGGACACCGCGGGAAGGGTTATGTCATTCACTAACTGGCCAGATTGGTAAAAGCCGCTACAGTAGTCGACCGTTTTTTTCGTACTTGCTGGATATTTCGGACTTTGCCAAGGAACCGCCAGTTGTCCCATAAAAGTAATTTTTCAGACTGCTCTTTTCGTCGGACTATTTTTCGTTCACCTCCAGGTCCGAAAAATTTGTCGGCTACTGTAGTCAGTTTTTGCGAATGTGCACGCGGTTGCAAGTTTTACGTTCCCGACTAGTGGGTGTACTCTTTGCAAGGTTTCTTTTCGTAGTTTGACGTAAACATTTTAAAAATGTGCACGTGAGGAAACCACTTCTACACAAAGCGTAAGCAATGTGCCATTTGCTGTGACAACTTGTTTATTTGTGGTGATCTGTTTTTGTGCAACTCTGTATGTCACAGGATACATCTCAGCACAGAATTCAGCAGCCTCGCAAGTGCGTTGCAAGTAACATTGTGTGACAATATGGCGCTAACAACATGGAGTGATTTTGCCAGCAAAATGGGGAGCAATGCAACGAGCAGCAAACTACTTTTCATCGCAGTGGGAATTGCTCATTGCTTCACTCGTTTCTGGCTCGCCAGAAAACATCACTCATTCCACGAAGTGGCCTGAGTGACCAGCCAATAGGGGAGCTGTTTAAAAGGCGCAAGTTCCGGCTTGAGAAGAAAATGAAAGGAAGGGAGGAGTAGCAGAGTGTATTCTGAAGAAGTAACACTTTCAACATTTTCCATTAAATTTATATTGCTTTCTTGTTGTAAATGTACACGTTAAAAGGTCCTGCAGCCGTGCTTACCTTTGATAACCATACTTGTAAATAATCGGTGTACTATTGGGCGCAGTGTGGGAATACCAACATCGCGTTTCCCCGTCGCTCGTGCCATTGCTCTCATGTGGTTGCCTCAGAGCATTGCAACCACAAATATGTATTCTTCCAAGTACCGTATTTTCCGGTCTATAAGTTGCACCCCCATCAAAATGACAGTTTTTCAGAGAAAAAAAAAATGTTTATAAGTCGCACCGGTGTACAAGATGCGCTTGTTAATCAGGTAAACTCATAGAGGATCAGTTCGTTTGAAAGTGCGGCAAAAGTACATGGTTCCGGCAGCCGCCGCCTCTGAACGCATCCCCCTTTGATCAGTGCCAGACACGTGCACCTACCGGCCAAATTCTAGACAGAACTAGCTTCTCAAAAATGGTTCATTGATACACACAGACGGCATGAAACACTAACTTCTCAAAAACGGTCTATTGATACACATAGATGGCATGTACAGTCTTTGTCAAAATTTTGTGGGCCATGGTGACCTTGGCCGGAGGAGGCGCGCAGCCAAGCAGGGGCACTGCGCTTGCCGCTGTCGGCTGGTACGCGGCAAAACAGAGTGAGGGCAACTTTCGCGCTTCCTTTCGTAGTATGGCTGGCGCGATAAGTGCAGTGGCGCCGGTTTCTCAGAGCAGTCGCACTTCGCTTCAGTGCAGGCACTTTGCACAGCACTTGTCACGCCAGACACACTACAAAAGCAAGAGCAAAAGTTCCCCTCGCTCTCTTTAGCCGCGCAACCAGCCGACAGCAGCCAGTGCAATGCCCCTGCACGGCTGTGCGCCTGCTCCGGCTACGGTTGCCGTGGTCCACAAAATTTTGACAAAGACTGTACTTACAGACGGCCTTTAGGCAAAACCATCAAAGCCTTCTTCCTCCGACTCGCTAACAAATAATTCATTCATTTAGACCATAGAGCTGTGTCTCTAAATGGGCGCTGACATCACGCAGCACACAGGCACCTTTTAGAGCGTGGACCACACGCGGCCGCCACGTATTGGATTTATTCCATACATAAGTCGCAACCGGTGGATAAGACGCACCAACGAAAATTTCAGAAAAAAAAGTGACTTATACACCGGGAAATACGGTACTTTTTTTTCTTGCTTTGTTCGCTGTTTCTCCTCTCGTGTTAATACACCATACAACATACGATATTCTTTCGTAGACAGGCATATCATAGACATGCGTATGAGAATGCAACTTGGCACAATTTTCATGGGGGCAAGTGCAGTGCACAACTTCTGCTATGGCACCGCTTTTACTAGAACTCGAGACAAATAGTTTGCAAACACACACTGCACCTCTGAGACGACTGAGAGTGGCACTTAACTATCTTCACTTGCGTCAAGCCGACAGTCCTTACTGGCACGAAAACGCATTCTCGGTGACCGCATACCTGTGCCTTCATCTCGTGGAGGGCAACGTCACCAGGTGTCAGTTGCAGAGCTTCGTCAAACTTCTTCAATGCTTCCCAAATCTGCAGCTTAGAAAAAATGCATGTTGCTAGCTGTATTGCAACAGTTTGAATAGGTGCTAAGAGAAACGACACTAGCTAGCGATCGCAATTAGAAGGTTAATTGTTTCAAAATGGAGCCACCCTTTGGCGAGTACTTTTATGACAATGGTTTAGATCTTGCAGGTTTGATGATGACATCAACGGAAGGTATGTGCGACCTGCTCGCCTGAAGTCTTACCAGACAAAAAGATGGTACGCCACACCAGTTTTTTTAATGAGCAAAGCAACACGCACCAATAGCAATGTAAGCTAGCTTTGCATTTATTACGCTAGTAAATATTGTTGGTGGTTTGAAAGAATGCGTTTGTTTCTGTTTTCGCAGCGCTGCTTTAGATTTTCATCAAGTTCATCCGCGCGCAACCTCGTCAGAGATAGATTTCAAAGCGAGGGAGATCACGATTTCGTGTGCCATAAAACGACTACAACAATAATCTGACGCAAATGCCGCGTACGCAGTGGATTATTGTTGCTCCAGGAAGTCTGAGGGTTGCCAATATAGAAGTTGTTTGCAAATACAAAAAAACGCTGACTAGAAGTTGGGATCGCCTTCAGACGGCAGACGTGACACCGCAACCTGGGCTAAAATTGGGAGGCTCATGAAACGGACCTTTCGAGCTCTGCAAGCGTGGTTCCCTCTTGTCTTAGGCGCCGACTTTTCTGGGCGCAGTCTTCGAGCAACAGGCTCCGTCGGCGCTTGTAGCCGCTCAGCCAATCTACGCCGTCGGGTGGCTCGGCGTTTTCGTCGGCAGCCCTCTCTTCAAACGCTGCCGAGAGGCTCGGCGCAACCTTGTCACCAGCCTTACGTTTCCAGCCGAAGGCAGCTGCCTTCATATTCATGAGCCCAGCGATAAAAGCGACGAACCACGATACTGTTTTGTTCGCGACCAGAATCACATTACACACACGAAAACTGCAGAAATCGCGGATCACAGAGCGGCGACATGTTGAAATAGTGGCGATTGCGATTCATGCAGTGTCGACGATGGTTTCGATTTTGATAACAAAAACTACTTATTATGCAATTTTTTTACATTAAAAAACAAATTGTACAATAATGAAGTAGATAGAATGACGTTACCCAGGACGTTACTATGCTCGGAGCAAAAAATGCGCTCCTGTGCAACTGCCGCTGCTAGCTGAACTTGAGCCAGGTTGAAGCGCGGTTGTTTTAAAATTAGTACTTTATTGAGCGTACGCGCAGGTGAATAACATTCCATTTTACGAAATTGTTTGGCGTAGATTTTTAACTAAAATCACACGCTTTCCCATGAAACTCGGAGGTTGTTTATTTTGTGCGCCTTGGCTGTGCCCAAAGTGCGGGTCCCTGCCGCCGTCTTCGACGCAAGTGGTCTGCGTTCCTTGTCCATTGGGCATGTTGACTGTTCCGTATATATATTTTTAAAGCACACTAACGCCCTTTCCATCAGAGTGGCTATTAGGATCAGTACAACAGAGACGCGGACACCGGAAAGGGACACATTTTTAGACCATAACCAACATGGCCAGCAACAACTTTGTTGAATTCACGGAGCAAGAAAAGTATCGTATCTGTATGTTGAAGAGAGGTTGGAAAAACACGTTGTAACTGCTCTCTCCTTCGCGCTCAAGTTTCGCACGACGATCGCAATCTACGGTTTGCTTATTAGAAAACGAATATCAGAGCCAGGAAAACCCGATGGAATAGAAGCTGCAGCTTTCATGGTTTTAGTTCTCTATGGGTAACACGGCCAAGCACGGCTCTGTACCAGTGTAAGAAGAGCTTAGGGGATCTCGGCGTTCTTTACTACCCGAGTCGTAGCAACCTGAGGCCTTGGCCAACACCATAGTTCCGACACTCGCAAGAGTCTGCTCGCCGCTGGATAGCGCATCTGCGCACAGCATGCAGGAATAAAAGCTTGAGCACAGAAGCTAAGGCCTCTGAGGAAATGGATTGATGTGTTGCGATGTCTTCCCGCTGCTCATCCACATGCGGAGTCTCCTCTGCCGAAGAAGGCGAATATAGTTCATCCAAGTGTATCATTATTAGAATCTTTTTTCGTATGCGCCGTTATTGTTGTGGGCCATCATCGAAATCAACATCCCGTAGCACGTTCGCACGCTCTTGCTTTCTTTGCTGTGTCTTCCTATTTTCATGCCCGTACTACTATCTTTTGGGGCCACATCACTGGGATGTTGTCACCGCGGGGTGGCATGCAGCCATTCATGCATACATTTCCGAGACCAGGCGCCTGCCCTGTTAACTTTGATTCTTGCATGTACTTTTTCCGGCCCTAAAAGCCCATTTTTCTATTCCAAACTCTACTGTAAATTTTCACCAATTCTATAGGGGTATTCATTGAAAAGTTTAACTGTCAATTTCTTCGCTTGGCAAAACTGGAAATGGCCACGGAGATGGTCGATGCGCCACAGACATGGCGCGGCTTGTGCCACTGCGCCCGCACGCCAAAAAAAAAAAAAAAAAAGCACCGGTGTGCGTCGTCTGCTCCGTTTCAACCCGATTCTCAACGGTGGTGCCAACAGAGATGTTATTAATCGCACTCGCACTGAACTCGAGGCATTACATTGCGTTCAGTGGGGTACAGTATGGAACATCCACCACAAATCATGTGCTTAGCACGGACAAGTACCGCCATCCCGCGGAACCCGATGTAACCACTGACGGCGCACTCACATGGTTGCCTGCATGCGCACCTCGTCAGTGAATACAAACTATTTTGTAATAATTCTCTCTTTCTGCATATAAACCGCTATAGGTTTATAATTTTCCGATGTTTTAAGCGGGCGCATTAGCCCTCCTCACGCCCGACTCCTGGCCAATCCCCCACGTGGGTATGTGCCAGGTCACCAGGAACAACAACAACAATTTACTGTGTGACATTATTTTGGCTCTACCAGTCAACAGGAACGAAAACGGAAGGTTACAGCCCACCATGTGAGGTCACGATAAGCGTATGCGTTGCACTTGAACCATAGCTCAAATCTCTTCTTTGTGGTAATTAGGCTGTTGATACTGGGACATGCCGTAGCGTATCGAGCTTGGAATTTTCTAGGTCCAGGACTTCCCTTAGCCCCTTCCTCACCCGCTCCATTACCACCCTAAAGATTGAACTTACAGGCAGGGTACGAAGTATACGACCCCCACAGCTTGGACGCACACCAGCGAGTTGATGCTCAGAAACAAATTCGCGGCAGAGTCGACGCAGCCGCGGTGTTTGATGTAGGCTCTACGCGATACCTTTGAGGGTGGTTAACACGCGCTAACCCGAGTACCTTTCCTATGGGAGCGCTAACCTCAGTGCCTTTCCCGGGTCCGCCCATGTCCTGGCCGACCGTGTACCACCCGCCAACGGATCGTACTCAGCACTGCTCTTCCCGCGCCAGCGCCTATCACGCACCCTGTACCCACCCCCCAGTTCCCGTCTAACTCGTGAGGCTGCGTGCCTCATTCGGCAGGCTCAAACCTCTTCACTCACCTCCCATACATCCTTCACCCCATCCTACCTGTCCCACCTGTTCTTCCTACCCAACCATCCTTCGTTCTTATTGGGACTGCACCCGCCATCTCTTGCCCCATCCCTCGCCCCCATCACTTACTGGGAGTTCTGGCTGTCTCCCCCGCCGACAGTGAGAACCCAGGCTGCCCAAGAAGCTCTCTGTGAACGGCGTGTGCTCCGGATGTTGATGTTACCGCGAAAAAGTGGGCAAGACAGCAACGGCAGTACCGGAGGTGGAGGTCATCATCATAATCATCATCAGCAGCAGCAGCAGCAACAGCAACAGCAGCAGCAGCAGCAGCGGCCTATCTAGGCCCACTGCAGGGCAAAGGCCTCTCCCATGGATCTCCAATTACCTGTGCTAACTGCAGTCAATCTATCCCCGCAAACTTTTTGATCTCATCTGCCCATCTAACTTCCTGCCGCCCCTGCCACGCTTGCCTCTCTAGGGATCCACTCGGTTACCCTTAATGACCAACGGTTGCATTTCCTTCGCATTACATGCCTGAGGAGGAGGTAAACTTCCGTAACTCTGAAACAGAGTCCCTAAAAACGTGCAACGGAGGACAAAGACTCGTCTCACTCCTAGTGTTTTCTGTCCGAATGCTCTGAACGGGAGCAGTAAGGCTGTCCAGCTGTCACGCGGTACAGTCACGCAAATGCGTCAAGAAAATCAATTCGGTGGGCGACGGTGGCACGCACTCTTTACACAGCCCTCTTTGAGTTCTTGCCACTCCCCGTGGCCTCCAGCGCGTTACCAAAAGCGGCCGCACCGCACGAGTTAGCCACACCGATGTCAAACGTCCGCACAGCTGCGGTTTGAAGCGCCCAGTGTCAGAAAGCCCTAAATGAACGCTGATCATGAAGGTTCTCTTGTCGGTTGCGACGCTGCTGCTTGCCTCCAAGTGCGTCGTGTGTGCGGTATCTGAAGACACGAAAGTGTGCATCAGGGAAGCCTTCAACGTGAGCTCGGTGAGTGGAGAGGACAAAGCGAGAACGCTTGAAATAATGGCGAAAACTTTCAAAGAGACGCGAGAACGACCGATTCACAAAGGCCCTGTCATGGGGTTGGTGGCCGTTTTTGTGAAGATACTTAACGGTGACGGGATCATCAAGGACAAAGATGCCGCCAAGAAGTTCTTCGAAGTGTTTCTACAGTGCCATTCGAGCAAGGTACTAAGCTGGAGCAGCGTGCTATGCCAGGAAGCCAAGGACGCGAATAAGGGTCGTCTCACGGACGCGGACCTGAGACAAGTGGTACAAGCTGGCAATGCTGCCGTCCACGAACACGGAGGCCAAGTTGTCCCCGACGACATTTTAAAAAGGAAGTTCACTGAAGCACTAGGCAGCGAAGAGAAAGGCGAAGCGGCTTTGGAAGTGTGGAAACTACTCCATGAGTGTCAGAAAAAAAATCTCGCCCCGAACGCTGGCCGGTGATGTCCGTGCGGACAAGCAACGTCGCATTATCGGCCCAGAGAGGTGCGAGCTGGTAAGCGGCTATGCATGGGAGGATGAAAACCAAGTCTAAGCTTTTTTCACCGGGAAGCCACTCATCGTTTATATCACAACAGCAGCTGTGCACTGTTGAAAGTTCCTATATCCTGTGCACTTTGGCACTACGGAAAAAGAGATGGAAGTAATCTTGCAAGGTGCAAATAAAAGCAGCCTTATTGGCGACTAACAAAAAAATGGTATGAATGGCTTTATCTGGGTGATTGAAAACTGCGTAATATTAGAGCTCTTGCCAGCACGGAAAGGCTCTCTGTAACTGGGTGTACGCTGCAAGTATGCATGATCTTTTTTTTTTTTTTTTGCTCTAATGCATTGTTACCGAGATTTTAGTTAATTGCTGCAACCCAAACGAAGCCACTCTGTAGGCGTGATGTGAACACTGTGGCGCAAATGAGCCGGAAATGAAGTGTTTGAACTGCAAGTAAACGCCGAAGAGAAGAACAAAATATTGAAAGAGTTAATTTATGAAGGCCTCTAGAAATGTTTTAGTTTTTAACTCTGCTGCTCGATAGGTTGCTTGCTGTTCGGTTGCTTTGTCTCTAGTCGCACAAATATAGAGCTCGCTCCACGTGGCGGAGTTGATGTGTCTTTTAAGTTGTCCTGAAACGCCAAGCAAGAGAAAGCAAGGGGACCGTTGCTTCTACCTTGAAAAAGTGCATTGCTGCCAAATGCAATTGACAATGCAGACAATTTCTCGTTATGTCCCAGCAAGCGAATGTTCACGATTATTCCACTTTGTCGATGATGCGGGTTCTGAACAAATCATAGGCAGAAAAACCCTCTCTGACGTTTTTTCCGGAGCCCCCCCCCACACCCCCGGCGACCTGTTCCCTACCCTTTCACTCTCCGAAGTGCCATATGCCAGTAACAGTTGACATTTCTTCAGAATTGTCTCTACCTTTTCACATAAAATTTTATTGGGGCTAAAAGCTTATTGCGTCATTGAATTGGCGCAGACGTGGACGGCTTGCTTTCATACTTTGTATTTGTTTCTTCGAATCCTCACCGTAGGAGGACATGAGTGAGTGACTGCGTGAGTGAGTGCTTTGTTGATATAGAAAGTTGAAAAGAAGACAACTGGGGATATTTTGAACTCACTTGGGAGATCAGCGCGCTAGAAGCATGTATGTATGTATGTATGTATGTATGTATGTATGTATGTATGTATGTATGTATGTATGTATGTATGTATGTATGTATGTATGTATGTATGTATGTATGTGTATGTGTGTATGTATGTATATATTTATGTGTGCATGAATGTATGTATGTGTGCATGTATGTATGTATGTACGTATGTATGTATACATGCATGTATGTATGTATGCATGTGTGCATGTATATATGTATGTATGTATGTATGTATGCATGTGTGTATGTATGTATGTATGTATGTATGTATGTATGTATGTATGTATGTATGTATGTATGTATGTATGTATGTATGTATGTATGTATGTATGTATGTATGTATGTGTGTATGTATGTATGTATGTATGTATGTATGTGTGCATGTATGTATGTATTTATGTGTGCATGCATGCATGCTGTATGTATTATGTATGTTTGTATGTATGCATGTATGCATGTATGTATGTATGTATGTATGTATGTATGTATGTATGTATGTATGTATGTATGTATGTACGTATGAATGTATGTACGTATGTATGCACGTATGTATATATGCATGTATGTATGTATCTACGTATGAATGTATGTATGTATGCACGTATGTATATATGCATGTATGTACGTATGTATGTATGTATGTATGTATGTATGTATGTATGTATGTATGTTTGTATGTATGTATGTATGTGTGCATGCATGCATTCACATGATATTGGGTACATTTTATCATCATCATGTGCGCAACGTGTGGTGTAACAGGTGACATCGGTCATTTTCTTATGGACTGCCGAGAGCATGCGACGGAGAGGTTAGCTTTGAGAGCCGCTCCGCATTTCTCTTTGGTGACATAATTTTTCCTATAGGCCACTGGACCCCCATGAGAGACATTTTGCGCCTGATCCTCGGGTTTTTAAAGGAGCCATGAAGAGAAAATGCAACTTCGTTTAATTTGAAATAACTAGGATTCAGTATCTCACTCAGCTGCAATCCAACCGCAAGAGATGCTTTTTAACGAAAAAAAAATGCAAGAAGTATTGAAAAACTTTCAAAGTTTGCGCCACCGTGACGTCTTATGGAGAAGAGTGACGTCATACGGGCTAGCACTAAAACATAATTTTCAGTGCGTTAACTGCACGTTAGCAGTCAAGTGATGCTTTCAAATAGAACTAGATGCCCCATTACAGTGGTCCAGTCATGTGTCTTCGCGACCGGTCAGTTAGGCGGCCGCCAATCGCCCAAACAAGGTTCTGTGACGTCATAGAAAAGTTGCGGGAAATTGGCTAGGGAGTCGCCACGGCTTCACACGTTTTCTTTAATATCTCCATTATTTTTTCGAAGATTGCGATGATATTGGTATCATTGTTATCGGGACTAAGTAGTCTTTCTAATAAACACAACTTGCATTTTGTCTTCATGGCTCCTTTAAGGGACACACGCCTCAGCGACTCCTGGTGATTTCCCGCGCACAGCGGCAAGAAGGTGTTGATCGGGGGAGCAGTTGCCGGCATATCACGCAAGGATAGATCCATCCGTTACTAAACATCATCACCACCACCATCACAATCACCATCATCATCGTGGGCTTGAATCCCCCCCCCACGGGTAAATGAAAACTCTCCGCTTATGGCACAAACCGTGGAATTCTAATGGGTAAGTTAACAATTGTCTTATAAATGTTAAATCACAGTGACAATGGTATTGATCCCCTAAGCCTCCACAAGTTTGGAAGCGAAAATCCCATGTTGCAGGCGAGCTGCAGTGTAGGCTTGTTTCTATGACACTGTTCCGTTCAGCGCCACGTTATCTTGCTCGTTCCAATCCGCTTTACGATGGAAGAGCAAAGAGCTTAGGGAGTGCGTTGGAAATTTTCGGTGTAACAAATGACACATAAAAAATAATGCATCGTAAAGCTCAAAGAACTGCAAGAATTATAACCGGGACAGAGCGCATTTTTCTGTCCTTTAGTATATAAATATCCCTGTAGACAGAAATGTCCTGCAGTGGACACAACCATACTGATGTTAATGATGATGATTATACATAAAAAGAGGGAAATTTTAGGCTGATAAAAGGAGGGCACAAGGAAGGTATAGTAAAAAAAGAAAGAGAAGGCGGAAACAAGAGCAGGTTTAAAATGATGCAAATAACACCGATGTCCACGCGGCTATATTACCTTTTGTTTCAGCCCCGACAATCCGAGAAAGCGTATGAGCGCCTCCGAAGGCTTGAGCACTGCTGAAAGATTGTCTGCAGGCAGTCTATTTGGCAACGGGCCGTTGGTACACTTCACTGGTGCCAAAGGGCCCTCCGCCTTATAGTGACAATAAGTGAGGCCACTTCCACAGAGGGGAATTACTGTTTCAGCGGATAGTAGGGTTGGCGAGCCTCAGTCTCAGCTTTACCAATCAACGTGGCAGAAATTAAGGAAACAAACTGAGAAGTGTTGTACAAAAACACCGATCACCCTGTTTTGGCCAAAAGAAATGAAACAGTTTCTGAACGTTTAAAGTTTTGTAGGTTTATCCAGCAGAACGTCCACTTCCGTCCTCCTCCCAACTTGTGTCTTTATCCAATAAAATTACACCATCTTCCCGTAGGGGAACACTGAGTAGTATGCGAAGCAGCCATGGGGCCGATTGAAGTGCCCATTAGTTTTCTTGTTCGTCGTTTCCGTTAGGTTGAGGTGCGTAGCTACGGTTATATTTACCGTTTGGTTTCCATGGTAACTACCACACTTTTCACTACCGGAACTACGAAATGGGAAATTGCGTTGACCGCATGGCTGCTTCGCATACTACTCACGGTTCCCCTACGGGAAGATGGTGTAATTTTATTGGAGGGGGGGGGGGGTGTTAGAGTGGAGAGGCATTAAAGAGAGAGAGAGAGAGAGACGTTGCACGTGGTGTGAGTTTGTCTTTATTTAGGCATTATCATCATCATGTTCAACGTAGGTGACGTCGAGCTGTGGTTGGCGTTCCGCTTCGATTATGACCGCCTTATGGTCTGTGAAATGTAAAGTCAAGGGCTGTTATAGTGGATGAAGAACCCTAAAGTTGTTGAAGATGAGGTCGATGCACGTTCCCCGGCAGTAGCGGTCCCAGAGATCGGTTTTGGGGGGGGGGCGATTTTTTTTTTTTGGGGGGGGGGGGCGAATAAAGAATCGCTCCCCTCCTTGCGCCAATTCTGCGGAGGTGGTGATAACCATGGAGGCGTGTGCGCGTATGCGGTGCAACCCGCTGGGATTTCACTTCACGCAAGTGGAATGCTTAAAAAAACTAAAACTAAGAAACTGAGGACCTCTTTGGGGGGGGCGACCCGCCCCCTTCGCCCCCCCCCCCCCCCTTGGGACCGCCACTGTTCCCCGGATGGTTATGGGCTGCTTGTAATCACGGCCCGCCGAGACTCGCCGACGCACGCTGCTACCGACGACGATGGAACGTCGAAGGCGCGTGAAGCGTGCTCGTCTCGTGCCGGCCCAGGAAGACACCGGCAACACTGTCGCTCCAGGAGCCATTAAAGGGTAAGGCTCCACCGGGCGTACAGCAAGCCGAGCATGCGCAGTGGGGCTGTGGACGGCGCAACAACAACAAGGAAGGGACATAGCCCCGATCATGAGATGCTTCGCAACTAAAAGCAGAAAGAACCAGTATAAGGTGGAAAATTAAACAATATTTGAAAAACCAATATAATTTCCTTGTTTTTTCAACCACGCACCCTCGCGAAACTTTAAATACTTCGTTTCTGACAGATATTGGGGCCACTGGTCTCGAGCATCCATGTCGACGTCGCGGGAAACTAACCCAAATTATTAAGTTCCTAAGGCCGAAATCTATCCGTCCGGTCAACCTATATGGTCCGTCTCTACGGTGGTAGGCGGTCGACCTGGATGCCAGCCGTCGACAACTTACGCCCACAGCGAGGTGCGTCATTCATTCTAGGAAATCGGGTCTCTAATACTCTTTCTGCGCATTGCGAACTTGAGATTTGCTTCAAACAACATAAAATGCTCTGCCTTAGTAAAGTTTGGTTCGTTGGTGAAGGTGGTTGGTGTCGCCGTGGATAGGTGAAAGTAGCCGGTGACGCTGACGCAGGAGGTAGATGATGAAAGTAAAAGTCTATTTACACTTATTTACAGAGCAGACGATGAAGCATAACATAAGACAAGGAAAACTGGATTAAAATTGAAAGGCGCCGCAGCGCGCAAGGGGGTATCGCGGCACGATCCCTGGTGAGGGCCCGGAGGCCAAAAAAGGTGCCAAACCGCCGCACGGTTGGCTGGAAAGATGCGTGGGGTCCCGGCGCCCAGAAACCGCCACGGGAGCGAGTCTTCGTGCGACCACTTGCAGTCGCAGCTCTCGACCAACTCGTCGAAGCACGCGCGAGCAGGGCGCGAGCAATGCCGCCTCCCCCAAGCAGCGCACATGCCAAAAAGGATTTTGACCTCCGCTCCCCCTCTGGCCGTCCCCGAAGGTCAGGATGAAAGGAAAGCCTCCCCCGACGCCGCGTAAAAGCCGCCGGCGAGGCCCATACAAAGGGTTGCGACTGGCTGGCGTCGGCGGAGGCCGCCCCAACATTCCGAACGTTCGGTCTTCCGATGGGGAGACCGAACAAGGCCACGAGAAGAGAGGGGGGTCATCGTCAAGACGGGGTTCATCGGCGCTGCGATCATTACAGCTCCCCTATCAAAAGCCTGTGTCAGGACTGCTTGGACTACTACAGGCTCCAAAACAAAGTGATTACAGCGCGGATAACCCAAACAAACAACAAACAAAACGCGAAGAATATCCTTTGAGGGCTCCATGCATGCAAGCGCGATTTCCGCATGCCAGCAAAGTACAAAGTGAAATGCTACACGAAGAGAAAAACAAATGCTGCATAACGCGCCCGGGGCACATCATGCAAACCAGAAAAGTACCCGCGTGCGGGATACAACAACAAGGGTAAAAATGAGGCTCACTCGCGAGAACAAGGGAAGGAACAAATAATGCATAACACTCCCGGGGAACATCATGCAAACCAGCAAAATACCGCGTGCTGAATATAACCCCAAAGGCAAAGGCACAACAAAAGTGATACTCGCTCGCGAGCACCAAGGGGAGCGAAGACGGAGAACGGCAGCGACAAGAACAATGCAACTATGAAACAAAACGCAAGGTGAACGCTATCGCCCCCGCAAGCTTATGGGGAAAAAAAAGAAAACCACAGCAGCGACAAAAAAAAACCGTTCATGAGAGTTCAGTCAGTGCACCACAGTTTTTCCTTCCACCAGTAGCACTCGAATTAATCGGGTGCGGCCTCGAGGTGAGAGTTCACCTGGTTGTTGCACAAATCGCGATGTTCGGCATTCGCCGCGGAGTCAGGTGATCCGCCTCTGCAGCCCGTGCGGGAAGTCCACAATGCCAGAGCGACCCGCATGACCAGGAGCACGGGCCTTGAGACGCTTACGTTTACCTGTCCGTGCCTGCCGTTGTTCCCTCCCTGGCATGCCGAGTTGCTTCCTGCCTGCCTTTCGTTGACCCTTGTCTTTACGCCTGAGTCCTGATTCGCTCCGACAGCAAGCGACCGTTTCTTAACGTTCAGCGCGGCGGAACAGCGTATCGGCCTCCGCGCCCCAGAAAGCTCACTCAGGGGACCGCTAAAGCCTCTATCCCTCCCGGATAGCGACCTGTCGAAACAGGGAATCCCAGGCGGGTATGCCTGAGGGCGAGCACTAGTTTGTGCGGACGGAAGCCCAATGGCGCGCGAGTCCGGGTCTCTCGTCAGGGCATCAGCGGTTTGTTCGCTGCCGCCAGCAGCATTGGCTGTAGGGGCATTCTTACAGCAAACGTCTGCAGTTGCGTCTGCCCCGAGCACACCGTTTCGACCGGGCCGGTCAGGATACGGTGGAGATTGTGCGTCGGCGGTCTGACCGGGCGAAGCCGGTTTATCGGGCCCGATCCGCCGATCTGCCCCCGCCTCAGTGTCTCTCAGTGAAGAGAAGTCCCCGCTGGCAGGCTCATCTGCCTCCCCTGGACCAGCGCTAACAAAGCCTGCCCCCACTCTCCCGGCGCGCGCCGTCGCGGTGGGCGCCCCTGCCTGACCCTTGGGCTCGCCGGCCGACTCCCGCTGCCTTTGGCTGTGTAGCCGAGGTGCCGGCCGACAATAGCCTCGACGAGGGGAAATAGCGGAGCCCACAGCCGTCCCTTTACGATAAGTTTCTGCCCAATGCGACTGACTTAGCCGACCTGGTCAACTGGTACGGATTGAAAATCCTTCTCAGTCGCATGGTTTCGCTGACAGTGTCGAGCCTTAGCATGAATGATTTAGCGGTGACGCTCGGTCCCACTAGCCTGCCGCCCACTTTGTTAGGCCGTCTTTTGGAGACGCCCGACACTGCAGCGGTGACGAGACGCGGCTTTTCGCCTGACTCCGGACCCCCTACCTCAACACAGCGTCCCTTTGGTGGGGGTGGGCTGGCGTCACGGTCTAGATGACGGTAAACGCGGCAGTCGGCGGACGAGTGTGTGGTCTGCCCGCAACTGCAGCATGGCCGCACCACGTTCTCGTTACCCGGCCGCGTCCGAAATTCGGCCTCGGCCAACCTTACGAGCCGCTCGAGCTCTCGCGTTTTTGCGCGTTCAACCTCCAGCTCTTTGTCTCTGGCCATGCTGGGCTCTGGCAATGAGGATGTCCCCAAAAAGGAAGGTGCAGAGACAGACCACTCACCGGCGATGATCTGGCCGCCAAGCTGCACCGCTCACAGCACTCCCACTTCTCTCCCGCGGAGATCCGAGGGTCCAAGGATGTTTTCTTCCCGGCAGTTGAACTAACGCATCGCTGTCTTGCAGGCGGCTCGCAGCCGCCCTGCTTCGTCTTTGTCCTTGCGGGGTGTCGACTTCTCTCCTCTTCTACTCTCGAAGTCGCCTCTGGGTCACACTTCGTTCACGAGTTCGTCACTTGAAGCGACGAAGATGTCCACGATCCTGTCGGCTGCGCCAGTAAAGTTTGGTTCGTTGGTGAAGGTGGTTGGTGTCGCCGTGGATAGGTGAAAGTAGCCGGTGACGCTGACGCAGGAGGTAGATGATGAAAGTAAAAGTCTATTTACACTTATTTACAGAGCAGACGATGAAGCATAACATAAGACAAGGAAAACTGGATTAAAATTGAAAGGCGCCGCAGCGCGCAAGGGGGTATCGCGGCACGATCCCTGGTGAGGGCCCGGAGGCCAAAAAAGGTGCCAAACCGCCGCACAGTTGGCTGGAAAGATGCGTGGGGTCCCGGCGCCCAGAAACCGCCACGGGAGCGAGTCTTCGTGCGACCACTTGCAGTCGCAGCTCTCGACCAACTCGTCGAAGCACGCGCGAGCAGGGCGCGAGCAATGCCGCCTCCCCCAAGCAGCGCACATGCCAAAAGGATTTTGACCTCCGCTCCCCCTCTGGCCGTCCCCGAAGGTCAGGATGAAAGGAAAGCCTCCCCCGACGCCGCGTAAAAGCCGCCGGCGAGGCCCATACAAAGGGTTGCGACTGGCTGGCGTCGGCGGAGGCCGCCCCAACATTCCGAACGTTCGGTCTTCCGATGGGGAGACCGAACAAGGCCACGAGAAGAGAGGGGGGTCATCGTCAAGACGGGGTTCATCGGCGCTGCAATCATTACAGCCTTGATTTCTTTATTGTTCAGCATTAGATCCCGCTTCAACGCGGTTGGTGAAAACGTAAAGCACGATGACATGGTGCTGAGCGCATTTGTGGAGACGCTCATACACAGAACACATCTCCTAAATATGACAGACACACTGACACGCCGTGTCATCTACCTGTGATTAACGTTAGGAGCGAATGATGCCAAGTTCTGACTGCTGAAAGTAAAAGTCATGAGCGAAGACGGGGAGAAGAGGCAATGGATTGTAATGCCATCCTTCAAAGGAAGACAACAATAAGTTTTATAATGTATACAGTTGCGGCCATAGAAAATCATACGACCTTGACCATTGGTTTGCTTTTGTTCTCGTGTCAGCTGCACTGATCGTTTCAAAATTACCGACAATAGAATAATGCTAGTAAAACTACTTTTACAATTCCTTGAAAAACAATTCACCTGTGTAGTACCTTCGTTTTGCCGCACCCGTGCTTTCTCTCATCACTACATCATTCAGCCCTAGCTCTGTGTCAGCACAAACTACAAAGAGCCGTGCTTTTGCTTCTAGTGACAGTTTTTTCAAAACTCTTGTGTAATGTAACTGTCTACCGAACTTCCGACGCATTTTAATGCGCTGAGTTCAAGCTTCTCGCTACAGTGAACAGTACGGAGAAGAGTAGGGGACATGAACGCATTTTTGGTGACCATATGCCATTTGGCAGAATTTCGCTCGAATTGCCGCGACGGGAAAATGCTGCGTCTCAAAAATTAGTTTTTTGTTGCTGTTGTCGTGAACGAGTTCCCAACGAAGTGCTTCAGCATCTCATATGAAACAAGAATTCGTCCCGCAGTACACTGCAGAAGGCCTCTCCTATTAACCTCCAACCACTGCTGTCTTGCGCTAATCGACTCCACTGTTTACCCCCGAACTTCCGTAGAGCGTCCGAGACTGCCCAGAAACACCTGAGGCATCGTTTCGCACGGGGGGTAGGGACCGCATATGGTGACCTATAGGGAGATAATCGACCATTACAGATTAGGGAGGGCCAGATATCCCGCAGCTCATCGCACCTTGGGAAAGTGGCAGTCAGTAGCATGGCGTCTACTTCAGTCCTACACTTTTCCGAAACCCGGTGACGTACTGTCATTGTTACCCCGGACTATACGAAAATAAGTGTAAATTATGTTCAGCAAGGGCCGACCTTGAACACGTTTTATGGGCCTGCCCCCTTAAAGTGAACACCGCACCTCAAACACTAGACATCACTTCCTCAGAGCAGTGGGAGACCGTGCTGCTCAGTTCAGACCCGGACGTTCAACTCCGGGCCGTCCAGATGGCCGAAGACGCCGCCAGGGCGCAAGGACTCCTGGCCGCCGTCTGAGGGGGGAAGAATGAAGGGGACTCCCATCTCATTTCTTCCCTTACCCCCATCTCGAGCTCAATAAAGTTATGCACTCACTCACTACGTATTTCATCCCTCCATCATTTTATAGGCTTTCCCTTTCTTCTAGCCCCATCTCTTGGTATCCACTCTGTTACCCTAATTGTCCACCGGTTGTCGGTTCGTCTCACTACATGGCCAGCCGTAGTCCATTTCTTTTTCTTTATTTGAACTATGATATCGTCAACTCTAGTTTGTTCTCTGATCCAGGTAGCTCCTTTCTTGTCCCTGAATGTTATTCCTAACATTATTCCTTCCATGGACTGTTGAGCCGACCTAAGTTTGCCCTCTAGTTGTTTAGTAAGGAGCCAAGTTTCAGCTCCGTGTGTCATACCGGCAGCATGCACTGGTTGTAGATTTTTCCTTTGAGTGACAGAGGTAGCTTATTTTTCATTATTTGGGAGTGCTTTCCGAGTGCTCCCCAACCCATACCTATTCTGCGCCGGATTTCTTTCTCATGGTTGAGGCCAGCACTAACCACCTGTCCGAGGTAGTTATATTCTGTTACTTCCTCTAGCGTTTCGTTTCCTAAGCTGAAAAAGACGTTCTTGACATGCTTATTCCTCATTACTTTACATTTATTCATATTTATTTCGGGCCCCACGGCCGTGCTTTCTGATTGTAGTGTCTTTTAGTCTCTGACTGTAGTTTCTTCACACCGTGGGAATTCACTGCGTGCCAAAACCCAGGAGTGAACAATCAATCACTCAAGCGAAGGGGTCTTCACATAGCTACGCTCGTGTTTGCGGAGGAATACTAAACTTCTGACCCTGCCTCCGGCCCCTTTTCTAGTAAGAGGCTTTTGAATAAGGATGTCTAATTAGCTGACGAAAAAAAATAAAATGGCTCCCTGTGTGTGAATTCACGAATAATAAAGCGCTGCCTAATCAAAACAATGCTGCTAAATTATTTTCACACAGTTGTCACGTTCCTTTTATTTTAATACGTCCTGCTCTCCGATAGAAGCATAGTGCACGTAGCATGCCGTAACATAAGTACAGTAATACCTCGTTAACACGAGGTCGTCGTAAAATCCGCTGAAAATTTCGAAATAAGCGAAGTTTCCTGTTAAGCGAAACGCTAAACATTTTTGGCCAGGTCACTGAAATGAGAGCTAATGCTGGTAACAGAACCTCGACTGCGCGGAGGAGCTTTCGTAATAAAGGAAAAAAGTTCGCTGGAAAACAAATTTTTATCATTGCGGAAGAAAGAACTGCGTGATGCTCGCCTGTTTCGCGTTCGCATCTGGCCCCAGAAAAGCACTCTCCAGCTACTCAATGAATCGTATCAATTGCTGGTCGCCACCGCTACATTCCAGCTTGCTGAAAAGCAGGCGCAGCATCTTTGCTGTATCTATCGTTGTAGGAACTTCTCGAGGCTCCTCTTTGCCCTGGGTTGCATTCACAATGCTGCCCAAAGTAACAGAATTTGATATCGAACTTGAACGCCTCCGGCCAATTCGACGGCGAGCGGGGCGACGGTACCGGCGTACAAAAGCTGTACACGACCTAAGGGTATCCAGAGGCATGCAGAAGAAAATACAGCGCCGCATCGCTCAGGTCCAAGCACGACGGTGGAAATCATTCTGCGAGTCCCTCGACCCTCGGAAGCCTTTGTCTTCTAAATGGAGCGTAGTGCGTGGCCTAACGACACCTGTGCAGCAGCGCTACCCATTCAAGGCTTTGACACTACTAGAAAACCGTCCGGAGCTGGAAGTCGCAGATTTCCGCGCGAGGGTTGCCTCCAGACCTGATGGCAATCGATCTGCAAGGATCCGTGAAGTCCGCACGTCACGCGATCAACGCATGGACGTGCTCTTTTCCATGGAAGAGTTAAAGGCGGCTCTGGCATCCTGCAGTCGTAGTTCGTCCCCGGGTCCCGATGGAGTCTCCTACTCACTATGCCACCTTGGTCCTCAAGCACGTCAAACGCGTTTGGACATCTTTAACAAGACGTGGATGGATGGCATCGTTCCACCGGACTGGAAAATAAGCCGTCTGGTCCCTTTACTCAAGCCTCGCAAATCTCCACTTGAACTTCAACCGTATAGCGTCAAATTGCCCTGGCAAGCTGCCTTTGCAAGGTCATGGAAAGAATGATACTCACGCGGCTGCAGTGGTACCTTGAATACAACAATATATATTCTGAAGTATGGCCGGTTTTCGACGCGGGCGCGCTTCCTCTATAGACTGCGTGGTGGACTTGGTAACGTTTGCACAGCAAGAAAAAAGTCGCAAAGGCATGTCAGCAGCCCTCTTCCTTGATGTTAAGGGCGCCTATGACAATGTCGTTCATTAGGCTATTCTAGACGCCCTGGAGCACTTCGGATTTGGTGGGCGCATCTACCGATGGATAGAACGCTTCTTGTCTAGAAGATCTTTTTATGTCATGACTGAGGACGGCCCAAAATCACAGCACTTTATTCAACGTGGTGTTCCTCAAGGTGAGGTACGTGCTAAACCCAACGCTTTTCAACCTAGCGATGGTCAGATTTGTGCACGCACTCCCCAAAAATGTCTGCGTCTCCATTTATGCCGATGACATTTGCCTCTGGGCTACGGGTGTCAACCGACCACAGCGACGGGCACGACTTCAAAAGGCGGCCACTGTCACAGGATCTTACTTGCAAAAACAAGGTCTGAGCATCTCGGGTGGCAAGTTCGCGCTGGATGCATTTACCCGCAAGCCTATGTTTCGATATTTCGTCAAGATTAATGGGAGGTTGGTTCCCTACTCCAGGCAACACAAACTCCTTGGAGTCATCATCGACAGAGACATTTCCTGGAGCGCACATGTGACTGTCCTTAAGAACTTACCACCATTACCAACATATTCAGATGTCTTGATGGAAAGACGTGGGGAACATCGTTAAGAGCAATGTTGCAACTGTGCTTCACACTTTTTAGGAGCCTTGCGTTACGGCTTGCTACCAAATTCCAATACTTGCGCTACTAATCTTCGGGTAATACAGAACATCCAAGCGCGAGCTCTGCGTACGTATCTTGGTTTGCCACGTTGTGCAGAAACAGTGGGCACCATCTGCATCGCTCAGGATAGCAGCGTACCTAGCTACTGAAACACTGCGCCTATACATCAGGCTCCTCACGAGGCTGCCATCTCCTTATCTGGCGCAGCTCCCTCAGAACCTACCACGATCTACGCTTTCAGCCATTGTCACAGCGCACAGCGCTGAAATCCCGTCGAGGTACGCCTCTGCGGTAACACCATCCTCCCCGTTGTGGTGCCTGGCACAACACGATATTCATCTCAGTGTTGCGGGTTGTGAAAAAAAAAGTCGACTTGTTACCATCGGCCCTTCTACAGCTTACGATGATGCTACTGCATAAACGGTACAACGACCGGAAATGTGTATACACGGATGGCTCAGTAACGTCATCCAGTTCGGCAGGTGCGGTGTTTGTGCTAGCAGATTTTACCACAACTCGATTTTGTGTTGCCCATATGAGCTCGACAACTACAGAACTTGAGCCATCCGCAAAGCTCAGTAGTTCCGATCACGTTATCGGAACTACTCACTCATTCCAAGGCTGCCTTACAAAGCTTACGCGCAGCCCTGCGCCACGGCCCCCTCCACTAGAAAAAAATTCCATCAAGCCATCACAGCTGGCCATGATGTAACATTCCAGTGGCTTCCAGGTCACTGCGGAGTCATCAATAACGTATTGGTGGATGAAGCTGCCCGTACAGGCCACGAGAGCGACCGCACCATACTGTTTCCGCTTTCAAGTACCGATGCCGCGAGGACGCCTCGCTCCTTTGCACGTAGGATTACCATGCAGCAATGGAACACACCGCACTTTTGCAATCCCCGTGTGTACATTCAGAATACTCTTCTTCAGCGCCGTCTACCGTACGGGATGTCTCGACCCCAGTCGACTTTACTTTGTAGACTGTGGTTGTGAGTGGCCTTCACGAAAGCCTACTCCTTCCTCATCGGGATTGCCAACAGCGCCCACTGTGACGCCTGTGGGGCGGAAGAGAATATAGAGCATGTGCTGTGTCGCTGCCCCGAATACTCGTCGGAGAGGAGCGTCCTTGCCACCGCGCTCAGCCTATTAGACAAACAACCATTTACAGTAGAGACTATCCATAAGTCATCGGACTCTACCATTGACTTCACAGAAGGCGACGAAAGCCCTTTTACGTTTCCTGATCGAACGAACTTGCGTGAACGACTCAGTGCCCGAAACGGGAGTAGAGTGCGCGCCTTCCCACTCCTATTTCTTCCTCGTCGTCTCCCGCCTTCTCGTTTATCCCCTGAACACCATCTCCCAGTGCAGGGTAGCAAACCGGACCCTATACCTGGTTCACCTCCCAGCCTTTCCGTACTTTATTTTCCTTCCTTCTTTGTCCCCATGAAATGGCAGCCCTTCACAGGGCATTGGCGCATCGTCAGCCACCCTCGCCGGACACGGTCTGCTCCGTTTCGAAGCGTCGCAGCCGATCCCGTACAAGCCGCAAGAATGCAGAAGAGAAACAGGTCGACCACAAAAACATCCGCTCAGAACTACGTCACCGAGCAGAAGCTCGCACAGCGGGACGCTCGCTTGAAGTTTGAAAACAACAAAGACTGGCAGAAGGCATCCAACGAAATTGTAGCTCTCCAAGTGCAAGTCACCTCTCTCAAGTATGAAATCTCGCATATGGCCGCGCAGATTCGTGAGCTGTTTCAAACAATTCAGCCACAGACGCCGCCTTCTGTAGGAAACTAAACGGAAAAAGAAAACTTAAGTACCCAAAATGCAACCCCCTCCTTCGATTAAACGGTTCATTATACAATGAAATTGCCGTAGCTTCCTCCAAACAGGACCGCTTTTGAAATCTCAGATAGCCACCTCAAAACCTCTTTCTCTTCTTTTGCAGGAAACTCGCGCACCTTGTAAGATCTCGAATTATAACACGTTTGCAGATCCGACTATTCCAACATACACACGCAATTGTACTGGACAACCACATTTTCTGGGCTTAGCGGCTGTTCTTGTCTATAACTCATGTCAGGCAGTGCAGCACAAGTGGGATAAGGCCAGTACAATTCATGGCGAAGTTGTCATAGTAAGAGTGGTTCCACCTGGGAGCAAGCCAATGCTTCTAGCGTCCGTATACTATCCCCCTTGTAAAGGCTCTGCCCCTTCGAATGCTTATGGTTGGATTCCATGTCTTAGTTCACTAAATTTGAAAGGACCTATAGAGAGTTCAGCGCCCCCAACGCTCTTTGGGGCTACTCTTGCACTCATCCACGTGGCAGGCTCCTCGAACCGGCTCTTGAATTTGGCCCCTTACACCTACGGAATGAACCTGGCGTCTATACCCGCATAGGTGTTCATCCTAAGCGTGGAAGACGCTTAACTGCACCTGGGATAGTGATCACTATACCGTCCTTCTCACCCGCCGCGGTGGCTCAGTGGCTAAGGCGTTGCGCTGCTGAGCACGAGGTCGCGGGTTCGATCCCCGGCCACGGCGACCATTTTTCTGATGGAGACGAAAAGAAAAAAACGCCCGTGTGTGCGAGGTTTCGGCGCACGTTGAAGATCCCCAGGTGGTCAAAATTAATCCGGAGCCCTCCATTACGGCGCGCCTCATCGCCTGCGTTGCGTCGGCGCGTTAAACCCTACAATCAAATAGACCATCCTTCTCTATCTCCACAGTCAGAAATTTCGTACCCGTCACGCTGTGATACACGTAAATTGGACTTCATTTGGGGAATATTTTTCAGCTCATTCCTGCTGTGACTTTGCTAATTTTGTTAGATCCATTACTTCAGCCCACAACACTGCGATCGAGTCCATCACCTGTACGGTGGATATCGGGTAACCTGACGCGCACGCGTGTCGTTTCCTCAAAAAAGCAGAGCGCCTTACCTATCGTTATCGCACGAGTGGTAAGCAACACCATCCTTTAATGCAGCTGAAACACCATTGTAATATCATTAAACAATATCAGGTCAACCTTCAACGCGAACTTTGGCACGATCTCTGTCAGCAACTTGGCCATGAATCGGGTCTTTCTCGTTTATGGCATGTTTTCCGTAGCCTGAATTGCCGCGCCAAGAAAAAAGCTGCCCATCATTGATGGCATGTGACAAACGCAAGATTACTCTCAGATAGAACATAATCTCATTCATGCCTTCTTCCCTCATGCTGTGAAGGATATATGATGATGATGGTTGGATGTTAATGGCGCAAGGCCAAATAGGGCCAGGAGCGCCAAAACAGTGGTTACGTATGAAGGATGAAGACGTAAACTCTAAAATCGCTCAACAAAAACAAAAGTAAAATCAGACAATGAGGATAGCTGGTGTAAAAGGCCAGCTTGTGATTGTGCGTGGCATGAAATTAGGTCTAAAAAACTACGCGTGATAGGAAATGAGCTGTTAAAACTTGGTTTCGCTAAGAAACTTAAAGGTGCGCTGTAGAGGAACCATGGGATCATCCGCTAGAAACAATGCTGGGTGTAGTGTAATCTGTTGTCAGTATAGTTGAGGGAAGTATTTGCGTTTTGTTGCGTGGAGTGCTTTGCATGTAATTAGAATGCGAATTACGGATAGGCCCTCCCCGCACCTGCTACACAAGGGTCTTGGAGATCCAGTGAGCAGATTGGAGTGGGTCGCTTGTGTGTGGCCTATCCGTAATCTAGCTAGGGCACCTTCGATGAATCTGTTGTGTGAGTCAGTAATGTATCGTCATAAGTGTGGTTTTATTATGTGTAACTTGTTGTCTGTCTGTGTACTCCAGTCGGCTTGCCATGCATGTTTTGCGAAGGTGTTGTCTTACGTGTGCCTTGAGGTCAGTGCAGGGTATTGTTGTTATGTCCACTATGTTTGTAAGTGCAGCAGCGGCGGCCATTTGATCAGCGGCCTCATTCCACGCGATTCCAGCATGGCCTAAAACCCAGCACAAAATTAACTTAAAATTTTTAGCATATACAGACATTATGTCATTAAAACTAGATTGACAATGTGGTTTTTTTCTGGGTCTGTGTGGCGACAATGCACTCACAACGCTCAAAGAGTCTGTAAAGATGACGGACTTAGGAACTTGTTTTTTTAAGAATGGGCTGTACGATGAATAACATGCCGTATGCTTCTGCTGAGAAGATAGTTGTGTGTGCGGTCATGGTTCTGCAAGAATAAAGTTAGGATGATGGGTGGCGCACGAAACCATAGTTAAAGTTTAAAGCGACAGACAACCGCTTTTTGTCGAGTATATATTCTCTATCCCAAATGAAAGGGTATCACTTAAGGCCACCTTAATGAGAAACGTTTTTGCTGATAACGCCCTAGAACTTTCTAAATAGAAATTTTTAGATCTACGAGCCGTATGTGTACCTGCCCAAAATAATGCTGGCAACCATGACATACAGTGGCGCGGCAACCTACTTTTGTCTGTATGCGAAATGGAAAGCGATATTTAAAAAACTTGTCCCAGAATAAACAGAGTGCGAATCGCAGGCTTTCTTATTCCTTTATGTGCTTTTTTAAATTCACCAGTCCATTTTGCACGAAGGCGCAATCTGTTGATATGGACGACAGGTATAATCTGGCTTCACGTTGGGGGGGTCAGACTCCCCGGGCGCGTACTTTTTTTTTTTTTTTTAAGCTGCCGTTGGCGTATTTGAAAACTGAAATCGAATACTTCGGCAGAAGAAACGCCCCTGACTC
The DNA here is from genome assembly GCA_013339765.2 of Haemaphysalis longicornis. NCBI lineage: Eukaryota > Metazoa > Arthropoda > Arachnida > Ixodida > Ixodidae > Haemaphysalis > Haemaphysalis longicornis. Next base: position 48,241,305 of record CM023449.1, on the reverse strand, counting down.
AGGCAGAATCGTCAAAGCTTCTTCACTGGGTCTGTTTACTGAACTCTGCCTTTGACTCTGGGCATGGATGCTCAGTTAGCCACACTGAGAGCTACCCAGCGGCGGCTGGTGGCGTGTCTTAAAAATTTTCAAAATAGTGTTAAAAAAATACATATACAATTTACACTTATACAAATACTTGTGGTAAAAGGTTTTCAATAAGTGAATAAACGTTTCAGCAGTTACAGTAGCAGCTAGGTTTGCAGGTCACGTGACGGGGACACATACTGTAGTGTCAAGTTTCAACATACGAACCGCCACCCTTCCGATTTCAAAAAGTTAGCTGCCAAATTAAAATTATTTCCGTCAATTTGTTTATAAATTGCTTGTGGTTAGCGGGCTGTAACCTATGCATGTTAGTGAGGTGGGGAAGTGGTCAAGGCCATATGGGTCAGTGCCCTCACCCCACTCAAGACTTGGAAAAGGAACTGCGGGAACAATAGCCAAGTCAAGACATGAGTATGTGTTGTGTCCTATATTAAAGTAGGTGGGCTTATTTTTGTTAAACAGGCATGCACCCTAAGATGTAAGGAATTTCTCGATTAGGCGAACTCGTGCTTCCGTGCGGGAGGAGCCGCAGAGAGAGTTATGTGCATTCATAAAAGGTTTGGGTAGCTGATCTATGAGGGCCCCAAAATCGGAGCTAGAAAGCTCGAAATCAAAAGGGATCTAAACAGAGCATACTGTTATTAGCCTATTGAATATTACGGCTGTAATGACAACAGCCTCAAGGACAGTCTGTAATGAGATGCCAAGGATTTTCGGGCAATGATGGCCACACCATCGGAAGATGTACCACCACCATCTGTGTCCTTCCTAAATACCATGTAACTATTCAAGAAATTTGTGTTTTCAGTGTAGATGCGTTTCTTGGAGACACATCAGAGTTGGCTGATGGGAATGCAGAATCTCATACACGTCGTCAAGATTACTGAGTCATGACTGAGTAGTCGGCTCCCGTGTCTATGAGGGCGACTACGTCAAAGCCGTCGATGGACAGCTGAACGTCGGACGCTGCCTTCTTCGAGTTCCGGGTGCGTCGTGGCGTCGTATCTCGGCTTCTTCGTGTTGACGGTCAGACACTGTGCGTCGTCGTTGTCGTCGTCTTCTCAGCGGACGTCTCGGTCAGGTCGGGTACGCGTCGCGCCGTATAGCTGTCGTCGTGCTCGGGAGTCTCGTCAGGGTTAGGTCGGGTCGTCGGGATGAGGGCATGTCGTGAATCACTATCTTCGGCGCGTCCTTGCGTCGTTGGAGGGTTTCCGGTTTTTCGCCGTAGAGCAACTTCACCTCCAGAAGTTGCTACTTTTAGTTTCCCCCGCGTGGGCTGGGGGACCTTCCACGGGCGAAGTCAGCGTTGCTACAGCGGTTCGGCGATTGGTATGGGTAGGGCGACGGCGAACGGTTGAAACGCGCTGGGCCACGGCTAGTTTCAAATAAATACTCGTCGATCTCACGTGGTCGTTGGCCAGGAAGAGGGCGAGGTGCGTCGACGGAGAAACCACGCAGTCCGAGTCTCTTGTATGGGCAGCGACGGTAGAAATGGTCGGCCTCTCCGCAGTGGTAGCACAGAGGACGATTATCGGGAGTTCGCCATACGTCCGTCTTCCTCGGCGTCTGGTTTCGGGCTACCGGGGGTCGGGCGGGTGACAGTGGGCGGCGGTACGGCGGGGCCTCTTGACGGCGTGTTGGAGCAGGGCGGGGCCGCTGAACAGCCGCGGAGTATGTCATAGCTTGTGGCTCTCGGGGACTTCGGATGGCGTAGAAGTTCCCAACGCTTGTTGCGCTTCTTCTCTAATCACGTCGGTAAGGGTGGCGACTTGGGGCTGTGGCGGCGTGGGGAGAAATTTCCGCAGCTCATCTCTCACTACTGCGCGGATGGTCTCGCGTAGGCTTTCAGCCGGGATCCGCATGTTGTCGATGTAGTTCGCATTAGCCGCGCCAACAAAGTTCCGATCGTACTGCTTAGCACGCATTTCGAGGGCCTTCTCAATTGTAGTGGCTTCGGTCACGAATTCGGCGACAGTTTTGGGCGGGTTTCGGAAAAGTCCAGCAAACAGTTCCTCCTTTACACCGCGCATTAAGAAGCGTAGCTTCTTTTCTTCCGTCATATCGGGGTCCGCGCGGCGAAATAGTTGCTTCATCTCCTCAACGAAGATCACAACCCCTTCGTTGGGGTGTTGCGTGCGGGTTTCCAACAAGAGGGCGGCTCGTTCTTTTCGCACGACGGTAGCGAATGTTTTGAGGAATTCTCTCTTAAAGAGAGTCCAGTTGGTTAGGGAGCTTTCATGGTTCTCAAACCACGTTCGGGCCGTATCTTCTAGATAGAAGAAAACATGGCGGAAGGTTTCTTCATCATCCCACCTGTTAAAGATGCGGACGCGCTCCACTTTCTCCAAAAAGTCCTCAGGATCTTCTCCGGGGGATCCGCGGAACGATGGTGGTTCCCGGGGCTGCTGCAGGACGGTTGGCGACGCTCGTTCTTGCACCATGGTATTGGTTGCAGCGTTCCTTCTCTTGGGCCCTTCTGGCAGAAGACCGAGCTCGGGTGGCAATCCTTGCAGTCGGAGGCTGGCTCTAGTTGGACTGGGCTGGCGGCTTGCAGAGGTCGTCATAAAGGGTGCGTAGTCCCGCACCTCCACCAGATGTCACGAAGCCAAGGACGACGCAGTTGTATTGAAGGAGAAACAAGTTTATTGGAGCGAACTTGTGCTCCTCTAACCACTCAAAAGAATACAGAGGCGGCGAAGCAGCGGTCAACAAAGTGACTTGCGTCGGCGAGCGTCGCAGAATCGAATGCCGCGGCGTCTGCTGTGCAGGCTTTTATCTTTCGGCGCGAGAGTTTCTGGAACCGTCGATTCACATTAGATCACAGAAGATTATTCTGGGCTAGCGGCGTTAGGGCGAAAACACTCTGCTAATCTGAATGAGATAGCCCGTGCGGCATAAAAATAAAGAATGGAACACGCGCTTCGCATGGGACACATATATACAGATCCAGGCGCGGCCGGGCATTAAAAACAAACAATAAATAAACAAACCCGTGTATGGTTTGCGGCAATATCTAAAGGCAAGCAACCAGCCTCTGCGGCAGTGCCAACACACGATGAGCCCTTAGGAAGGCCGAGGCAGGTACGCAGGCAGTTATTCCTAGCCGCATTGGGTTGCTTTTTGCATGTGGGCGACAGCCGTTGCAGAACAGGCAGGCTGTAGAGCAGCAAGCCGTCTACATATTCTTTGCAGAGAAGCACCATGGATCTGCAGTCGCTGCCACATCGGCATCCAGCAAGGTATCCAATAACTTGTGCCACCGCAGAGAGACGAGTACGTAATTGCTTGACTTCCGGCACCCATGATAGATTTCTATCTACGATGATCCCAAGGTATTTTTGGGTTCGTGCGTATTGCAGACAACGACCGCCAAGGAGTAGAGGGTATTGGCTCATCCGCTTGTAGGTGAACGCCACGGCAACGCTTTTCTCGGAAGAAAGGCGGAGACCCTTGGACGCAAGGTACGAAGACACATTGCTCAAAGCTTTCTGCAGCCGCTGTTGCGTTGTACGACGCAGAAGCGCCACTACGGGGGGCAGTGGGGCTCGTGCCTCCCCCCCCACCCCCCCCCAGACGGCGTTACGGGGGGGCAGAGCCCCCTCCGGCCTCGGCTGAGGAAGACTTGGCTCGGCTCCGCGCCCGTCGACATCGGACTGTTGGCCGTCCTGTCTGCCAACTATTGTTTACAATAGGGGTTGGGATCTTGAAAGACAGTTCCGTCCTTCCTATGGGCAGGGGGAAACGCAGGGCCATGTCACTTTTCTTCACGGTGAGTTAGATGTGCTCAGTGTGCGGATTGTTGACAACAATGTAGCGCTGCGCTTGGCTATGGTGGCTAGAAGGGTGGCCCTTCTAGCCACCATAGCTTGGCTTCAGCAGCACGCCATCAAAGCGACATTTTGTCGGGAGCATAGGTCGGCGCACTCACTCGTGAGTACACTCATTTTTACTCATTTGTACTCAAACTCACGAGTGAGTACGATGATGAGTGAGTACACACCCAGATTAAAAAAAGTGAGTATGATGACGATTGAGTACAGGGGTAAGTCCACTACTCGTGAGTACAGAACTCATGAGTACACTACTCATGAGTATGAGTGCTCATGAGTACAATACTCATGAGCATGAGTACTCATTAGTATGAGTACTGGTGAGTATGGTACTCATGAGTACACAGTACTCATGATTACAATACCCATGAATACTGTATTTTCGAGTGCTTTCACTCGTGAGTACATGCACTCGTGAGTACAGCAGTGCAAACAAGTTCTATCACAAACTCAAGTCTGGACGCACGTGTACGAGTTTCAGACATTTAGAGGTGGCGCTGTGCTGCTTAACTCTCAAGGATGGTAAAATCAGGCAGCGAAAACTGCACCTCCCTCCTTTGCCTGTCCTTGTTTGGCGCTGTTAGCGTTTTTCGGCGGTCGCTCGCTAGGAGGTCGCGGTGAAAAGGGAAAAACGAGGGGGTTAGGTCCAGGTGGGAAGCGCGGCCACAGTCGCTCTGTTTCTACGGCACCTGTTGATTGGAGCAGTTATTTTTGTTTAGAAATGCGCGGCCTGGGAACGCGTAGCTGCTTCGTTCAAATTGTTTTAGGGGAAGCGGTGGGGGCTGCTCACAATGCATGCACTACGCGCACCGACTCCGCTCTTTTTCGGTCTTAAGCAGTTTCCATAGATGCATGTCATGCTCTGGAGTCGTTTCGCGAGCGGAACCGCTCATTTAAACAGACGCAGTTAGTTTACGTGATTCGCGTCAAATTGACTGCATGTTTGTGTCAACCACATGGTTTTATTAGGCTCCCGTTTTAAAACTTTTTGCTCAGGTTTGGTAGGACTATGTCCTCGTGCTGTCCATTTAGTAGGGAGCATATAGCCCCACCGTGCAGGTTGTGGGTTGTTAATCGGACATCGTAATGCCCAGTCGAACGCGCGTGACGCCTTGTTTCGCCTCGCATATTTTGTCGAACAGCCCTGGCATCTTGCTGCTGGAGGAGCGTTTTGCTTTCGAATGGCAACCCGATGCGCTGCTTCTCGTTTATGCCACCGTGTAATGATGAAGCTGACGACGACGGTGAATTTCGGTGGTTGTTCTTCTACCACCTTCATCTACTGTTTCGCGTGGCGACCACTCTCCGCTAGCAACTTGTACCGAGTATAAGCTCGCACTGTGGAAGGCCTCGTGAAAGGGCCGTTTTATATGATGAACACCAACGCCAGACGTTGGGTTTTTACCTTTAGCTCGCGTCTTGGAACGTCTCGTAAAACATGTTGCTTGCCCATAACGACGCCACCGCACTTTTTTATCGATAGCTCTCAGCTTCATCAGCGCTTCTCGAACCAAGAGCTGCAGATTTCCACTGTGCAACCAACGCACCAACACGGGAATACAGTGACGTCAGTGCAAGCTATCACGCCTCCGAAAAGCCTGTCTGCAAACTTTGTTTTCGAGGTAACAAAGCACGCCAGAGCAGTTGGACAGTGCTGTAACGGCTGCCAAGCACCGGCAGCAACTGGGTGCACTGCGGCCGTCGACTGCGAGCGATACCCGCTCCAAGCCTCCAAAACACAATACACATACACTGTTGGGACTGGGCCATCCCAGCTCAGTCACTACTGTTGCGACGTTGCCCTGCTCAGTCCGCTATCGACGCGGCGCAGACCATAGCGACGAAGTAGCCGAGCTGACGGTTACTTGACGCAGCATTTATATACAATACATACAAAGGTAGCAAGAGCGTTACATGGCTAAGCGCGTCTGCGGATGGCACACAGCCTTTCATTTTAATATCTAGGAGCTTCCTTACTACGATTGATGACCCTGTCAGACAATTACAATCAGTCGGGTGCAATATGCACCCCATACATAACGCCGAGAGGAGGAGAGCCACGGCCGAGTCCCTGGGGCGATTATGGGACAGCCACCGGAACCCTAGCCATCGCTTCCAACCCCAGGGCAATAATTTTAGAGGCCTGCAGAAACTTCTGTGAGCTACGTCGTGGCTCGAATGAACATCGAATGGGAGAAACTAGGTTTTGAGAATTTAAAGCGTTTAATTACTGCGAAAACTGAGGTTATTACAGTGGGTCAGGACAGAGGAGCACGGGGAGAAAACGTCTGACGCGGTGCACAGGCGTGGGGCGACTCTCCGAGCGAAGTGCACGCACACGTGAGAGAGTGAAAACCGAACATAAACACTCGCGTTGCATCTGGCGTCGCCTCATGTTCTCGGGCATAAACACATCCGTGTCAGGGGCGCGTTCTCTTGAGGATCTCGGGTGGTCGCGGCGCGGCCGGGGCAGTAAATTGCGTTTTTCTGCGCGTCTTGGGACGGCAGCTTCGGTGGTGTCGAGTGGCTAAGCGCCCCGTGGCCGACCGTTTTCGTTTCTCGGCGGGGAAAAATGAATGAAACAAATCTTTATTAAAACAACAGGTGCAGTTGTTAGGGCACCCGCCCGGTGGAGGGGATCCCTAGTCCGGGATCCCCTGGCTGCGGCTGGCTGCGCGGGCCCTTTGCACCAGGTCAAGCTGGAACGTAGGGTCCTTGCTGGTCAACCGCGCCGTCCACTGTTGTATAGAGGGGTTGGGGATTGGGTGCAGGTCCGGTGTCTTTTGGCACTCCCACACCTGATGGTATAGGGTACCGGGCGCTGGGCAGTAGTGGCAGGTGGCTGGATAATCTGTCGGATAAATGGCATGAAGAAGGGTACGGTGTGGATACGTGTTAGTTTGAAGTCGTCTGAACGTTGTTGCTTCATCCCTTGTGAGTTGGTGGTGTGGAATGGGGAAAATTTGCCGTTTGAGTCGGTAGTCCGCCAATATATCTGTGTAGCGCAAGAGAGGTTGCGGATTAGGTGGATGAGGTGGTGACTGCCCCGTGAGAGAAATGGCCCGGTGTATGTAATCGCGGGCAGCGGCGTGAGCCGCCTCATTCCCCTCAAGGGATTCGTGTTCCTGGCACCCAAACTATATAAACTTCGGGAATGCTCTGTCTTGTTAAAAGAAGACGAAGTGCCGTTTCAGAAATTCGACCTTGTAAGTAATTTCTGCACTCTGCCTGAGAGTCGGTAAGTATGGTGATTGGGTATTGGGCAGTGATGATGGCTTGGGCTATCGCGGCTTCTTCGGCAGTATCAATCACTGTGGTATTGACGGTACAGGATGTGATCTCTTGGCCCCATCCATTCACTACACAAGTTACGTGGGCCGGATGGTGCGGATAAGGAGATGCATCCACATAACAGGTATTTAGGTCGTTTGCATATCTGGCGGACATGGCTCGTGCTCTGGCAATTCTTCTGGCCTTGTTGTACTGTGGATGCATATTTCTTGGTATTGGGGCCAGTCGTATGTGCTGTCGAATCTTCAAAGGTATGCTTGTTTTCTGATCTTTAACCGGTGGAGTGGTATAACCTAATCGGTGAAGAGTTGCACGCCCCGTCGTCGTTTTCTTCAGGCGCTCTATCTGAGAAGTGTGGTGCGCTTCTTGTAACTCCTCCCAACTGTTATGTACGCCTAATTGTAATAATTTAGATGTCGATGTCTTCGAGGGTAGTCCGAGCGCAGTCTTGTAGGCTTGGCGAATAATTATATTTAATCTGGCTTTTTCGTTCGTTTTAAGGGCCAAGTACGGTGTTCCATAGGTGATTCTACTTATGAGTACTGCTTGTATTATTTTGAGCGTGTCAGGTTCTTTGAGGCCATATCGTCGATGTGCGACGCGCTGAATTATGTGTGTCAGCTGGTTGACAGTCTTCTGGAGGGGAGCGATTGTGTGGAGCCCAGAGCCATTTTTAGGGATAACAAGTCCAAGAATTCTCAAGTGAGGCACAGTTGGGACGGGTTGCTCACTGATGAATAGGTCCGGGTCTGGGACGGTGGACTTTTGTTTCGGGGTACCAGCACTAAGTGTCAAAAGTGCCGATTTATCTGGGGCACATTCAAGACCTCGTTCTCGAAGGTATCTTTGCGCCTTGTCTATAGCGGCTTGAAGTGCTTCTTGTTGCTCACCCATGGATCCTGTAGGCGTCCAAAAGGTGAGATCATCTGCGTAGATGGCGTGACAAAGGTGGGGAATATCTTGCAATAATGGTGGGAGGTCCTTCATGGCAAGGTTAAACAAAAGTGGCGAGATGACTGACCCCTGTGGGGTGCCACGTCGGAGCCAGCTGACACTTCATACAGGGCAGTGTCTTCAAAATCACTCACAAAATTCTTCGTAAGCATCCACCGGAAAATGAGCCCATCATATGGACGCCAGGACACAAGGGTCAGAAGGGGAGCAAGGCCGCCGATGCCACAGGCTGAGGTCTTCTTATACCGGCCCCCTTGTACCAATCCCCGTCCTTGGACATGGTGAGCGTAACCTTCACCAAATATTTAAGCCTATTGAGACTTATCAGAAGAACATTTCCACCGCCGGACAAAAGCCTCACTAAAGAAGAACACACTCTCAGGAGATTACAGACAGACACACTACCCACACTGGCTAGACTACACTGCTGGTAGCCCACGCTATATTCCCCTTTTGCCCGCACTGCCGGGAGAGGGCGGACGCGTACCACACAGTATGGGCATGCCAGCACACACCAACAGTACACCCACTCACAATCACGTCAAGGGAGCAGTGGCAGGCCACCCTGCGCAGCGATGACCGTGCCTGCCAACAATGGCTGGTAGAGAGAGCCATAGCGGCGTTCGAGGCCAGTGGAACCCTGGAATTGGGATAGCCACCTTCTTTCCTCCCTCTTTTTTCCTTTCTTTTGAATAAATATATTTTCAATCAATCAATCAATCAATCAATCAATCAATCAATCAATCAATCAATCAATCAATCAATCAATCAATCAATCAATCAATCAATCAATCAATCAATCAATCAATCAATCAATCAATCAATCTTGTCTATGAAGCACGATGCTCTCTAGCGCGAGGCGTAAACGAGTGCCCCGGTGTTTTTTCAAGTGCGAATGCACTTCTTAAGCGACCCTGAGCCTGCGTCCACCGCGATGTCCGCGCACGTGGAGATGGGCGCGCGCAGCCTGGCCGCTGACATGGCACATACCCACGTGGGGGATTGGCCAGGAATCTCCTCTTCCTTGGCAACGGGGGGAGATGGGCGCGCGCTGCCTGGCCGCTGACATGGCACATACCTACGTGGGGGATTGGCCAAGAATCGGGCGTGAGAAGGGCTAATGCACCTGCTTAAAGGAGTACTGATACGAAATTTCAAAGCTGAGATCCGCTCTAGCAATCAAGTACAGCGACAACACAAATGGGTGTCTGTGAATAAATGCATCTTTCTTTCTTTGTAGTTGTGTGTGTGTGATCTCTCTTTCGCGAACATTACCGAACCGCGCAAATTCAACTCGTGCATTCGCACTTTCACATTCTTCCCCTCGGGGAAATGCGGGGAATTTTTTTAGTATGCGTTAGGAAGCGCTCCAGCGCGAGACGTAAACGAATGTCCCGGTGTTTTTTTAGCACGACGTTACGTTCTAGCGCGAGGCGTAAACGAGTTTCCCGGTGTTTTAGTACCGTGACTACATGAGACGACGCTTCCGACGACGACAGGAGACACCAACAGCCCCAGCCCCTCAGAGGCTTTGCCTCTAAAAACTCCGGAGGCGGCGACACATCCGAGTCTGACGATTCAGACATGTCGACAGCGAGGGTGAGTGCGGCCCATGTGCAATTGTAGCTGACGATGCAGCAAACGTAATTGACGTCACGGGCTTTTGATTGGCGTTAGCCCCAGCAGTTTTCGTGGCCGCAATACAGGGACGTAACGCCGTCAGGCCTGCATTTGAACGGCAATTTTGCGGGCGACAGCCGAATTCGGAACTGATTGAATAAATGCGTTTTAATTAATTCTATGCTGTCGGTTGACCGCTTTCGGTTCGAGTTTTGTCATTACTGTACCAATAGGCATTCTGTACGTTATAAAAACAGAAAGCGAGAAGTAGTGTCAGTACTCATATATGCGTATGCCAATCAAGGGCATGGTGAAGTGTATGTAATACCAAGATACTTAAGCGAATCTATCTGCGGAATGATTTGGTTTTTGTAAGCGAGAGAAATTGAAAGTGGCCCTGCAGCTAGGAAGACGAGTAGAGACATCTACTCGTCCACGGATCTAGACACACATCTAGAGACACATCTAGAGTTGATTGATTGATAAATCTTTATTTGCGAGCCTGAGGCGCAGATGTTAGGGCGCCCGCCTGGTGGAGGGCATCCTTAGTCCAGGATACCCTGGCTGCGGCTGGCTGTCCGGGCCCTGGTCACCAGGTCTTGCTGGATCCTGAGGTCCGGGCTAGTCAGGCAAGCCATCCACTGCTCATAGGATGGGGTGGGGTTGGGAGGGAGGTGCGGGGTTCTTTGACACTCCCATACCTGATGATATAGGGTGCCAGGAGAAGGACAGAAATTACAGGTGGCCGGGTATTGAGTTGGGTAAATAGCGTGAAGAAGGGTGCTGTGGGGATATGTATTTGTCTGAAGTCTTCTCAGGCTGGTGGCTTCATCTCTGGATAGTCTTGGGTGCGGGTCCGGGTATTTTCTTCGGTCGAGACGGTAGTGGGCTAAAATGTCGGCGTAATTCGTGAGCGGGTCCATTTTGGGGGCAAAAAGCGAAGTTGTTCCATCTTCGGTAATGGCCCGGTGTATATGCGTGCGGGCAGCGGCATGTGCCGCCTCATTACCTTGGAGGAATTCATGTCCAGGTACCCAGACGAGGTGTACCTCGGGGAGTCGGGGGATGCTCTTGAGGATGTTAAGCGCAGTGTTGGAAATGCGTCCCCGTAGGTAATTACGGCAAGCTGCCTGGGAGTCTGTCAGCACTGTGATGGCGTCGTCACCGTCGTGGCGGCTAGTGCAATTGCAACCTCCTAGGCAGCCTTTGAAGATGTTGTGCGGACTGTGAGAGCGGTTATTTCATGCCCTGCTGCATTTGTTACACACACAGCATGGGCTGGCCGATGCGGATACGGGGACGCGTCAGTGTATCGTGCAATTTGGCTATTACCGTATTTAGCGCACATAGCTTGCACTCTAGCGATGCGTCGAGCCTTATTGTGAACCGGATCCATGTTTCTCGAAATCCGAGCTACACGAATGGCTTCTCGTACGCGCAGTGGCATTCGTTCTTTATGCTCTTGAAGGGGGGGTGTCGAATAGCCTAACCTTCTCAGCGTGGCCCGTCCGGTCGGTGTTAGTTTTAGGCGTTCTAACTGGGAGATGTGATGCGCCTCTTGTATCTCTTCCCATGTGTTATGGATTCCTAGACGCAACAAATTCTTGGTTGATGTCTTTGGAGGTAGGCCTAAGGCAGTCTTGTACGCCTGGCGGAGCAAAATGTTAAGCCTTGCTCTTTCACTCGTTTTGAGGGCCAAATATGGTGTGCCGTATGCGACCCGGCTAATGAGTACGGCTTGAACAATGCGTAATGTATCAGACTCTTGCATTCCGGATCTTCGATTGGATACACGATGTATTAGAGTTAAATGAATGATGTCAAGCCATGTCTTCAACATAGATAAAGAGGCCTGCAAAAGTTAATGCAACAAATGAATGTCGACTGCGGCCGCAAAGAACGCTCTATCATCCGCATAAACGTAGGTTGTTACATCTGGGAGTAGAGGAATGTCACTCATACTGATGTTGAAAAGTAAAACCGATGAAACAGATCCTTGCGGCGCCCCTCTACTTATTAAAAATCTTCTTGAAGATAGCTTTCCGTTTGTACAGAAGAATTTCCGAACAGTCAAAAACTCCCTAATCCAGGCAAAAAGGAATGCGGGGAGGTATATGCGGGCTAGTTTGCTTAGCAAGATACTATGATCTACACTGTCATAAGCTTTAGCCACATCTAAGGTCACTAATGCCGACACCATTTTTCCTTTTGGTCCTAATGGAATCCTCGCCTACAAGTCCATATAAGCGTTCCAAATAGAAAATCCCCGCCTAAAACCAACCCGAACAGGGCTAAGTACTTGTCTGTCCCGCATGAAAGAAGCTAGCCGTTTAAAAACTATTCGCGCTATTAATTTGATCTAGGTCACAGCAGTCGGCCTTAAGTTGTCCAAATCGAAAACCCTGATTTGTCATGTTTGAAGCAAAATTATCCTGCACAACTTCCAGTTTTGGACAATCCAACAAAACTTGAGGGATTAATTTATTGTCGTTAATAAAGCCGGTTCGAATTCCTCAGCCCAAAATTTAATAGCACCAACAGTCACGCCATCAACCCCCGGCGCCGCAGATGGTGTAAAGGCCTCCGTCAGATGAAAAGATGAGACTGGCACAAAATCATCCGTTTCTGTAGGAAAGATAAGGCGATAGTTACTACAAAGAGAAGAAAACAGATCCGCAAGTCCTCTAGCGGAGCGTTCAGGAAACTTATCAGCAGAAGTCAAGACCTCCGATGACTGCTTCAGAGAAACCGCCCGATTGCTTGCCATGAACTTATAAAGCGCTGCTTTATTTTTAGAATTCTAAAGAAAGTCATTAAATTCTATAATGTGATCCATTATGCCTTTAGGAACCGTGCGTTTGAATACTGTTGCCATGTACTTATAGTTTATCCAATTTACTGGGCACTGATTGTGCAGAAAATACCTCAGAGCAGCTTTTCTACGGGGACAATTCTCGGCTACAATAAGTATCCCACCAGTTAAAGACCTTTGTCTGTGCAGAACAATTTACTATGAACTCCGCGCGTTTTGCTGCTGCTTGCAAAGACTCCATTGTTGGCTGCAGCATCTACAATGGATTCCGTGTTCCGCACTGACGTAAAGCGATCCCGCAATGCCCCCTTGGTAAATTCAAGGGTAAATAAATTTTTGCTTTCTGACCTCTAAAATTAGGGGCATATCTACTGTAAACTCAAGAGGAAAATTATCACTGCTTGAACCGCCGGGTAAGGTACCCCAGGACGCGACTTGTACATTGCCTGAGGTCCAATGAAGTCCAAGGCCGCCCGAAATCCCGCACGCAAAAATGTCATTGCCCGGGAATTATGACACCAAAGACTATGCTCCTCCAGCCAGTGCGAGAGCTATAAACCACGAGAATCCGCTCTGAAGCCCCAAGAAACGTGGTGAGCATTGGAGTCATCGGCAACAATAACTCCCGATTTACTGGAAATAAAACGGTCGTTTATCTACGGTGGGAATCAGCTTGAATAAAACGAACACAAAAGGAAGAGGGACATACACGATACAAACGAGGGAGATACACGACACACTTCCTTCGTGTTCGTTTTATTCAAGCTGATTCCCACCGAAGATGTAGGCCTATTAACTAGCACAGACCAGAGCCATTCTCGTTTATCTACTCTGGGGAAGCCTACCGGAAAATACACATTGACGAGAGAGATCGGATGACTCCCAGGTAGAACGTAGTCTACCGCGAGTACTTCGATCGCCACTGGGCGACACCAGTTCCAACGAGGTAAATGCTATGTGACAAAGTTTTGAAGAAACGAAGGTTAGTAAACCACTCCCTCTACTACTGCGGTCCAACCTAAACACACCGCCGCCACCACCCAATCTGCGCTGTGGCCGGCGACGCCATTCTCTCTACCTTCTCCTTGCCGTTCATCGTTTCAACATATATAGTGCATAGCCGCACCGAGATTGTCCCGCTACACACGTTTATCCCTAATTATCTGCATGAACCATTATATGTGAGCCAGATGCAAATGATAACAGGCGTCGAGCATATCCTTGACGCCATCGCTTCCCCTTTCTTTTTCCGGGCCCTTTTTTACGGCACGCGTCGGCCGCCGCGCCGCTACCCCAGAGCACGTGATTTCGAGATCCCGGCATGCGCGCCGAGGCGCGGAGGCAGACAGACTGACAGTGCTGGCAGCGCCCATAGGCTTGCAGGCGGCGGTCGCTTCGCGCTGTTGTACGAGGAGCCGGCAAGCCGCGAGCAGGGTTCCTGGCCTGGTCGGCGCGATATATGCAACTCGTCACAGGCCTTGTTTTTTTCTGCTTAACCCGGTGAGTGAGCATCGATTCTCGCGGTGCGCTGTAATTCAAAGCAAGCATGTAAGCAACGCGCCATGCAGGCGCGTGGTTCGCCATGACGACAAAGCGCCGATCTGAAGTCATTGTCATTATCATTCTCCATGATTCAGACTGTCGGCAAGTCTGTAGGTATGTTCATATAAAAAAATCACGCCATATCCACGGAATGAATGATGATAAGTGGGGCGAAGCTCAAGAGGGGGAGATCCTCGTTAACCGTAACTCTCCCGTGAAAGTTCGCCTATTACATCATTAAGAAAGACGTAAGACTGTGTGCGTACATTGTACAAATCAGCTTTTATTTTCGGAGTCAATGCTCCCAGGCCCAGACCTAGTGAAAGAGCCCGCGCCATCGAGGACTACCCCGCACCTCCACCACAATTTGTCACGTAGGATGGGACACAACGGTAAAGAAAGAACTTTTATTTAGGGCGAACTTGTGCCAGAACAAGACGAGAGGAAACGAGCAAAGGTCCTTGCGTCTCGTTCGATCTCCGAGAACGACTGCCTGCGTTCGTGGCGTGATCTCTTGCGTGATCTCCCCCTCGCAGTGCACGTGCGCTCGCGCCTCCGTTGGCGAACACAGACAAGCTCACGCTTCCCGGTGCCGAGTTTGCGCTGCCGGTTGCAGCCGGTTCTTGCGCGTGCAACGCGGCCCATTTTGCGACATCTCCGAAAGCATGCGGCGGTCACGTACCACGAGACACAAGGGATGGACAGACCCATGACTTAAGGAGCTTCGCCCCTAAAACGCGTGTGGCTTTCATTCCGTCAGTTTTGTTTGTCTGTCGTTCAGGCCGCTTTGGAAAAAAAGCGAATCGTGCAGCTTTTAAATTCGATGCGACGGGCGCGCATTTGGCGTGTTGGGGAAACTCCATGTTGGGGCATAGTTTAGTATCTTCGACTGTAATTGTCAGTTAATTGATTAGTTGATACTCACTCTGTCATATTAGATCTGTTACTGTAATGTCGTCGTCAGCTGGAGCTGGAGCCGAGGTCTGCAGAGCTGCGATACTGGAGTCGTGATTGTCGTGGGAAGTGTGGCGCCATCTGCCGGCAAATGACGTAGTGACCATTGGCAGCGAGGGAGATAGAGGAGTATTCATATGACGTCACCGCAGCGCAAAAGTATGCTGGCAACCAGGGTCGTGCGAGTGGCGGCCATATATTCTAGGCACTATAGAAATCCTCCCTGTTCTGTGACTATAGCCATAACGGTGGTGGCGGTTGCGGTCACGGTTGCGGTGATCAAACTTGCTTGGGCGAACTGGGAGACGGTGTCGTTACGTTAATGTTGTTGTCATGCACGGAGTTGACAGTGATCAGACCAGTGATGGTTGTTTGGTTGTGTTTGAACACTTATGCTTCAATTTGGGTGAAGGCGCTTAAAAGTGCAATGAAGAAAAAGCAGCGGTGGTGGTGGCGTCGATCCGTCGCTGCTCGAGAACCTCGAAAACCGGCTCTGTGCTTCTGCCGACAGTGGAGGCTCGGACAGTTGAATATTACCTTGCTTCACACGATTAGTTCCGTGTTGCATCAACCATTTAAAGCCGGTTAAGTCAATAGGCGACCACAACCGCTTGGACTAGTGGCTGTTCCTTCAGCGGCCACAGCGGAAGCAAGTTGACGGCGGCGTCATTGTGCGAGGAAAGGTAAGCACTTTTTGCTACGTTTTAAAAAGACCTTGCCCGTATCACTTTGGATTAGCGGCAGTGACTGTGTTGTGTTTATAATTTCGTACGACAGAAACACCGGTGCTGGGGGCTAGCGATCGCACTTGCAGCAACTCTAAAACTTGCAAGACTGCGCCAGGACGGGGCGAGGCAAGGAAGCTAGAAACAACGGCGCGCTAGTCTTGTCTCATTTGTTTCGATACGTTTTGGCTCTGTTTCATACGTTATGTTACGTACTGATAAGCTCACACTCGGGCGCCCTCCAGCTAGCGGCTAAAAATGCTCGAATGAGCGCTATCGCGAAGCCGGTGTTCATACGGCGCATTTCGTGCTCGGCAGATCTCGGCAGCGCTGGAGCGCAGCAATGAAACGGGAACGCTCGCAACTCAGTCCTCGACAGGGCAATGCTTTTCGTGCACAATTGCAACCACGTTGCGAAAAAACTGCACGGAGGGGGCAGCCAGGTAAATCAGTTGCTTCAGCCCTCCCCTAGTTTTTGTTCGAGCGCCTCGTAAGCATTGTTTTGCTCTTACTTAACTTTTCCTCATTCGCTCACGGATGTTTATGCCCCTCTGTTTCAGTTCAGCAGTTCATGTCATAACGATTGACTGCAGTAACCTTTGCACAAGCTTTGTTATTGATGGCTACAAGTAGTGTTGACATTTGTTTGCACTGTGCCCTACATACTTCGTCACCCTTTAACCACGCTGTTTACATTCGCAGGATGAACAACTCCTAGGCCCTGTCGACAGAGCCACTGGAGTCATGGCTGCTGCTGAACGGATGTAGAGGCTCAATGTATCCGACTCACCTCAATGCTTATTCTTATGTTGACGTCTGTGTGTAACGATGTATCAATTAGTAGTTGCTTAGTGGAAGCACCATGTTGTGAGCACATTGCTTATGATCTTTTCTTGTAAGGAGGCAGTCGCAGTGTTTCTCGCGAAGTTGTTGCTGGTGAGGTTAAAATTAAAGTTGTAACCCAAATGTGTCTAGTCGCTCTTTGTTCACTATCATCGCTTAATGTTTGCAAATGTGGGTATGCAAGTGTTCATTTCGTTTTTAATCTCTAATTGCCATCTTGTTTGCAAACTGTAGCAGCCCGTACTGTGTGTCTTTTTACTTGTGTAAAATTTGATTGTTTGAATATTTATAAGAACCACTTAGCCACAGAATGGTCTATGAGATAGGGGAGACGTTTATTACATACGTGAATATCTGTGTACAGGAAGAGCAAATGTATGCACACGTCTCAGAGACACGAGATTGTCAGTCTCTGATTCCTAAAGCAGTCGAGCTCATGTTACATTTGAATCCACCCACAACTGCCAATAATACGCTATCACCTGGTGGTAAGCTGTCGACCTTCCTGTTGCTTGTACCTGCCTCTCCAGCCTTCAAAAAAAAAAAAAAAAAGTCGACTCGCTGTCGGGCAATCCTAAATAGAAACGTGGCAGTATTGTGATTCTTGTAGCTATACCACGTCTTTGCACTAAAGATGGCCTGTCAATAAACACTTCGAAACCCATGCTACAACTGTCCACCAAAGTTCCAAATGCCTGCATGAAGCACGTATGCACGGTGTGCCATAGGTATCCTTGTTCTGGCCCCTTTGCAATGTAAGCAGGTGCACGTACACAACATTGAGCCCCTGGCGGTCCACAATCCTTCGTCCGAGTCGCTTGACTGACCTGCAGAAAAGGGGAGGGGCTGTGTATATAGTGGCATAGTTGCACGCTGTGTTCTCAAATCCAACTACAAGCTACACCATTTTGTTTTGAACGTCCTGTTATGGGTGTACATCTTTCACAAGCATTGTAGTTCTGACTCAGGGCCCTGTAAACAAAATGGCAGCCAGTAAGAAAAAAAAAGAAACAAAAACTTGAGCGTAACAAATTACGGCCTCTAGCTGAGTCACCGATGTCAGCACATCCATTCAGCCATTATTAGGACAATTTGTGCTGGAAGGTTGCGGTACTGAGCTAGGGCTTGCAACTTCATGGAGCTTCTTTTTGTCGGCTCTCATGGACCGTCATTTATGCCTGCAACAATTGTACGAGAATTCCTCAGCCTGCATCTTATGTGATGGCAATGAAAATATCTATGGCACAACACCACACATTTTCATGCACATGAACATAACAGAGAAGCATTCAGAACAATGCCCCACAGTGTAATTAGGGCATAACATCGTATTTCTGCTGTCAGTACTGCTGTTGCAAATAAACTCGTGGATGTAATAAAACACAAGGAAGAAGATCCACCTCACTATGTACTGCACTTGTCTCATAACCGCTAGGCAGACAATCAGGAGACCGTGTGTCCAACTTGTGCTGCAAAGAGTGAGCAAATACCTCAATCGAAGCAACTTTCACGTAGCTTAGGTTAAAGGGGTCCTGAAATACCTTCCGCCGGTGCATGGACGTACATGTACCCAAATAAAGCAATGTATTTGCAATCTCCTCCCGCAAGAATTTTGTTAAAGCGATGAGTATTAGCTGAGAAATCGTAAATCAAAAACCGCGCATTATCGTCGCTTCGCGTTTCCTCCTCCTTTCGACTTCTCTCTGCTGTTGACGGCGCGCGAGCGTTGCCTCCCATGATGCTGCGCTCCGCAGCGGTGACGTACTTCCGCTATTGCGCTGATCAGACTGTCGGCTGCTACGGGCAAGCTTTGTCGACACCATGAATCCCGCACTCCGCCGCTCAAGGCTGGAAAAGCGAACGAAAAATCTGGCCGCATGTATGCGGCGGCCTCGCCTTGCCCTTTCGCGGTGTAAGTTGCTGGCGGCACATGACTTTTTATCGGCGGCGAACTCGCAGCCGCACGGGAGGGTCGTGCGCTCTAAAGTCCCTCGATCGGCGTTTATCGAGGGACTTTAGTGCGCTCGTTCCCTTGATGCACCGCGCACTGTTTATCCAAAAAGCGCCGTATCAGATGTGGCCCCGCTGGTGCCGGGTCTTATTTTGCGGCGGGGGTAATTCCTGCCGGCGGCATGTGAAAACCCGTGCACAAAACGCTTCAATCATGTGACCAGTTCAGCTTGGGGCGACGCGTGGTGGAGAGCGGCAACGTTGGCAAAACATTGAAACACGGTTCCAAATATATAACTGGAACTTTTTTGCAAAAAAGTTCCAGTTACTAAGTGGATCTTACGTGGAACCAGATTTAGAGTGCGGCAACGTTGGCAAAACATGCTCCGTCGCGGCTCTGAGCTTTCTAGCGCTGGAGCGAGCGCTACTTCTTTGACCATGGACAATCTCAAACATAGAGATAATATACTGACTCTAGAGGGAAAGCGCGCCGCTGAGCCAATGCATTGGAACCGTACGACACACAGTGGCAGACATGATACAACGATTTGAAGGTTGCCAGCTGTGGTTTTGCTTACTGAAAACGGCGAAAGCGATGGGTTGTAATCTGGCAACGTGCTACTGCGGCGTTTCCGCGTCCGGCTAGCGAAGCATGCCGGGATTAATTGTAACATGGCGGACCGCTTGCCAGGCGGAGTTTGTGTAAGCGGCGTCGACAGCATTGCGTAGTTTATCTCCTGTGGGTAGGTAACCGACGTGTTTTCGGTTTAGCGTACGTGTGACTTATATGTACTGAGACTATTTGAGCAAGATGTGGCAACGCTCACACAACACTTACGCGCAAGCTCGAATGCGACTGATCGCATGTGCGAGGACGCCAAGGAGTCAGCTGATCCGTACTGGGCGCACAGAAAAATGAATCTCCGTATGATCTCCGTACATTTTCGCGCTGTGCCGCTTTATTTGTCATTCTGTGACATTTTGCGAGTCGCTCAAGTCGCTTTTCAAACGAAGTAAAGTGAACTGTGGCTTTAGCTCAATGTAAAACCTTTATTGACACACACAAAAAACATCGCATGGGCCAACGCTGATATTGCCGGTGAGTCGCGGCGCTTTGAAGCACAGGAACGAAAGAGCGCGGTCGATCGCAGGCCAACGGAGTGGAAGAATGCATGCCAGGGGAGTATGCGAAATACAGTCCGCGGCGTGTCCCGTTTTCCTTTCTCTCTGTATTCGTCAAGTTCTAGCTGCTTTCCACCACTTCAAAGGGAAAGCTTGCGGCACTGAATGCGCGGTATTGAATGGGCAGTAATTTACCGCACATAGCGCGCGAGGAGAGAACACTGACTTATTGATTTATTGTGACTGATTAAAAAAGAAACCGCATTTCGTTACCTATTTTTTCGTTCTACCTTCACGAACGATTGCGCGAAAGTTCGAAGCACGAAGAGCTGTAAGAAGTTCCATGAATAAAACAACTGGAACCGAAGGATTATAAAAGCTCTTTTTATTTCTCTTCCAACGGGAACGATCGCTGGCTGCCACTCCGTAGCCTGTAGTGAACTTGCGGTAGTCAAGGTCAGATCGGAATCGCTGTTCCGGCGTCAGTTGAGGAGCAATAGATAGGGTGCTTAACGTGGAGAAAGAATGACAGCCTCGCAAGCGCCCGGGGAGGCACTTGCTCAGCGCGGGCATCCGAGTTGTACCAGTTGTACATGTTTTGCTCGCACGCAGGTCTGAGCCTTAGACTGCACACACACACTGCGAGTCAGGCGCAAGGGCCTCGTCACTTCCTAGCACACTTAAAAAAAATCGAAACCAAAACTGAACTACGCACTTACTCTTTCTTCGCTAATTAGAGCTTAATTACACTAAAAGTTTTTTATAAAGCTAGTTTTAATTACTGAGGCAATTATTTGTAACTATTTTGCTTCAGTTCTTTGTTTTAGTTAAATAATTATGGCAAAAATTTTTAGAAGGCTGAATACAATTGATCTGGCAACCATGGGAATTGTATCATGTCAGCGCCCACGATTCGTACGGTCTCGGAGCTCGCTTTACCCCCCTGTCGGTTGCCTTGGCAACAAGGCACGAACCGCTTAGAAGTCAGTTACGGTTCCGTGATCCCGGTTCAGCTCGGGGCCCCACCTCGCGACATGTGGGCACTGCAGGCGTATCATTCATTCCCATTGGGAAGTGCGAGATGCGTTTGGCATTACAGGAGGCGATAGTGTGTGTGTTGTGGACGCCTTTGTTTCGCGATGAAATGCGCCGCTGTGCTTTTGCGGGTGGACAGTGCTTCCCATGGTCTGGATTATCTTTCTCGAGCGACGTACGACTCAACCTCGCATGGGGTATGTGCAGTGTGCGTGGCTAAAAGCCATCGGCTTGTGCGCCAGAGTTAACTGACTTGCTGTTCGTCCCCGCAAAGCGCGCGCGAGGTGAGTACCGAATTTACGACGGGCAGGAGGCAACCCATCGTCTGTCAATCGCGGTTCGGACTTGCAACGCATGTTGTGACGTTGTGTTCGTTAGAAACGCATCTCTGCATTGTTTTGAAGTTGTTTAAAATGTATGCGTCAAACCCGGGCATTCGGCTCAGGGCGTTCTCTGCGATTGCACGAAAGAAGTGCCATGGGGCTTCAACGCTTTCTTTATGGAACGTACTCAGGTAACAGAATATCAATGTCGTGTTATGGCCGTGTTACATTCAATACAAACGGTTAAGCGTTTGTTTTACACTTGTTTCGTTTGTCGTAAAATGCCCAAGCACTCCGGCACTCCGCTGGCAGATAAGCCGGTGAGCCGACGCTGAGCAGACGACTCATCTCTTTGCCGGAAGTGCGTGAAAAAGCCGCCCAATAGCAGGGTGTCTAGCTCATGACGAACATCTGGGAATCGATGATGTAGACATGTGAAGATGGCGGCGTCCAAAAACACGAAGGAAAGGGTGAGAAAAAAAACGACAAACTTTGCTACAAAAGTGTGAGCTTTCCGCTGCGCGTAAAAGAGTAATACTTGGCACAGAGGACGTTGATGACCCAATCTAACGGTTGCGCTAGTTCATTTAGTGTGCTCAAAATGCCTTTCAGGGCCCCTTTAAGTGCTAGAGCCATGTTGAGTTAGTGTCATCTATCAGGTAATTTCCCCGGAAAATGCAAGCAGACGCAGAATTGATGGCGGCGATAAGAGGAAACAATCGGGGCATCGAGCGGTTTTATGTAATCAGCGCCGAGCTGTACAGTGCATGTGGGAACATAACAGCGTACGTTTCAAGCTTTTTGATAGAACAATTTCAAGCTGCACTTTCCCCGTGAAAAACCCGGGTGATAGGGCAGGTGATTACGGTCAGGGGGACACGTAATGTCAGGTGAATTTGCGGTTGATTACAGCACTGCGAGCACCGAAGTTTGACGATTGTCGCTGCGCATTGTTTGTGCACGTCGTGGGCAGTAACGATTACGCGGAGGCACAAATTTCTACCCTTCTGACACGCAACTGAAACCTATAGACCATTTTATTTTCTTCGTCCCGGGAGCTTCCATTTTATCAGTGGGCTGTGCTAGTGGCCCTACAATTGGCGCAGTCGACAGGAAGATGTAACTGCGCATGCGCAACACAACCCAGAACATGGTCTCATCTTATTAAAGATTAACGGATGAAAAGGTTTATTAGCGCGCACACTCAACATTAGGACCAGACGGCATCGGTCATTGTATTTTTCTGTTGTTTTCAGGCCCAGCGAGTCTGCACTTGAGAAGCAAAGTGAGAAGCTCGATACAGTGCCAGCGCGCCTCTCCCGCCAGCGCGCTCGCTCGGCACGCACAAAAACAGCGCATGCACATGCGGAGCTGTAAATATACTTACCAGAAACGAAATGATCGCAGTAAAACTTTGGTGTGTATCTTGTCTGTTGATGCCACCGCCGTTGACAGGACGAACCGAACCCCCCCCCCCCCCCCCCCCCCCCCGATTGCACTCGGCGCGATGCTTTGTCGACACCTCTTTCGTCTTGTGCACAGCGTCAGGCGCCAAAAAGAAGCTCACCAGCTGATCGTTTTCACATCCACCTCTTGTCCGCATCAACGTGCTGCCGCAGTTTGTGTAGTACTGAAGTACTATTAACCGCCACCCACTGGCTGCTAACCAACAAGCACACCAGAAAACTGCCGCCAACGTTATGGCGGATCACCGAGCGCGGATGGGCCGCCGGTGAATACTCCTTAAAAGAAACTTTTATAGCGACAAACTTTTTATGCTTGCGAGGCCTCTGTCCAATGATTTGCTGCGCCACATCTGGTCATCCGATTTTAGCCATTCAGGTCTCGCTCGAAACGTACACTTTGAAATGAGCACAAAAGGGACAAAACTGAAAATTCCGCCCCGTAATTTAAACTGCGTGAAGCCAGGTTCCTTTCCCGCACTTTTTGTCGTCTTCATGAAGCGCATCTCCATGCCGCGGTTTGCTTACGTGCTTGCTTCGAAAGGTTCCGGCGGCGAGGTCTTGACTTTGACGTTTTAAGAGACCCATCGAATGTTTGGAACGGTCTGTGAATTATCCGGTGGCGTCATTTACCAGATATATGTTCGTAATTTCGGTAAAATAATGGAACAGGCTACTGTGCCGGCAGCCAGCTAGTCGCGCTAAAAGTTGCCGGCACTGCGCCACCATTTACTGGTCACAACCATGTGACCATCGATTCCTGGCAGCATTTTTTTCCCCGGCAGTCGGTATTTTTAACTTTATATCCACCGCGCTGCTGCATTATTTCTCGTGCAAGCTTTCTTCGTAATCATTTTAAGCCAACATCGAACCTATGCAATTAACCTAACTGCCTTACTGTGCTATCCTCAGAGGCAGAAATGCCAGATGCGAATCCTAATCACGATAGGGTTGGCACCTGTCCTTCCAAAAAACACCGGTCCTCCTTCTATCTATATATATATATATAGGAAATGGGGGGGCTCGTGGAAAGTAAGACAGAACATTAGGGTTGACAGGTAGATAAAGAATTTGGAAAGAAAGAAAGTGGAGAAAAAATGCCCGCCAGGTGGGATCCGAACCCACGACCTCCAGAATACCGGTCTGGTGCGATATTCTGGAGGTCGTGGGCTCGGATACCACCTAGCGGGCATTTTTTCTCCACTTTCTTTCTTTCTTTCCAAATTCTTTATCTGTTTCAATTACCTACCACATCCTCCCCTTTGCTTTCCGAGGTTTCTTGGCTGCCAACCCTTATTTCTATATATATATATATATATATATATACACACACAAAGTAAGGGTGGCAGTCAAGAAAGCTCGGAAAGCAAAGGGGAGGTTGTGGTGGGTCATAGAAAGAGATGAAGAATTTTTTTAGTCGAAAAGAAAGCGGTGAAAAAATGCCCGCCGGATCCCACCCGGCGGGGCATTTTTTCACCACTTTCTTTTCGAGTAAAAAAATTCTTCATCTCTTTCTATGACCCACCACAACCTCCCTTTTGCTTTCCGAGGTTTTCTTGACTGCCAACCCTTACTTTGTGTTTATTTCACGGGGCCCCTCATTTCTCATTTTCTGATTCGCTATATATATCTATATATAATATACATATATTATATATATATATATATATATATATATATAAGAGAAGAAAAACTTCGAACAAGGTAAAAGCACGATTGTGGCCTACGTTTCAGCAAAGAGAACTTGCTTTCCTCAGGGCCTCCTATATATATATATATATATATATATATATATTATATATATATATATATATATATATATATATATAATCTCTATATCTCTATATTATATAAATATATGTGTGTGTTGTGTGTGTTTGTTTGACATATCATTCTAATTATTGTAACGTTTGCCATGAGAGAAAATCAACATAACGTGTGTACTGAAAGTGACTTGAAATTTGCGTTATTGCTGTGAATGTGCTGCACTGAAAAGTAACGGAATATACTTTGTCGATTAAATGTTCTGTTCTCCCCTTGTTGTTCCTCCGCCCGTGTATTTTCTCTTCTCGCATGTCTTTGCGCAGCTTGTCGACAGCGGCGTACGCAGGGGGGGCCCGAAGGGGCCGGAACCCCCTGCAAAATTGTGGGTTAAGGAGGAGGGGCAAGAAAGGGGACAATTTTATCCAGATCGTCACGCACTTATTCAGCCTATTATCTAGCAACTACTACTGATACGTAACTATTTTGGTGTCGCACATGCACCCGTGGAGTTTATGACGTCTGCTCTCAACCCAACGAACAGCCGTTTTGCAATGCCCCTGAAAAGTTCTTAAGGGAAGGTGAACTAGAGTTAGCCCATGAATATTTCCTCTTTCTTGTTTGGAAATTATTTTGCAAATGCAACCAAATGCGAAGTTTTTGATAATGTGTGGGTACGTATTTAAGGGTGGGAAAACGGAAAAAAAAAGCTAATTTCATTGTTGCATCGTTGTATCTATGTGTTAGGCATCCAGGTGATCAACCTTCTGATTCGTGGTGAAAATAGCCTTGCGTAGAGCCATCACCTCTCACTGGGGTCTGTTCTTGCCCATTTGGTTTGCGGGGGAAATTAACCGAAAGTCTTGCATTTTTGTGTTTGGTCAACTTCCATCTCAGACTTGTATGACTTGTATTACCCCCATTCCCGCCCATATTCCTACAGTCACGTGGGGCCGGGTATTCATTCTGATGATAATGGAAATTCAATCCCCCATTCCTTTTGCCAAACCTCCTCCTGTAACGATCGCGCCTCTTTTCGCAGGGGCCATATCGAGTGCAGCCCTTAAATGGCGTCAAGGGACTATCTCTCGTTTGAATGTGTGTGGACACAGAAGCCTGGCGATGACACCGACTCATTCCTTGCCGCATACAAGAGGTTCTTTGAAGCTCACTGTGGGCAAGCGAGCGTGAGCATCGAACGCGCTCATCAAAGTCTGCCCAGGGACAGCTGTGAGGATCCCCTCTGGCAAGTAAACTGCAAGCTCCATCTTTACTCATCACTGAGGCAAAATCAGCTTGAGACGCTGAGCATTGGCGTAGCCCGGCAGTGGTGCACGAGGGGACGAAGCGGCAGCAGTCTGTCTGGTCACTTGCAGTGGCTGCAGCCTGATCGCCAGGACGGTTTCTGGCACAGTTGGTACGCCATTGAGAAGGACATCAGAATGCGTTCCATTTCGTTTGGCACGTTCGCTGGCCTGAACCTCTTTGCCGAACGCCACACCATTGATAGCAAGCCCCGGGATGAGGGAGGCTATGCCATAGACTGCACCTTCAAGCACGACGAAAGAGTCCTCCAGGTCTTCTTGCATCTCAGGCACTGTGTCTCCCTAGAGCATCTGTACCGGCTCACTGTGCACTACAACAGCATCTTCCGTGTGGTCGTGTACGACCCGGTGAACGGGCAACGGATGTCTTTCTCCACCTTCGCACCCTTCCGCTGTTCTACAAAGCAATGCCACAACCAGTAGTGTCTTCGTGGCGTCCCTATGTCTTGCCAAGGCAGGAAACCAGGGACCAGATGGACTTCCAGCGGACATTGGAGATGGGCTGTGCCTGCTGTTCTGTCTTGGAGAGCAGGGATGTCGGTGGCTGCTTCGTCGTGAAGCTGGGCTTTTCCGATAGCCACGAAGCGCGCCGCACAGTTGGCCGCCTAAGCCGGAGGTGCCAGACGGTTCAGTTCGTATTTGCGCCCGTGAAGACCTGCCCCGTAGGCAAAGACGCCGAGGTTCTCAGGCAACAGCTGTGCTCGCGGCTCATGCGCAAGCTCAAGTTCCCCTGCTGCTACGCTCTGAACGCACTCCTCCAGAGAAGCGACGACGTCGCAATGCAGCTCATGCTCCTGACGAAGTCGGAACTGGGCGCGGCAGTGGCACAGCTGGAATCCTTTGCATCTTACAACGAGGGGGCCCTCGAGGAGGCACTGTTTGGCATCGGAACGGCACTTCGAAAACCACAGCATTGTCACCTTCTCCACAGCCCTGCCAGCCTTGTTCGCTAAGTTGTGCAAGTCGCACATGCCCTGCCAAGTCCCACGCGGCTCGTGCCTCGTCCGGCGGCTGTTTGTGACACCGTCACGCATCTTCTACCTGCCGCCCACGATTCACTCCGAGAATAGGGTGCTTCGAAAATTCGATGCCGACCACGTGCTTCGAGTGTCGTTCCGCGACGACCACTTTGAGGTGCTGTCGCATACCCTGGGAGTCCATCCACAGAAGGAGCAGATGATGGACGTGGTGGTGGGCCGTTTCCTGAAGCACGGACTCAAGATAGGAGACCGCCACTTCCGGCTTCTGGCCAGCTCCGCGAGCCAGCTGCGGGACCACGGAGTTGGCTCTACGCGAACGTGAGTATAAATTAAAAAAATGGCTGCGGCTTAGCTCGGCTAACCTTGGATATGCAAAGAAAAAGCTTCGCTTAGTGTGGTTGAGTTTTGGTTTCGCTTGGTTAACCTTTGATGTAGCTGTGTTGCCGACCACGGGTAAAAGCCGTTCGGTCCCATGCAAGGCTCACCGAAGGAGGCCCGGCCACGCTTTCATTCAAGGCGAATGCGATGTTCCTCTTTGCCAGGCACAAGACGAGTCACGTAGCCCGAGTCGACCCAGTGGCGCATGCGTGGGAGGCGGCGGGATTGGTTGGCTGCTGTTCAGCTGAGCACATGCAACCACGGTGGCTGCAGCCGCCGGCTGAACAGAACGGCTGAAAATGGGGCCTTGTGCGCAGCGCCGAAAGCGGGCCCAGTGAATCGCGCGTGCGCTTCAAGGGGTGGGTCCGCGGTCAAAATGTGAACTTGCGCAAACGCGGCGAAACCGCTGGACGAAAGCAGTCAAGATTAAGTTGCTTTAAAAGAGCCAACGCATTTTCAGTGCATTTGTGCGGACACGGAGTGGGGTTCATGGGTGTAATTTTTGGAGTAAGCACAATGCTTGGCATGCAAGTTAAGATATATTTTACGCAGTCGGGAAGGTTTGCTTCCACATGTGAGATGCACAAAAAATGACGAAGTAAGATCTAGACAGATAATGCCAAGCACTTGTGGCATTATCTGGCTGTCCCGAGAAGCGTCGTTTCTGCTCCTGACTTGTCTTGCTTCATGTCTTCGCTGCATACACATCCCCAAACACTCCCAAAGCTGACATTGAGAACGTCGTGCCCACACTTTGTCTAAATGAAATGCGGTGAGCACACTGCAGTAATAATCATCAGCGCCTCCATTGTGGATACATCTCCAAGACAAAGAGTGGTTTGCCAAGATCACGCTGTAAGAGTTGAGACTTAATTAAAGAGGAGGTCGGCATCCCTTGCATGGTACAAGTGTATCTTGCATAAGTGAGTATGTGCAACGGCTGGTTTTGTTGATGGGTGGACATGAAAAGTTCTGCCAACCTCGCCATATGCAGCTTTGCATTAACAATCATTCATTGTGATCTCAAACCTTCCCAGAGAAAGTTGTAGAATGAACCAAACACGGAGATAAAACGCTGCGGGTAAGCAAGCAAACTGGTGCTTCTCGGACGTGCTGTGTAGATTGAATCCACTTGTGATAGGTTCCGGCCTGCATGCATACGGGGGTGTGGGACTGGGGCGCTTTGTAAGGAGTCTTTTTTGTAAGGCGTCTAGTAGCAGAGTGGTCTGGCTTTGGAAGTAGTGCAGCCCAAGTTCAGTTCCTAGAGCTTGCAAACTGGTTCGAATGTTTATTTTCGAGGCCTGTGCGAGATTTTTCGCACGCAAAATGGAATTTCGAAGGTCAATTGTGATAACAGGGTGTTGTGTACGTGCCCCATCCTCCACCTTTATTTGCCGAGATCCACTGCAGGATCCCCAGGGCAACACGGTGGAGTCCATACGGGCCTGGATGGGTGACTTCAGCACGATGCCCGACGTGGCCAAGAAGATCGCGCGCATGGGCCAGTGCTTCTCCACAACCGAGGAGTCGGTCACAGTCCCCCTCTACGGCGGGACCATGGAGGAGGCGGCCGACATCGTGGGGGGCACCCACCCACAATCGCGGAAGCCCTACGTCTTCTCCGACGGCATTGGCATGATCTCCGAACCGCTGATGAAAAAGGTTTGGCTGGATGGCGTCCCTGTGTTGTTTACCCGTGTGTAACACAGCCAGATACTTATGCTGACCTCTCTTTAAACTACCCTTGAACGAAAAAATTGGCCACATATCTTCTCGCTTCACTGTAAATGTCATCAAAAGACGATAGACCTCTGCCCCCCTTGCCGCATAACTGCCTCTCCTCCCGCACCGCCCTCTCTGCTATTCCTCTCCTGTCTCAGGCATGTCATGGTTGACGCAATGAGGATTTGCTGAATTCAATTCAATTTCTCCGCATTTGCACTGCAGGCACGCCATCTGTTTGGAATTTTTGTAGCCTTCAGGCGCTCGAGCCACAAGCACGAGAGGACGAGAGCTCTTTCTGCATTTTGTGGTTAAAATTTAGCTTTTATTTTTTTTGCTATCACAGAAATGACGCCGATGTCCATCTTTAATTAAAATAACACTGCGAGGCAGTTAAGCATTTATGTTTTGCTTCAAATATACCTTCGCTTTTTTTGCTGAACAGCGTTCACAAGCACGGAGTATGATACCATATTTAGTATTTCGGTAATGTTTTGCCTGTATAAATATGCCATTCATGATTTCTTTCAACTTTTGGCTGGGCGGCTGAATCAAGGAACACAGACGAACAGACAGACAAAAATGTTCTTGTTTCAGTAGCTAGGAAATACTATAATCTTCTGAAAAGAAATGTGGCTTCAGCAACGGCTGTTTATGTACTGCCATACAATTGTTTCGAGACAATTGTCTGACTGGTAATCTGTGCTGTGTATCTCACTACTGTCTCTGCAAATCACATCGCTTGATTGATTGATTGATTGTAGGGTTTAACACGCCGACGCAACGCAGGCGATGAGGTGCGCCGCAGTGGAGGGCTCCGGATTAATTTTGACCACCTGGGGATCTTTAACGTGCGCCGAAATCTCGTACACACGGGCGTTTTTGCTTTTCGCCTCCATCAGAAAAGTGGCCGCCGCGGCCAGGAATCAAACCCGCAACCTCGTGCTCAGCAGCGTAACGCCTTAGCTACAAAGCCACCACGGCGGGTCTGCAAATCACATCACCGTGCGGTTGCCTGAAGTACCTATTTACAAGGCTATAAAGGTGAAATTTGATTGAAGCAGCTGGTGCAGTATCGTAATTAATTAGCCGGGATTCTGCTGACGTTTTTGTGAAGGTGTGGTAGGCTGTTACGTGCTTTGTAGCATGAGAATATCACCTGCCAGCAACCTGTCCATGGAGGTGAATTCATATCGAGGGAACGTTCGTCAGCTGGCTGCCCATTTGCCGTGACTAAAGCAATTAGTGTCAAGCGAGGGGTTATCGTGGTACTACATGTGACACTGTGCACAGTAGCAAACACATGCAAACGGCAGAGCCATGTCACACTGAAGTAGTTGTGGAAGAGCAGCAAGTCTACGTTTTGTTTGTTTTTCTGCCCCATGAATTTAAAGTAACACTTAAAATCTTACAAAAAAATGAAGGAAGCTCACACTAACGCGTAAGACTTGAAGGTAGCAAAGCTGTACGCAACCTTCACGACCATCACGACGGTTTAAGTCCACGATTGCAGCCAATTTGCTTCTTCACTGCTGCCGCAACGACGTATTACTCCATCATTGTTGCTGTAAGTGTAAGCTTCTTTCTTTTTGTTGGAAGTGATAATCGTTGGACATAACCTTGGAGGGGCGTATGCTATGACCTGTCTTTCTCATTCCGAGCAAACGGCAAATGCTGGGGATTTTTTTTTTGCCAATCTTGGCCAATCTCCCTAGTGGGTATGCTTGACTTGCAAACATGCGCCGATGACTCTGGGCAGTCGTCGCGAGGCACGCACACACACACGAGCGCTAGGAATTTCCCTGTTTTTTTTAACTGCTGGGCGGTCGCTGCAATCTTGGCCAATCTCCCTAGGTGGGTCTACGCTTGGCTTAACAACGTGCGCAGGGGACGCTGGGTGGTCGTCGCGAGGTGCGCACACACGAGCGCTAGGCATTGTCTTGCTCTTTTAACTGCCAAGCGGTCGCCGCAATCTTGGCCAATCGCCCTAAGTTGGTATGCTCGACTTGACTAACGTGGGATGCTGAGCGGTCGTCGCAAGGCACGCACACTAGCGCTAGGCATTTTCTTGATTTTGTTAACTGCCAGGCGGTTGCTGTGGGACCCGTGCTTACGTGCGCATGGTCGGAAAATTTTTGGTATTTTTTACAGCAGACACGAAAAATTACGATTTAGAGCTTCACTCTTAATTAAAAGTCTCCTTGTCAAACGTTGTCTGAATTTCACGCATGGCATACTGATACTGTTCTGCATAGTGAAGGAGTGCCGCAGGAGTAAGTAAAAAACCACGAGATTGACGTTCCCCCGTTTTGCGTTCAGGTGTGTGCGAAGCTGGATCTGGAGCAAGTTCCGTCGGCCATCCAGATCCGCTATGCGGGCTACAAGGGCATGCTGTGCACGAACAACGCCCTCGAGGGCGACAAGCTTGTCCTGCGCAAGAGCATGAACAAGTTCGCCTGCTCGACGTCGGACAGCCTGGAGGTCATCAAGGTGTCGGCACCTTGTGAGTAGTTCAGCGTACAAGTTGCCACTTAGGATACAAAATTTCTTCTGCGTGTTTTCTGAAACCCCATTTCTAAGGGATACCGTATTTATTCTAATATAAAGCGAGGTAGATATATATATATATATATATTATATATATATATATATATATATATATATATATATATATATATATATATATATATATATATCTATATTATATATATAGTAAAAAAATGGGTATAGCTTCTAACAAAACTGTTTATTGGTCGACGTTTGGTCAGATGCCAACCATTATCAAGACGGTCTTGATAAAGGTCGGCATCCGACCGAAATGTCGACCAATAAACAGTTTTGTTAGAAGCTGTACCCATTTTTTACTATTTGTTACGGCAACCTAAGACAGCCCTTCTCGCAATCAAAGTATATATGTATATATATATTATATTATATATATATATATATATATATATATATAATTATATATATATATATATATATGGCAAACTTTTTTACCCTCCAAACTGCACCCACGCCTTGTAATCGTGACCGGCTTATAATCGAGTAAATGCGGTAATTCCCCCAATCTAGCTTGCACAGGAGGCACTGAATCCTAACATGGGGTCGTTTGAGCAATACAAGGTGGAAGTGCTTAAAAGGTGTAGCAGTCTCCGGCCGAGGTCTCTCAGCTTAGTGGGCTTAGTCCCTAATTTCTGTTAGCTTCCTATCTGGACTCCATTGCGCTTGTGCTTATTAGTAGCGAGAACTAAGTGTTGAACAGTCAGGGCTCCGTGAGTTGAAAAAAATGGCGCGTATCTGCTCCTTTCGTTGCAAATGTCGACGAAAGACGATAGTTGCCAAGTAAATTCTTCCCTTCTCTTTCCCGCTCACCTGCCATGCTCTTCCTATCCCGTCTCACTCTTCCCACGATAACACGCTGCTAGAGGTTTGTTCAAGTCAATTTAAATTTACCACGTTCCCCTGCTCCAAGTTGGGTGCCTCGATGCCAGCACTGCCGTACGGCGGAGACGTGTGTGAATTGAGGAACCCTACTACAACGTTCATAGAACCACATTGCCCTACTCCACGGGCGTTCCAAGCAGAACGTGGATCCTATTTAGTGGAACCTTTCATTGCTGTTGCGGTTTTATTTCTTAAATGCCGCCAGGAGCTATAGTAGTACGGGTAACAGCAGCTGGCGACGGTTTTCTGCTATTCATGTAGTATTTAATTTACTATCGCAAAAACCAAGTATCTATGAACTTTTAATAAAGAAACACTGCAAATATCACTTAGGTATTGATTTTCTGCCTTATATTTGCATAATGTCTTGTTCTTGTTCACAATGTTGACAAGTATGAACATTGACACCGGGCTTAGACGTTTAGGTTTTGCTGTGGGTATATGAGACTATTGCGCAGTTTCTGTTTCACTTTGGCCGGATGGGTGAATCAAGTCACATACAGACATACAGACAGATCAAAATTTATGTGTTTAAGTAGCTGGAGAAAGAGTTCGTCTTTAATAAAAAAATGTGAGAAAGTCCACTAATGTGTAGCATTCTTATGCCACTTGTCTATAGAGTGTGAGTTCAGGGTTTTTCAAAATTCTGTTCGACCAATCATCTCCATAACGATTACTGGTGGAATTTGTGCCAAATCTACATTTTTGGGTAAATGCAGGACTTTACACGGTTCAACACGTTTCGTTTTTTTTTCTATTTTCGTTATTTTTTGGTCTTTCAAAATTCTGTTCAACCAATTATCTTCACTTACGCTATTATAAAGATTACAGTTGGGACTTCCGCCAAATCTTCATTTTTGTCGATATGCAGGGCATTACACGGTTCCTCACTTTTCGCTATTTTTATATTTTTCTTATTTCGTGGTCTTTTAAATTCCGTTTGACCAATTATCTCCGTTTATGCTATTCTAAAGATTACAATTGGAAATTTCTGCCAAATCTTCATTTTTGTAGAAATGCAGGGCATTACACTGTTCGTCCCTTCTCACTTTTTTTTCTAGTTTTCCAATTTTTGGTTTTTCATTTTATTTGACCGTTTATCCCCATTTATGATACTACAAAGATTACAATTTGAACTTGTGCCTAATCATCATTTTTGTGAAAATGCAGGCTGTTACACGGTTCGCCCCTTTTCGTTATTTTTTCTATTTTTCTAAATTTTTGATTTTCACAATTCTGTTCGACTAATTAAATTCATTTACGCGATTATAAATATTACAAGTAGAACTTCCACTAAATCGGCATTTTTGGGGAAATACAGGGTGTTGCATGGTTTGCCACTTTTCACTATTTTTGTTCTATTTTGTATATTTTTTGGTTTTTCAAAATTCTGTAGAAGTACAGGGCCACTTTTCGCTATTTTTTTCTTTCTGATTTTTTTTGTTTAAAAAATTTTGTTCAACCGATTATCTCCATTCATGCTTTTATAGCACTTACAGGTGAAACGTCTGTGATATCTGCATTTTTGTGGAAAGGCAGGCGTTTACACGGTTGGACACTTTTCGCTATTTTTTTTCTATTTTCGTTTTTTTTTTGTTCAAAATTTTGTTCAACCAATTATCCCCATTTATTCTATTATAACGATTGCAGGTAGAACTTCTGCAAATCTGAATTTTTGTGGAAATGCAGGGCGCTTGCATGGTTCGCCAATCTTCGCTGTTTTTTTCTATTTTTCTTATTTTTTATATTTTCAGAATTGTGCTTGACCATGCAGTTATCTCCACTTATGATATTATAACAATTATACAGGGGGAACTTCCGTAAAACCTGTCTTTTTGGGGGAAATACAGGACATTGCACGGTCCTCGCTGTGAGGGTATACTCTGCAAAAAATGCTACGCATTATAAAAAATGCCTGACGATTACAATACTCCCTAATATAAAATTTGTGTGCAGCGCGAACTGCATGCAGGTTTCTCAGCCATTGCTCATAGGTGCTGTGTCTCAGGAAGTAATCGTGTGATCAGCAAACACACGGTGGTGCACACTACTCTGTCCTCATCTCCCAGTGCGCCGGCGCAATCGAGCATGTTTTAATTGCAAATCGTGTTTTAACGTCATGTGCAAATGTCACGTGGTTTGGATGAGCCACGCAACGAAGTGACGACGCTCTCGCAGGAACGATGAATGTGCAGAACACAGAACTTGAAGAAACAAGACGATTGCTTTCATGGATGCCTGGTTTGAGTGTCCTTTCTTGGGCGCCGCTATAGATGCCGAGGGCAGTTTTCACACACATGACTGGCGCGAACTCGGCAGCTGCCCTCCTTCTCACACTTTCGGAGGAGCATCTCGCGCCGCCTCGGCAAGCGGCCGTCCGCCTCACAATTTCGTGACACCCTCCTCCTTAGTTTTCTTTCAGTCTTCTTTCTTCCTATTGTTTGCTCGGTTGCAACACCGAGACCATCGCCGCCGCGAAACCACAGTATCAGTGACCAAAGTGCTGCGCACTATAAGTACTGCGTTTTGCACAAGCAGGGTCATTTGCGCCCGCCCTCTAATCAGGTGATATGGATGCCTAGAAAGTGACCTTACGGAATATTCAGTTGGCTACTAGTGGGATAACTCTGCTGTCTCGTCTTTTATAATATAGATGGTGGGGTCGTGGAACTCAGTGTAACTGAAGACAAGTAATATAGAGCTATAACGATTACAACAGCATTGACTCAACAAATTCTGGAATTCCTCCAACCAGTCTACTTACTGCGAAAGCTGGGAATTCAGAGTGGGCTCGGAGCAGCAACCAACCAGGCATTTTAAACCTCCGACAGAGGCCTTCACCCAATACGAGATTCATGACTGTTGTGTTCCAGAATAATTACTCTGGAATGACGCAATGCTCGGCCAATGTGCTGTGGAAGACTCTGCGGGGAGGGTCTGGGGGGGTGGGCGTCCTAAAATATGGCAGTGTTTAAAACAATGCGCCACTGGTGATGAAAGAATAAGAGTACAGTCCTAATTGTCCCACTGTAAGAAGCCTTGAGAGTTTTATAAACGAACCAGCCAGCCCAGTGCGTGCATTGCAAAGCGGATTGGTGCTTGTTCTGACTATTTCATTGGTTTTTGATGGATAAAAACGAAGTAAATTGTCAGAAGCTACACAGGGCCATTGAATTTATTTATTTATTTACTTACTTACTTACTTACTCACTCACTCTTTCTCCCTCCCTCCCTCCCGCCTGCCCGCCCGCCCGCCCGCCTGCCTGCCTGCCTGCATGCCTCAGGGCCAGCATTGCAGAGGGGAGTGGTTATAGTTTTAAAATACAAACACAAACACAGTAAAAAAGCAGTCAGTTACAATACAAACACAATAACAAACCAGTCAGTTACCATACAAAAGCAAATAAAGCAATCAGTTTGTTATATGAAGATAAATTCAGTCGTATAAATTCAAGAAAATTAATAATTCAGGTAAATAACAAAAGCAGTCACCCGGCAGTCACCAAGCAACCTGGCCATTCTTTCGCTGTGCTTCCCAATAACACAGCGCCGCTGTTCCTGAACCGTCCGCTGATCACCATCCTGGAGCAGCTGGGTGTTCCAGGCCGTGTGTTCCTCAGCCTTCAGCAGAGCATGGTGCTGCAGCTGTGCGATGCCTTCGAGA
Organism: Haemaphysalis longicornis; assembly: GCA_013339765.2. Classification (NCBI taxonomy): domain Eukaryota; kingdom Metazoa; phylum Arthropoda; class Arachnida; order Ixodida; family Ixodidae; genus Haemaphysalis; species Haemaphysalis longicornis. The sequence continues at coordinate 48,205,477 of CM023449.1, read as the reverse complement.
GCAACGAGGCAGCGCTGAACGTGCTCTGCACCTACACCAACGCCAGCCTGCCCTTCCTCAAGCTGCACCTTCGGGGGATGGCCCTCAGTCGGGAGCCCTTCACCCGCTCTCTGCTGCTGGCTGTCTACAAGCACATGATAGGCGAGTGCTCTGGTGTCTTTCTGAATATTAAAGCTAGCCTTACTGTCCTCACTGATGCCGTTGTGTGCCAGCATTCCCTGCAGGAAAGCCAACTTTCTCTGACGATGCTGAGGAATGATCGTGGGTGAAGTGAACGAAAAAAACACTTCCGGAATCGAATTTGCAGTTTTCCTAGCGTTATGAAGTCTGTCCAATCGCTCCATTTCAACATGGTCGAAGCGAACGCCAAGCAGCAGGTAGCAACTCACGCCGTACATCCCAAATGTAAACCTTAGGCCTACGGTAGTGCACACCAGAGAGTTGCTGTGGGTATTATAGAAAAAGGGTGCGTACCTCCAGAGTAGCACATACGTGCAGTGTGGGATTCGCTTACCAAAGAATCAATCATGAGAAAGCTTTGCCTTCAATCATCATTGTTGTTAGACGGAGGGGTGCAAGATCTTTCGGCATGACACAATGCATGCGAATGAAGAAACAGTGGAAGCTCAACACGCAACTTCAGCAGAGGTTCATGGGTTGGGAGCTTAAGCTTCAGATCCTGTTTTTCTGGTGGGGGCAAAAAAACAAACGCCCGTGTGTCGAGTTCTTGGCGTATGTTAGGATTCCGAGGTAATATGAATTAATGAGTAGTCCTCCATGGCGGTGTGCTACATAGCCAGCGTGTGTCTTCAGCGCGTAATCCCCCCTTCCATAAATTCACAAGAAAAATATTTTTCTAGGTAAATCTGAAATGCGGGGCACTCCGAAAATAAAGGACACTAAAGGTTGTAGGATGCACAATTCCAGTCATTTTCAAGAGTGAAAATAAATCCCCCAGTTTTACAGCCGGCAGGTTGAATGGGGCATGCAGAATGTGAAACTCTCAATTGCTCAATGAGGGGAGAAACGCGTCGTCGTGAGCAGCAGGTGGTCCCAAATTTTACGTCTGCAATTAAAAAGAAAAAATCAGAGCTTTTCCACCCTCATAAGAGGGAAGTTCGGCGAAGCTGGCTATCTGGTCAGATGTGCTATCTTGGGGTTTAGCTATATTGAGGATTCGCTATATTTAATTATCAGGACAGTGGCCCAGTCTTTATGGCACCGACTAAGTACACACGCAGTTGTTGGGTAGCGACTATCAGGTTTTATTATAGCACGGCTTACAATGGAGGCTCCAGTGCACCACACAAATGGCTGCTGAGGAGCTTCGCAGCATTGCGCAATGGTAGGGGAGAGATAGACGCCACACATGGCGAGCAGTATGCACGACTCAGGAAAGGGGCGCCGGCTGTGGAGACGAGTATAAGGTGGGGCTGTAGGAATACTCCCTCCGTAGAAGGCCATTCTTCACTGCGCAACCCAATCTGGAAAAGGCAGCTTACAAATGCCAACCTTTGCTGCAGCGAAACACAGCGAAACGCAGCGAAACGCAGCTATAATGAAGCATAGAGCTGTGTGGGGGTATAACAGATATGAAGTAGTGAGAGGAACGTGGAAAGGAGTAATGGTTCCGGGTCTCACATTTTCGAATGCTGTACTCTGCTTAAAATCAGACGTTCTATCAGGCCTTGCAGTGAACCAGAGAATGGTAGGCCGTTTGGCCTTAAGCGCGCATGGAAAAACAACTAACGAAGCAGTGCAGGGAGATATGGGCTGGGCGTCGTTTGAAGTTAGAGAAGCGCAGAGTAAAATATGTTTTGAGAGGAGATTGAGAGAAAATGGATCAACGTAGGTGGGCAGCTAATGTTTTTAGGTACTCATACTTGAAAAGCGTGGACACGCAGTGGCTATAAGGAAGACTAAAAGGCTAACGATGAAATACGGAAATAAAAGTGGAGAATCAAAAACAGCCAAGGTTATCACGACAGAGGCAAGACAGATAGAAACGAATAAATGGAGAAAAAAAAAATGGAAGCTAGAACGTTGTTAGAGATGTGCAGGGCTAAAAAATCGGACATGAGAAAGGAAAATTTCTACGATAGTTCCCAGGGCAGTGCATTGCTTTTTGAGGCTAAAGCAGGTTGCTTGCGAACTAAGAGCTTTGTGGGGAAGTATTCACAAAATGATGGGGTATGCGTGGTCTGCGGACAAGAAACAGAAGCTATGCTTCACATAGTCTTAGAATGCGAGGGTATCCATCCAAATCTACATGAGGGAAATATTCGGCTTCCAGAAGCGCTAGGATTTATGGGTAGCACAGAGGAAGTTAACTTCAAGGCTGTTGAGGCGCCGAAAAGACGATTAGAATGCTGGTGGACGAAAAGCAGCGAGGGGAATATTACCTAGGACAGTTACCACCTGTAACAGGAAAAAAAAAGTATTTTGTGCCTAATAAGTTTTTTGTGCCAGCCCTAAGCAGTGCAAGTATTAAACCAAGAGCAGACAACATAGGTATATTAGCCCTTTTTGGTAAGAAAACACATCATCACCTCGCTACAAAGGGGAAACCAATAAGAATCATTATCATCATCATACCTTACACCGATCTCCTTAAAGCCGGCTTCACCCCTAAACACGAATCCTTTGCTGGGAAAATGTTTCTTTAAAGGCAACACAAGACACCTTATATATCAAATTATGGATGCCCAAGAACCCGTTTTTTTAAAGGAATTTTTTCATGAATTTTTTTTACACGCATCATCACGGAGTGTGCAATAGAAGTCAGTGGTAAGATTGCTAGACAGGATACTAAAAAACTTTCCTAGGTGACAAAAGATTTAATTAGGAAACGGCAAAGCTTGACAGTCTCCACCCCAGCTGACAGAATAGAATCAGCGGAGCTTTCGAAGTTAAATAAGCGTAAGACAGCTGACATACGGAAGTATAGTATGGAGAGGATTGAGCATACCGTAAAGAATGGAGGTGGCCTGAAAGCAGTGAAGAGGCGTCTAGTCATGGGGTAAAATCAGGTGTATGCACTTAAAGCAGGCAATGTCATACCAAAGAGGGGTAAAATAGTTACAGTAGCTGAGGAGTTCTATAGAAATCTGTACAGTAGCTGCGACATCCAGGACAATACAGAACGAGGAAGGAGTTCAGAGGAGGTAGACATCCCACCACTAACGGCAGAAGAAGTAAAGAGGGCTTTGAAAGAAATGCAAGGGGGCAGAGCACCTAATGAGGATCAGGTAACAGCAGACCTCCTGAAGGATGGCAGGAAAATTGTAGTAGAAAAACTGGCAAACCCGTATACACAATGCCTAATGGCCCAAGTGTACCAGATTCTTGGAAGAACGTGAACATCCTCCTAATGCATAAGAAAGGTGACATGAATGACTTGATAAATTACAGGCCAATCAGCTTACTGTCAGTCACCTACCAAGGTAATCGCTAACACAATTTCTGCCACGTTAGATTTCAGTCAACCTAAAGAACAAGCAGGGTTCCCTAAAGGTTATTCAACAATAGACCGTATTCACACGATCATTCAGGTGATAGAGAAATGTGCAGAGTATACCCAACCCCTATGCATAACCTTCATAGATTATGAGAAAGCATTTGACTCGGCCTTAACCTCAGCAGTAATGCAGGCATTGCGGAATCAGGGTGTAGACGAGCATTACATAAGAATACTAGAGTATATCTACAATGGGTCCGCAGCTACCATTGTCCTACATAAGTAGCGCAGTAAAATACCTTTAAGGAAGGGCATCAGACAAGGAGACACTCTCTCTCCAATGTTATTCACACCATGTTCACAAGAGGTATTCAGAACATTGGATTGGAAGCAAGGGTTGATTGAGAATACCTCAGTAACCTCAGATTTGCTCATGACGTTGCCTCGCTAAGTAACTCGGGGGACGAATTGGAAAGCATGATTAGCGCACTGGACAAGCAGACTAGAATCGTGGCCCTGAAAATTAATATGCAGAAAATTAAAGTAATGTGCAATAGCCTCAGGACAGCACAGCAGTTTGAGATAGGTGGCGGGGCAGTGGAAGTGGTAATCGAATATATTTACTTAGGCCAAGTAGTAACCTTGGATCCCAACAACGAGGCAGGGATAATTAGAAGGATAAAAATGAAGTGGAGGGCATTCGGCAGGCACTCTCAGATTATGAATGGCAGCCTACCATTGTCCTAATGAAAAAAGTGTATGACAGCTGCATTTTACCGGTACACACCTACGGGGCGGAAAATTGGATCCTCACTAAAGGGGTTCAGCTTAATTAAATTGAGAACGACTCAGCGAGCAATGGAGCAGAAGATGATAGGTGTAACACTAAGGGACAAGAAGAGAGCGGAGTGGGTCAGGGAACAAACGCGTGTTAAAGAAGCGGGCATGCGCAGGCCATGTAATGCGAGGGCAAGATAACCGTTGGTCATTAAGGGTAAAAGAGTGGATCCCTAGAGAAGGCAAGCGTTGCAGGGGGCGGCAGGAAGTTAGATGGGCAGAAGAAGTTTGCGTGGATAAATTGGCCGCAATCAGCACAGGACCAGAATAATTGTAGATCTATGGGGGAGGCCTTTGTCCTGCAGTGGGTATAGACAGGCTGATGATGATGATTTTTTTCATAGGCTGAAACACACGTCAATGAGTAAAGCACCCACATCACTGCGATAACCTTGGGGTTAGACATATACAGCTTGGCTGTAAAAAATGTTAGCGACAGGAATCGAATGCGGGCAAAAGTGGTGAGAAGCAACTGACTTCACCGCTACAATACGTCTCTGTTACCCGAAACTCTGCTTTCGAGGTACACTAAATTATGTCTGCATGCTTTGAATGCGGAAGCATTAAAGGGGCACTGACACAAAAATTTTGCATCTTTTTTTTTTGCGATAAGTAGCTAGTGACCTACTTATAACCTGTAGAAACCTCATTTGCTTCAGCGTGCGACAGTTGTTTAATTAGAGGCATTTTCAATGCGGCCAGTCGCAGTTTCGGTTTCAGCGAGTGCCGCGAAACGATGGATTTTGTGGATTTTGTGTGAACAAAGCAGAGCCGCCGTAGCACTGTCGAATCCGCATCGACGGCAGTTTCTGCGAATGCCCCCACGTACTGATCTCGTGAGGCGCTTAATTAAAAAGCGACCGTGGATGTGACGCAGGCGCTGCGAGTGCAAATGCTACCGCGGCTAAAGAACGACGCGCGACGCTCGAGACGGTGGGTGGCAAGACGCGCGCTGGGAGCAGCCAGCCGGTCTGCCTACAGGTCCGCTTACAGATGTGTTCGGCTCAGCACTGCGGCGGATATTCGAGTGCCGCTCTCGTAAGCGGCGCAGATGACAATTTTTAGTGCAACCAGCCATCGCATCATTAATTTCTTTCTCATGTAAGTCACCATGGTCGGGACTTGGGGACAATTTCGTGCGGTAACAAGCTATCACTCGAGCTACCTGCGCCGGCCTGGGCCACTTCGCGGCCGTGGCCGCCGCCTGCACAGCGACCGTGCTGCTAGCGCAGTGGGCTTTTCGTGCCTCCTGCGCGTTTTCGCATCCAATGGTAATAAACAGTAATAGAAACAGAGTGCCTGGAATCGCTGTAGAACTTTGGTCGCGGCCACCTCCATGCAGCGAAGTTTCTCGGCGAACTTTGCGCGGCGGACGCCGTGGTTTGACGCGCCGCTCAGTTTTCGTCCACCCCAACCTCCATGCAACGTGACGCGGCGAACGCCGCCGATGGAAGACAGGACAGGAAGTACAACGAAGTACGAGGCTGTGATTGGCTGCGGCCTCAAAATGCAGTTTGCCGCTTCCGGTCGCGTTCGCCGCCGCGCGTTCGGCGAACAGCCGTATTTTCGACGCCGGCGGCGGAGCGGCCGCCGCGGGCGACGTTCGCCGCCTTTTCGCCTACATTTCGCTGCATGGAGGTCGGCCTTTAGCTGACGAAATCACGGCGCCTCCGCCGCCAACAATCGGGTCGTTCGTTCTCGAGAGCAGAAGCTCCGCCCTCCGGCCCTCCGATTGGAGCGGCGAGCCGGGCGAGCCGGCGAAAAACGCCGGCAGTGCGGAAGCGGCAAACACAAACTCGTGACGTGTTTGGATGTTGTTTATTTACACAATGTCCTCGGGATGTCGATTGCTCGTGGTCCTCTGTTGGCTGCTCGGTTGCGTTTCGCACACTTTAAAATTGATTTTAAATATGTTCTAGGCTGTATTCGCCGCTGATATTTTGCAGATGATGTATATGTGTTCCCACCAATCTATCTCCCAAGTTATCTAGCCTTCAAAATTTTGTGTCAGTGCCCCTTTAAGGCTTTTCCTGGCAGTATGTCACACTTTGTGTGCGTGTCGTGCTGCTTCCGCAAAGCTACCACAATACAGATTTGTTGCTTCTCGGTACACAGTTCTGAGTGGTTTTCAGCCTTGTCGCGTAACCACTCGCTGAACCGCAGCGGTGGCTCAGAGGTACAGCACTCGCCTCGTATGCGGAAAGTACTGGGTTCGAATCCTGGTGCCGCCGGGCCCCCACCGGTTTCTTTAAAGGGTACAGGCATCCCTGTTCGAGAGTGGACCCTTGAAAAGGGGAATTCACGCCTGGAAAGCTGCCTTTACCCTATCGAGGGGCCCCTGACTCTTGTCCATTCGGCGGGGCCCCCGGCCATCATGCCGCGTTGCGCCATTGCCGGGGGTGAAAGAGTCTGGCGGCACGTCCTGCCACAGGCGGTTGCGAGTTGAGCGACCATCGTGGCTGTGGAAGGCACCATGTGCATTCGTGTTCCTTGGTGGCGCCGGGCACCTACCGGTAAAATTGGTACAAGCGACTCCCCGGCCTGGCACTCGGCCCTTGTGTGGGACTACAACGCTTGGGAAGTTCACCCGGCTTGCACGGGAAATCGCCCCTATAGAAAGGGGCGGCAGCAAAAACGCAGGATTGGCCAATGGCGATGGCAGCTTCTGTCAGTGACAGGAATAGGAATCGAACTTAGGAACTTGCAGTGACAGGAAGTCACAAATGACTTTTAAAGCAATTTTTCGAAAAAATCTGAGTAAACTTTGTGAAACTTGGCAGTCTTGCTGCTTTTTTCCCTTGTATTTCAAATATGCCATTATTTTTTGAGTCAGTCAATTAGCTCGCAAGATAATTAGAGACAATCAGTCATTTTTAGAGGAAGGATAGACAAAACAGTGTTGGTCATAGCACTGTAATTTTTATATTTCCAAATACTATTAACCCTGGGAATACAATAAAATAATCGTTTTTTGATGCATTGCTTGATTGCTTGGGACTGATTTTACCGCTCCCTAAACTTTGGTGTTCGAAATGGGCATTCAAAATGGCTGCTTGCCACTGGTGCCACCAAAGTTTAATGAGCTGTCAAATTAATTCCATTTGATGCATTAAAAAACCACTTCTCTTATTGCATTCACCAGGGTTCATAGTATTGAAAAATATAAAGATAAAAGTTTTACGACTAACACCATTTTGTCTATTGTCCTCCAGAAATGACTAATTATCTCTAATTATCTTAGTAACTAATTGACTCACTCAAAAAATAATTGCATACTTGAAATCGGTTGGGAAAAAGCAGCAAGGGTGACAAGTTTCACAGAGTTTACTTTAAAATTAAATGAAGCTGTTTTAAGAGCAGTGTCCGCCGCTAACTAGTACTATAGTCCTACACTTCATGAAATACGAGTTTCAAGGTGTATCAAAGTCTGATGACATGCTGGGAATTTCCTGGTGATACTTTGCGGTTACATCGCATGTCTATCCTGCTGGTTCTGTGAAATTTTCTCATTTTCGCTTCTTATGCGAGTGAAGTGGCGAGTAAAACTTCTCTTTCCCCCACTCCAGCCGGCCTGCAGGAGAAGAGCCGCATAGCCGTTCCTGTGGACAAGGGCCGCAACATGCTGGGTGTCCTGGATGAAACAGGGACCCTCGACTACGGCCAGGTGTTTGTGCAGTACACGGCGATGGGCGTCGGTCAGAGCCGCACTTGCAAGGATGGGGCAGGTGATGCTGCGGTGCCCGACACCATGGTTCTTATGGGTGCGTTTCTTTGATTCAATTCAGTAAGGTGCTATTGTTCACAGCAAACATTTTTGCAGTGTTATATACAGGAGGAGGCATGCGATTATCATCATGTTATATAATATTTTGCTGCAACGAAAGCATTTCAATATCGGCTATGATATCAAAGATTAAGGGTTTTGTAAAATCAGCAAAATGTTGCATCCTTGACACCAAACGTTTTGCCATCATCCTTGCCACTTAACGTTTTGCCATCATCCTTACCACCAAACGTTTTGCGCAGCGGTGTTGTTGAGTGTGCGTGCACTATACACTGAAACTTTCGTGGCCCCGATTGGTTTTGTGTTACAAATGAGGGCCATTTTAGCAGACATGATTAGCAGATAGGTTTGTCATTAATGTAAGTCTGAAATGCCCTGCTCTTCTAATTTCAGCATTTGAGCATCTGCTTGTGACTGATGATGCCTATCCTCTTGACCAAGCGCTAATCTTTCTTCTTTCAAATACTGTCATCGTTGTACTTATTACTGGCCTTGTGCTGGTTAGGTGAATAATTTGCTCCATAAGAGCTTTGCACGTCGGTGAGCAAGCATTGCACAGACTGGTGAGTTACGTCGAAATGGAGTTAGCTTGTTTCGTCGGTAATGAGGTGTGAGCAGTTGTATGCTTCGTAAGCAAGAAATATCCTTGCATGTCCAAGAACATTTCTTCCTATTCGCAGCTGTACACCCGACAGCCCCATATATGAGGCAGATGTATATATACTACATAAAGCTGCAGCAGCGAAATACCTGTATGTGAGGCAGAGCTTCCTATAGAGCCATACACCTAGTTAATGTAGAAATCTTGTAACGTTTTTATCAGCTGACCTTTGGGTGAGGCATGTCGCTGAAATATCCGCGTTGCAACATTCTGCAACACAGTAAGCAAGCAGAAAACAATTCAATGGAGAGGGCACATAGAAAGTGTAGAGAGAGACGTTTCCAAGGAGGCATCAGATAAACTGCGGCTCAACGTCTGTCGGCCATCCACCGTACATCCATTCCGGCTTTAGTCAGGGCTAATGGACGTACCATGGATGTCCGTGGGACACCCCGGATTTTATCACTTCCGTACGTTCAGCCGTACTTACGAAATTGGATGTATTTGGGATGTTCAGTAAAAATTTCCAGAATCACGTAACGAGAAGCCTATGTACCCACAAAGGATACTACACCGCCCAAGACGAACACACTACTGGGCAGACAGGCATACATGAACAGAGTGAAGTTGCTTCACACGTTTCGTTAGCGGTTCTCAATTCTTATATATTCTTCCCTAAAGAGATCATCGTTGGAGTTGGTGAGGTGCTTAAAAAAGGTAAAAAATGTCAGGCTTAGTTAAAAATATGCAGATGAAACTTGCAACATACAAGTCAGGGTGTTGATGTACAAAATCTTTTTAATTGACAAGCGAGTAGCTTTTTCGTTCTTGTTTTTATTTTAAATCTAACCATTATTTTATGCTTGGTAGTAACTGTGTATGTTCTCTGGCAAGATGTCATTCAGACTTGTACATCCGTTTCTGGATGTCCACTGTGCATCCAAAAATGTGCATCCAGACATGGACATACAGTGGCCGTCCAAACTGTGCATTGGATGTTTAGCTGTAATTCGGACGTCGTTGTTTGGGACCTGCCTCCACTGACGCACCGGGTTTGTTGTACGGCGGCTTGAGGGCTCCCGTGACCCTTGTCAATGCTTGTGGGCAATGTAAATGGAGTCTGCAGCCTGTGCATGGTGGAAAAAGACGAAGCAATGGGAATGACGGCGACGAAATGCCGACACCGGTGGGCGAAAAAACAATTGGCAGGCAGCCAATGCCGCTGTGCTGAAGCGAGCAAATGCAATCGGCAAGACGAAGCAAACGGGGTACAAGATACGAGCGAGAAATGCATGTTGTGGAGTTTTCAAGCTGAAGCAAGGTGCGTGAGTTTTGAGAATGAAGCAAGGTGTGTGCATAGGACAAAGCCTCACGTTTGTGGGGGAGAGGGCCAAAATGCTCATGCATTCTTAGAGATCTACCAGTGAATTCTCAATTATAGTTTTTCCGTGCACTTCTTCAAGCCTTGTACATGGGCCTAGTGCATCTTGAAGGGGATATGCAGACAAAACACAAGTTTGGTTTATTCGAAAGATTGCCTCATTAGAATCACACTGATGCCACTTTTAACGCACACTTCGCTCCAATAAGCTATAGAATTTGGAAAAAAGAGAATGGCCACGGGACCACTAGCTCACTTCCCGCAACAGAACCTATGATGTCATATGCGCAGCTGTGCGACTGGCTGAGGCCGGCAAAAGCAAACGCAAATTAGGCAGGGCTTATAAGCATGCCGAACGAGCTATTTGAGCTTAAATGTCATGCATATTCATTTTACAGCAGTAAGAACGCTGAGGTAAACAATTAGAGTTACTAAAATGCACATAAACATAGAAATACTGATGCGCACTGCTGTTGGTACTGGGCATACTGTGCTTGTTTTAGCTGCACAGCAGTCCGTCGTTTTGGAGTTGTCTTACGCGACACTGGCCGATTGGCGTAAGTGACGTTGTCTTACGTGACCCTGTTTGTCGAGCACAGCCCATGTTTCACGAAACGATTGCTTTTTATGGTAACAAAAAGACGCCAGGTGCAAGTACAGTCACAACCAAAGAAACGTCTGCAGCTGACTATGGTAGCGCCATCTGGGAGGACTGCCGGTAAGCAACGCTGCAGAGCCAGTGACGCACAGGAAGTTTGTTTGAATATCCGCCTTCATGAATTCATGGCAGATGTTACGAAAACACGCGATTTGGCGGGAGAATCAAAATTTCAACCTAAATTGATTAATTTCTCAGTGAATACGGCATTGTTTGCTGCCGGGCAAGCGCCGGGGGCACTAAAGAAACGAAATCTTTCAAATAAAACAAATTTGCATATTGTCTGCATGGCCCCTTTCAGCATCAGCAGCAGCATTCTCGGTAAAAGCATCGAAAAGTGCCAAATTGTCGGGGCGTTGATTTAGTGGAGCCGTTTTTCTGAATGCGTGCCCCCACTCTTGGGATACAGGCACGGTGCTGGTGACCAAGTGCCCTTGCCTCCACCCCGGGGATGTGCGCAAGTTTGTGGCCGTGGACGTGCCAGCCCTGCGCCACATACGGGACTGCATTGTTTTCCCGGCCAGGGGGCCCCGGCCGCACCCGAACGAGATGGCCGGTATGCCCTTGTCAAGTTTGCTCTCTGCAATTGTGGCTTGTTGTCCGAAAATTGGTGTTTGTCGCACGAGGTAGGAGCACACAGAACCATGAGCCCACTCTTTGAGAGAGCGGGCGGATGTGTTGATAGAGTAATACAGCATTTTGTATTAACACACATGTCCCTGGTCACTAAGTTCCCACCGATTTTCTTTTTGTAAAAAGGTGAAGACACTGCATTTTTAAGGCAAAGCTTTCAACCTCTCGCTGATGTCGTCTGTAGTCCACCCAATGTTCACCGCTGAAAAGCCAACTTTCATTGTGATGATGATAGTGGGTAAAGTGAAGAAAAATTGTAAAGCTTCCCATAGTCGGAATCGAGCCTGGGTCCCTCGCATTACCATATTTATTCGAATCTAGGCCGGCCCCGATTCTAAGCCGACCCCCGAAAGTCCGAAGGCGCGAAAAAAAAACAAACTTACCTCGAATGTAGGCCGAACAAAAAGGCGAGGTCAGCGTTCACAAAACGAAAACACGTTTATTGAACATGAAATTGAACATGGAGATGCGGTGCTGGAACTCAATCAGTTTCTCTTCAAAATCACCGGGCAACTTCTGGGCGATTGAGGTTCGACGACGGAGGCTAAAGCCGAAGTGCTTTATGAATTTCTGTAGCCAGCCCCGACTGGCTTTGAAGTGTGCCCGCGATAAGCCTCGTAGCCTTAAAAGCTCCCTTGCTTTTGCCTGGAGCACTTCCGTCGTTACTGGAAGGGCAGCTGCTCGCTGCATCTGAACGAAGTCAGCCAATGCCATCTCCATTTCTCGTGGTCCGGTGATTGCCAACCTCGTTGCGGCGCACGGAAATATCCTCTCCCGTTGCGTCCTCCAACGACGGACATTTTTTTCATCCACGCCGAAGTCCCGCCCGGCTTGAACGTTCGACGACAACTCCGCAGCTAAAACAACTTTTCTTTTAAAAGCGGCACTACAATGGCACCGCTTCTTTTTGCGCTGTCAAAACCAAACGCCACACCGCACGCAGGCCACTATTACAGTGAACTAGAATATTCTAGTTCACTCTACCACTATCTGCACAATTCAAAATGGCGGCCTATGGCCCTTAATGGCTACTGGCTCGTCTAGCAATGGCTACAATGCTTTCTTTTCTGGGTGGCGCTAGCTGTGCACCACTTCACTTGGAAATTGGCGCGTATTTAAAAATCCTCGAATCCAAGCCGACCCTGGAGTTTGATATATCAGTATTTAAAAAAAAACTATCGGCTTAGATTCGAATAAATACGGTATTATGAAGCTAACGTCTATCCGATTGCACCCTTCAGGCATGGTAGAAGTAGTCTGGATTAGGAGGGAGGGGCGCATGGACATACGAAATTAGAAAGATCTTGCACCCCTCCGTTTAACGACGATGATGGTAGAACGCAGAGCTTTCTTCGTGCAAAATCAAATGGCAAACGGTCAAAGTCAAAGCCACCGCGATCAAAAGTCCAAACTGTGTGTAAGTGAAAGTAAAAGCTCAAGCAGTCAAAGTCGAAACCGTCTGTGAGTCAAAGTCCAAACTCATATTAAACCCAAGAAATTCAATGGGAAAGCTTCGCTTTCATCTATCGTCGTCGTTAGATGGATGGGTGCATGATTTTTTTGCCACTGTCTATGTTTCTGATATGACTTGATCACCATAGCCACAGTGCATGTTGTCATATGGATTTGATGTGTTGCCTTTGAAGTGAGTGAGGATTAGCTTCGAATAGTTAGAATAGCGGTGGGAAAGTCGTAGCTAGCCGCAGCCATCAACTTAAAATCAGTGGGGGAAAAGCAGCAAGGCTGACAAGTTTCACAGAATTTACTTCAAGGTTAAAAGCAGTTGTTTTAAAAGCCATGTCCCCCCTTAATTGCATTCAACTGGCTTAAACGGCACAGATCTGGTCAACTCAGCCCAGTCGCATGAAAACAAGCATACAAAGACAATCCGACTATGAATGGTGCGCACTATATGGCTATTCCACAATAGGAAGTTCTGGCTTAATTCTTTTGTTTGCTCCTTCCACCCGATTTTGCAGTTCTTGTGGCTTCCTTGTACATTGTTTTGACAGAGCATTATCTGTCCTGAATAAAACAATGTGAAGTTAGTGCATTCAAAGCTGACCTAGCTGTGTACTGACAAGGAACAGCTAAGGAGCCTTTTTAGCACGTAAGTGTTTTATTCCAGGATACACAAATGTTTCACTGACGTCATATTTGTCACCGAAGTGATGCCAGTACAATGAAGCAAATGGCCTGTAAAGGGTGCACCCCTGCACACAGGGTTGTTCTCGCGGGGACGACCCCTGTAGTACTAAAGAGTACGTTATAGGTACTTAGGGTTGTTCGTTTTTGGGTTTTATATTTTAACACCTCTGCTGGCCAGGACACCAAGATTTCATTGTCGTCATATCCGTCACGGAAATGACACCAGTACACCTTTGCTGAAGCGACGCGCCAGCAGGAAGTCGCTCACCAAGCACACCCACAAGACAACCGCCGACCCGCAAATCATGCTCAGCTGCAGATTTCGCTGCACATTTCACTTTCATGTTTTACCGATTCTTATGAAAGAAGAATCAACCACAGTTTTTTATGCATGTGCTCTTAACATTTAAAGCACTCCTGACAAAGTAGACACTATTTTTATTGACTGCTTGTGCCATGCCAAAATAACGGTATTTTTGCATGCACGGGCCAGTCGCACATCATTCCCACTCTGGCTGAGGGGCCTGGCCTAATCTCTGGGGCCAGATTACCCTAGATGACTTGTGTTCCAAATGTTCAAAGCTATCCTAATGCTCCTGTGATGTTTATGTGGACTGTGGTGAATTTCTCAATTTGAAAAGAGATGTGCACTGTGGACTATACTTTTTTTAACGATAAGCCACCTAAGCTCAGAGAATGAGCAGAACAACTGTGAGAACTGCTGACGTGTGCTGACCAGCCTTGTTAAAATTACTGCATCCGATGTGTTTGTGAACATGCTTGTGTTCAGGGTCAGACCTTGATGGAGACGAGTACGTTGTCATCTGGGAGGAAAGTCTCTACTTTCCGGGAGGCAACAGGACGCCCATGACGTACAGCGACACTTCAGTGGGGGCGCCTTCAACTGGAAACCTGGTTAGTGTTCACTCATAAAAAGGCCGGGTCTGTGGGAGTACTGTGTTTAAAGGGGCCATGAAGACAAAATACCAGTTTGGGTCATTCGAAAGATTGCCTGGTTGGAATAGCACTCACACCACATTTAAACGCAAACGTCACTCAAATAAGTGAGGAAAACAGGAAATAGGCACGCGACCCACCACCTAGTTTCCCGCACGAAAGTTGTGGTGCGCTACAGCCCGCTTGTGCGATTTCTGTGGTCGCAAAATCAAATGCAAATAAGCAGGGATTATAGGCCTGAGATATGAACTGTATCTGCTTGAAATTTAGTGCGCGTTCATTTTGTAGCAGTAAGATTGTAGTGCAACAAATGAAAGTTACAAACAAACACTTAAACATACTCGCGCCACGTATAAATTTACCAGTAGCAGATACGGAAACTGCGGGCCTGCAGACAGTTTTAAAGCACGCTGGGCATGTCTATCATACACTGCCTAATTGGCAGCAAAAAGATCTCGTTCAAAGTGCACCTCGACCTGATGACTCTGGGATGGATTGGAAGATTCCTGCTGGCGAGGAGGTATTAGCGGTAAGTCTTCATTGTAATTTTCATCATTTCTGATTACCCTCCGCGGTGGCTCGGTGGCTAAGGAGTTGCGCTGCTGAACCCAAGGACGCGAGTTCAATTCCCGACCACAGCAACCGCTTTTCTGATGGAGGCGAAAAGCAAAAAGACTTGTGTGTTCAAGATTTTTGTGCACGTTAAAGATCCCCAGTTGGTCAAAATTCGGAGCCCTCCAATACGGCGCCCCTCATTCCCGGTGTAGTGTCGGCACGTTAAAAAACAAAATGAATTCAAAAATCTTGTTTCCGATTATGCCCAGGCATGCTTGACAGTTAACCTGCGGTAACAAGCAGAGTGCCAGTGCAGGGCTTTATGCGCCGCCAACTGCCTGTGTCGGGGACTGCACACCATTGCATAGGAATCGAAGTAGAAGGACTTAAGGAGCCATGAAGACAAAATACAAGTTGGGTTTATTAGAAAGACTGCTTAGTCCCGATAACAATGATACCAATATCATCGCAATATTCGAATAAATAACGGATATATTAAAGAAAACGCGTGAAGCAGTCGCGATCCCCTGGCCGATTTCCCGCAACTTTTCTATGACGTCACGGAACCTTGTTTGTGCGATTGGCAGCCGCCTAACTGACCTGTCGCGACGACACATGACTGGACGTGTGTAATGGGGCCTCTAGTTCCATTTCACCGCATCACTTAAATGCTAACGTGCAGTTAATGCACTGAAAATTACGTTTTATTGTTGGCCCGTATGACGTCATTCTTTGCTCATAACACGTCACTGTGGCGCGAAATTTGAGTTTTTAAATACTTCTTGCTTTTTTTTTTTCGTTAAAAAACATCTTTTGTGGCTGTAATGGAGCTGAGTCAGATACTGAATCCTAGTTCTTTAAAATTACACGAAGTTGTATTTTCTCTTCATGGCTCCTTTAAACATGCACAGCAGTCTTTGGCTGTTACTGATAACATGTTACCACTAAGTGACTACCCTTCTGGAACACTTTCTCATGTGGTAACCGTAAAGTATTATGCCAATATGGGAACGTTTATTTGTGGGGAAAATGTTTTTTCATAACATATGAAGACACAGTAACACAGAAGAAGGCGCGGTAACACGAAGACACAGAAAAAGGCACAAATGTGCGCAGGCGCGAAAATTGGCTGTTCCTATAAATTACATGTTTCCTAAATAAAAAAATTAGTTGTTAGTCTGCTCCGCGCCCTATATTATATGGGCCTCTTTCTGTGTCCTCGTGTTACCGCGAGATTTTATTATGGATCAATACCAACTCGCCCAATTCGCTTTACTACAAAATTTTTGTAGTACAGCGAACTAAAAAAATTTTGTAATATTCCCATGTGGTCACTCACAACCATACTTTTTTCATAAATTGTGGAACAAAAGAATGGCTATTGCTCATGCTATGGCTTCAGGGTGTTTTATTAGAGAGAGCGCCTTGCTATTGTCAAACTACACCTTGGGATTTCAAGTTTTGCTTTTTCTGTTTCGCTATTGGGCCACCGTTGATGTGGTCTCTCTGCTGGGTAAGAATCGTTTACATTTTTAGGTGGTGAAATTTCTGGAAATTTTTGAAACCGAGCACTAAATCGGCGATCTTGGCATTAAATGATGTCAAGTACTTTTTTGCTCAAAATAAAAAAATTCCTGAGGGCGTCTACGATGCCACAGGCATAAGTACGCCTCCCCTTTGGACCCAATAAGCTTATTTCCTTCTATGCGGGGCATTTGTGAAGACGAAATCCTGGCGATACTCACCGAAGTCTTTACTGATAGTACATTGTGTTTGTGCCTCCTCTTTCGCTTCTTTTTCTTTGTCTTTGGGCATGAAATATTCCAACAGGCTCTTTTTCTCCAACATCAAATTTGCGTCTCTTTCTAAGCTTTCCTTTCTCTGTAATAACATGAATTGGCCACACTGCGGCTCTTCGGTTGTGATTTTCAGAGTCGCCATTGGCTCCTCGAGAAGCAAGCCGACATAAATTTTTCAAATGTTTAATACTTCTATGACATTAAAGGGGCCCTGAAAGGCGTTTTGAGCACACTAAATGAACTAGTGCTATCGTTAGACTGGGTCATCAACATCATCTGTGCCAAGTATTACTCTTTTACGCGCAGCGGAAAGCTCACACTTTTGTTGCAAAGTTTGTCGCTTTTTTCTCACCCTTCCCTTCGTATTTTTGGACGCCGCCATCTTCACATGTCTCCGTCATCGATTCCCAGCTGTTCGTCATGAGCTAGACATCCTGCTATTGGGCAATTTTTTCACGCACTTCCGGCAAAGAATGAGTCGTCTGCTCAGCATCGGCTTGCCGGCTGATCTGCCAGCGTAGTGCCGGAGTGCTTGGACATTTCACGACAAACGAAACAAGTGTAAACAAACGCTTAACCGTTTGTATTGAATGAAACACGGCCATAACACGACATGGATATTCTCTTACCTGAGTACGTTCCATAAAGAAAGAGTTGAAGCCCCGTGGCACTTCTTTCGTGCAATCGCAGAGAACGCCCCGAGCCGAATGCCCGGGTTTGATACACACATTTTATTCAACTTCAAAACAATCCAGAGATGCGTTTTGAACGAACACAACGTCACAACATCCGTTGCAAGTCTGAACAGCGATTGACAGACGATGGGTTGCCTCCTCCTGCCCGTCGTAAATTCGGCACTCACCTCGCGCGTGGTTTGCGGGGACGAACAGCAAGCCACTTAACTGTGGCGCACAAGCCGAGATGGCTTTTAGCCACGCACACTGCACATACGCCATGCGAGGTTGAGCCGTACGTCGCTCGAGAAAGATAATCCAGACCATGGGAAGAACTATCCACCCGCAGAAGCACAGTGTCGCATTTCATCGCGAAACAAAGGCGTCCACAACACACACACTATCGCCTCCTGTAATTCCAAACGCATCTCGCACTTCCCAATGAGAGTGAGTGGTACGCCTGCAGTGCCCATATGTCGCGAGGTAGGGCCCCAAGCTGAACCGGAATCACGGAACCGTAACTGACTTCTAGAGCGGTTTGTGCCTTGTTGCCAAGGCAACCGATGTTTGAGATTGTCAAAGAATTGGCGCTCGCTCCAGCGCTAGAAAGCTCAGAGCCGCGGCGGAGCATGTTTTGCCAACGTTGCCGCTCTCCACCACGCGTCGCCCCAAGCTGAACTGGTCACATGATTGAAGCGTTTTGTGCACGGGGTCTGTATCGGTTTAAAATATCTTTTTCACATGCCACCGGCAGGAATTACCACCCCTGCAAAATAAGACCCGGCACCAGCGGGGCCACATCTGATACGGCGCTTTTTGGATAAACAGTGCGCGGTGCATCAAAGAGAACGAGCGCATGATCCTCCCCGTGCGGCTGCGAGTTCGCCGCCGATAAAAAGTCACGTACTGTCGATAGCAACTGCAGCAACGTACACCGCGAAAGGGCAAAGCCAGGCCGCCGCACACATGCGGCCAGATTTTTCGTTCGCTTTTCCAGCCTTGAGCGGAGTGCGGGATTCATGGTGTCAACAAAGCTTGCCCGTAGCCATGCCCGTAGCAGACGGCAGTCTGAGCAGCGCAATAGTGGAAGTACGTCACCGCTGAGGAGCGCAGCATCATGGGAGGGAACACTCGTGCGCCGTCAACAGCGGAGAGTAAGTTGAAAGGAGGAGGAAACGCGGCGGACGATAATGCGCGGTTTTTGATTTACGATTTCTCAGCTAATACTCATCGCTTTAACAAAATTCTTGCGGGAGGAGATTGCTAATACATTGCTTTATTTGGTTACATGTACATCCATGCATCGGCGGAAGGTATTTCAGGACCCCTTTAAGAATCTTCGATTACCCAAATTATTTGGGTAGCGCGAAGTGGGCACATTTATCTGCAGATGATCTGCAGATAAATGTGCCCACTTCGCGCTACAGCCTCCCCAGAATTAGTGTTGTCCGTCCCTCGGGTATGCCCATTCCCGTGTACTCTGAAAACCTAGGTTCCGTTTTAATACAAACGCAAATGTGGTTTTTACTGTCCACAGTGGTAGTCATTTTCATTATTGGACAATAGTAATGACGATAACGCCAGCTTTGCGCATTGTGGGGCACTAATTAAAGGGGCCATGAACACAAAATACAACTTTGTTCAGTCTGAAAGAACTCGA
Source organism: Haemaphysalis longicornis (assembly GCA_013339765.2). NCBI lineage: Eukaryota > Metazoa > Arthropoda > Arachnida > Ixodida > Ixodidae > Haemaphysalis > Haemaphysalis longicornis. The sequence goes on along the minus strand of CM023449.1, from coordinate 48,186,333 downwards.
CTTTGGTAGCGCACTCAGCTTCATTTCAGTCATGGAAGGTGTTTTTTTTATTTAAAAATGCAAGAAATATTTAAACAATTTCCAAATTTTGCACAATAGCGACATACCATATCTGCTGACGTAATGAACCCACTTTTTTCCATAAAATTCTGCATGAATTTGGGGGGAGGGTTCATTATGCGGGAAAAAATTGCAAAAGATTTTTAAAGTTGAAATTTCATACAATAAAGTTGCTAAGAGAAGTGCTGTCAGAGCTTTGCCATTTTCATAAAAATACGCAGGTAATTATGTAATACGTTTTTTTTTCATTCCCAACATGCTAGTGGCCCCCTACTCACCATGGAGTTGTCCTAACTGAAGTTGTTTGCGGCGTCACATTTGTAGTCGGCCCACAGCACCGTCTTTTGTGCCATCAAGGCACTCCAAAACCTCTTTTCCGACACCGGGATACTTCCAATCTTTGGGTCCACGAAACACACGGCGATCCCCGTTCACCGTTCAAAAACCTTTCGTTTTCGCCCGTAGCGTACACGTACTGGGTCAAAACTGATGTGCCGCCCAGCCGCGCGGTTTCCATGTGCGTCAATACATGCTCCACCACCTTCCGTTTAAAACCGGCTGTGTAGCTCATGTACGGCCCATTGTACGCCGCACACCAGGAGCACAAAAAAATGGCTGCGGCTTAGCTCCGCTAACGTTGGATATGCAAAGCAAAAGCTTGGCTTAGTCAGGTTGAGTCTTGGTTTCGCTTGGTTAACCTTTGATTTAGCGGTATTGCAGACCACATCTCAAAGTCGTATGGTTACGTGCAACGCTCACAGAAGGAGGCCGGGCAAACACGGTGTTCATTCATGGCGAACGCACCGTTTTTCTTCGCCGGGCGCAAGACGAGTCACGTTGCCCGAAATGACCCAGCGCCGCAAGCATGGGAGGCTGCGGGCGTGGTTGGTTGCCTCTGCCACAGCGGCGGTGGTGACCGCTGTCGGTGCCTGCAGGCGGCAACAGCGGGCCTGGCGAATCGTGCGATGTGCTTCGAGGGGTGTATCGCTGAAGGTGTGTCAACCTCCATGAAATCGCTGGACGAAAGTAGTAAAGCTTTGCTTTAAAAGGTCGGTGAACGAAACCATGGAGCGCAACGGCAAAGTCGCGGAACAAGAGCAGAGGACTGCGGAGTACGCTTAGTGCTTTGTTCGCATGCCGCCGGAACCAACCGGAAGAGAAAAAACATAGCAAAGAGCAGGGAAGGAGTTCAGAGTACGTTTTGTGCTTTGTTCGTGCGCCGAAACGTTTTTACGGTGCAAGAAGGTTTGTTTTGCGTTCAGCAGGTGGCGCTCCGCAAGCGGGCAATTTTTTAATTGTGAGTTACGGCATTCGCGCTCACGTCTCTGGATAGTGTTGAGATTTATTTTGTTGTGATGAGTTTTTAGCATATATGTGCGTACTGTGAAGTGATATCAAGTTACTGCAACCGTCTATGGCATCAGCAACCATGCTGAGATAAAAACATCTTCCCGGTGAATTTTTTATTAAAAGTGACAAAAAAGTAAATTCTCAAGAAAAAAAGTGGGGAGAAGGTTAATTACGCGAGTGGGTTCATTACCCGAGTAAATACGGTAATATGGGTAGGAGTGAAGTGTCATGGGCTGGCACTAACAAAGTTTTTATCAGCACGGTAACTGCACTTTAGCATTCAAATTGATACTATGAAACGAAGCTGATGCCCCACTGTAATCTCCCAGTTCATATCTTTTGGTGGTAAGCTTATCTCGGTGGCCGCCTATCGCACAAACAAGATTCTGTGATGGCATATATATAGATACGTTGACGGAAAGTGGCCAGGGAGTCGCCAGTGTTGAATATGCCTTCTTTAATATCTCGATTATTTGTTTGAGGTTTGTGGTAAAATGGGTATTCTTGTTAATGCGACAAAACAACATGTCTGATGGACATAACTTGCATTTTGTCTTCATGGCCCCTTTAAGGCTTTTACCTTAACTAACAAGGGAGCCTTTACTTCGAAAGAGATGTAGTTTCATATAGTGCACCAGGAGAATGTCTCTTCAATGAAGCGTTGTGTTCACCACACAGAGAACAAATTTAGCTAGCCTCTCAGGTACACCACCTAACGTTGAGCTACAAGAAAATCTTCAGCTGGGTACCTCGGTTGGAGAGATAAACACAAGTAAGGCACATACAGCATGGGATAACACATGTTGGTTCTGTTCACTTTTATCATTTAGTGGTCGATGCACTTTGAATTTGAATGTTTATGTGCCAGCTTGCCTACCTAAGTTTAGTCAAACCATTACCTATAGACGGTATTCGTTGAAAAGTTTAGCGGTCAATTTCTTCGCTTGGCAACGCTGGAAACGGCCACAGACATGGCCGATGCGCCACGGATACGGCGCAGCCTGGGCCACTGCGGCCGCACGCCGAAGAAAAAAAAAGGCACCGGCGTGCGTCATCTGCTCCGTTCCAATCCGATTCTAAACTGTGGCGCTAACAGAGATGTTATTAATCGCACTCACAGTGAACTCGACGCAATACTTTGTGTTCGGCGAAGAGTTCGTAACGTGAAACACAGTCATGTGTTTCACAGTCGTGCTTAGCTGGACAAGTGCCGCCATCTCGCGGAGCCCGACGTAACGAGTGACGGCGCACCGTGGCCTCCGCGATTTGCTGCCGGCAGCGCGCCGGCGCACCGCCGGCAGCCAATCGCGGAGGCCACGGGCGCACTTAACACGGTTGCACGGAGGAGAAGAGGGGTGTACTGATCTGCGGGCCGTGCGCACAACGTCGCCTAGCAACAGACGCTTGGCCACAGATATGGCGGAGCACACTTGGTTGCCTGCATGCATTCCACGCAATTGAATACCGAGGATACCTATATTGTTTATGGTCGGCATCAAATAAAGTTTTCGCGGGAATGAAACAGTTACAATATTACTTGTCAGATAATTGTAACAAGAATCTTTTTCTTGGTTGTGCGACCATAAATGGTGCCCAGCAATTTTAGGAAGCCTTACGTCCTAGCCATTCCCAGGCATTCTCAGATAATGAATGGCAACCTACCATTGTCCCTGAAGAAGAAAGCGTATGACAGCTGCATCTTACTGGTACTCACCTACGGGGCGGAAACTTGGAGGCTCACTAAGAGGGTTCAACTTCAATTGAGGACGACTCAGCGAGCAATGGAACACAAGATGATAGGTGTAACATTAAGGGACAAGAAGAGAGCGGAGTGGATCAGGGAACAAATGCGTGTTAAGGACATATTAGTAGAAATTAAAAAGAAGAAATGGACGTAGGCAGGGCATGTAATGCGAAGGCAAGACAACTGTTGGTCAATAAGGGTAACAGAGTGGATCTCTAGAGAAGGCAAGCGGGGCAGAGGGCAGGAGAAAGTTAGATGGGCAGATGAGATCAAGAAGTTTGGAAGGGAAAATTGGTCGCAGATAGCACAAGACCGGGGTAATTAGAGATCAATGGGAGAGGCCTTTGCCCTGCAGTGGGCGTAGATAGGATGACGATGATGATGATGATGATGTCCTAGGAACCTTTCTGCTTCTTCACTGGCAGTACAGTCGAGCTGACTTATAACGGCTGCAGTAGTTGTACGAACACTCGGTTATAACAAACGAACATGGCAAGATCATCACAGTATGCACTAAGGCAATGGCAATAAACTTCGGATACATCGAACGGGTGCCAGGATGCAGCTTAGGTACAGGAAACGACCCACCCTCACCTGTCCGCGACAAGCGGTTCCAGTCGCCACTTCGATGGCTGTTAAACCACCAAGAAGTGTGATATGCACTTCGCGCGATCACCCTTTCTCAGCAGAGCTGATAGCAGCCATGAAAAGAAAACACCAGTGAACGATCGTGTAAACAAAAAAGGAATTCCGGGAATTCTAAGTTCCCAACCCCACCCCCTTTTCTCCACCTCCGTACGCGGGGAGTCTGTCAGGAGGGGCGCGAGACAGGGAAGGTGATAGGTGAGATATGCACATATCGTCTTCCTTTTGTGGTATCATTGGTACCATTTTGTACCATTGGTACCATGATGGTATCATTTTGTGGTATCATTGGTATCATTTGTGGTATCATCTTCCTTTTGAGATATGCACCTGTCTTCCTTCTGTGGTATCATTGGTACCATTGGTACAATCATGGTATCATTTTGCGGTATTGGTATCATTTGTGGTATCATCTTCCTTTTGAGATATGCACCTATTGTCTTCCTTTTGTGTTGGCACGGTGGCAACATCTGCGAAGCGCAGGTCGTGTCTTCCCTACCTCCAGCCCAGGGTGGCACAAAGCGGCTGAATGATTTCAGTCATGGAGGAAAGAAAGCTGGAGCCGCAGAATTAGCCAGGCTTGAGTGCCCGCACTCTCCATTCCAGCTCACTCGTGTATACTTCTCCAGCATAGCCTGCGGGGAAGGCGGGATAGAAAAGACAAAAAAACATATCAGAACTTATGCCGAAACAAAGCGTGACGTGCCTTGTGCTTTTCGATGATCGCTGCGCTATTTTCTGGATTGCTCTACTTGCACCAATGTGGGTGGTTTCGAAGCATTCGCACCACCATCGCAGCTGATGTTTTTGATGGCATCTTTTAGAAGCTGTGCAAATGACAATTCATAACGCAGCTTTCACCCATATGATGAGCTATTTTCCCACTTGCGTGACTTAGTTTAGCCCAGTATAGTACTTCCGTTCTGGGGGGTGAGCGGTAAACTTTCCTGAGCAGCTTTACTGCTGCAACCAATGCTGCGCAAGTGATGTCCGTGGCGTCATCAATGAACCTGAACACCATGTTTTTGCAATTAGAAAAGGCTTATTACACCTATAACGAACTGTGGATATAACAAACGAATTCAGCATTACGATCGAGTTCATTGTAAGTGGGCTGTACTGTACTGCTGAGATGCAATGAAGCTGACATAAAGAATTGAGAATGCTCACCTACAAGGGTACTTCCCAACACGTTCTGGCTATATTGCGAAAAATGTTGGGCTTGACATGCTTAATTAACAGCGCACTGTCTCAAGTGGAACTTGTGGGGATCCTAGTGGCCCTATGCCTTGTCCGCACAGGTTTTGGGTGAGCTGGTAGCCGCCATTTTGGGTAGCCGGCGCGTCACGTAAGTTGTGTCCTCTGCATGAACCCGCGCGACGCGCCGAACCGGCTCGCCACAAACGTGTGTTGATGGCGAGGGGGAAGAAGGACCGGTTTGTCGCCTTCTCCCTCGCCGCCCTCTTCCTGATCGCCGGAGGAGACCTCCTCTCCTCCACCCGAGCCGACAAGCAGCCCGCGAGAGCGTTCCGTGGGGACTCTGCTGGGAGATTCTGCCCTGATCGGTCGCACGGGATGCCTCCCCTGCTCCCGCGGCCATGATGACGGATATCGAGGTCTGAGTCCCGCGGCTCGAGCGAGCGAACGGAGCCACTGTCTCCCCGCAAGCAATAGTCGTGTTGTCTGGTATTTGCCCTGTATCTGCCAGGTAATAAAGCCTCACTTTGGATTGCCGGAGCCTGTCTACCGCATGTGAGTACCCGAAGCCGTGTGTGAGTCTTCGGATTCCGCAGGGGCTAGTGTACGGCGCGTAACACTTTCTTTAGCGAAGCTAACCGGGGTCCCCTGCTATCCCGTACGTTAGCCCACAAACTTGGAAACTTCATAGATGAGTGCAAATCGATATCGGTTTCAAAGTGAACCGTACCAGTGTTCCAAATTTGTTATTAGATGTGAAAATGAGGTAGGTTGTTTTAATTTCCACAACCTCCGTCATGAGCTAACCAAAATTTTGACCTTGACTCCAGTTTTCTGAAAGGATGAAATGTCTGCAGTGAGCAATTGTACGGTTGTTTTTTTTTTTTTGCAGAACGAGGACATCATCCGCTTCCTCTGCAACTACATACTAAACGACAGCGTTGGTATCATGTCGAATGCGCACCTGGCCTGGGCTGACCAGGATAGACAGGGCATCTTCAGCCCCGTCTGCCTCAGCCTCGCTCGGAAGATCTCCATCTGCCTGGACTTTGCAAAGACCGGCCTCTCCGAGTCACTGAGCAAGGAAGAAAGGCCGCAGAGGTACCCTGACTTCATGACCAAGCGGGGGATCAAGGTGAACTACCGGTCCTCGAGGGTCCTGGGTGAGTTGTACCGCCTCAACAAGACACTCGTCGGGAGCAGTTCGGTCACATACACCTCAGGGGATTTCGACCGCGCGCTGTTCGAGTACCCTGGCTGGCGGAGGCACGAGGACACCGCAGACAGGGCCAAGTCCACCTACACCGGGCTAATGTCGCAAATTTTGAAGCAGCACGGCATCGAGACGGAAGCAGAGGTCATCGCAGGCACCATCAACAGCGTCTCCCGCTACAACAAGAGCAAGAAGGACAAGACCAGCGTGGAGACGCTCGTCGCCAAGCAGTACCGCGCACTGGTTGCCACGATGCAGGATCAGTTCCTCGCCGATGTCGATGCTGCATCCCGGGGGGACACAAAAAGGACGCTGCTCGAGATGGCGTCGGCCTGGTACATGGTGACCTGCAACGAGATTTGGCGAGGAGGAAAACAGCCTGGGTTTGCCGTGGTGCATCCCAGAGGTCCTGCTGCTCCTATTGCGGGAGCGAAGCGGGAGTTATCCTCTTGAGAGGCCACTGGCGCGGAGCCTGTTAGTCAAGAAGATAGACGAGCACTGCGACAACTGCTCCCCACAGGATGCCGCCTTTGACCTCCTCTGCAAGTGGGCTCGGAACGAAGAGTTGCTGGGCACCGGCGTCAGGAGGGAGCCCCAGGTCTGCGAATCGTTCATCAAGCGTGCCTTTCAACAGTACATGTCTAACGAGCGGATACTGTCTGCGGGAGGGTACGTGTCGGGGTTCCTGAGGTACCTCAGCACCGTCCCAACTGTGCTCCCAGTGTGCACTGGGTGCAGCTCGACCTCCCAACATGTGCACGTGCTGACGCTGGCTGCCCTGCACTGCTACTCGCGAATGGTCATCTCCCGGGACGTCTGCTGCTTCGGCCTGCAGTGCGACACTGACCACAATGGGGCTCAGGAGATCCAAGAGTCGGAGCCTATCCGCATCAATGTGAGTTAGTGGCGCCCCCTTGAATGTTTCCTGAGCAGCCATCGTCGGGTGCGCTGTGGCCCAAAATACTGTGGCTTGTCAAAGTATCGTGAACCAAAGTATCGTGAATCCATGCCTCGAGGCAATCGCCCAGCGTCCCCGGCCTACATTTGTCAAGCCAATTGCATACTCACTTAGTGAGGTAGGTTAAGATTGCGGCGACTGTCCAGCAGTTAAAAATTAAAAAAAGCTCACACTAATGTGCAAGATTTGATGGTTGTGAAGCTGTATGCAACCTTCATGACAGTTTAAGTCCACGAATGCAGCGAATTCGCTTTTTCGCTGCCGCAATGACCTTTACTCTATCATTGTTGCTGTAAGTGTGGGCTTCCTTAATTTTTTTTTGGAAGTGATAATCATTGGGCGTCACCTTCCCGGGGCGTTGCTATATGACCAGTCTTTCTCGCTCTGAGCACGTGTTGCCACGATTACGGCGAACGCCGGAGTTTTCTTGGCCAGTCTTGGCTAATCTCCCTAAGTTTGCATGCTTGACTTGAAAAACGCGCGCCTCAGACGCTGGGCGGGTGCAACGAAGCACGCACACATGAGCGCTCGGTATTTTCTTGCTATTTTAACTGCGGTCCACGAAAAATAACGATCTGCTGCATAGCTTCGCTGCTACAAAACAAGAAAGTGCCGAGCTCTCGGGTGTGCGTGCCTTAAGTTACGGCGACCGCCCAGAGCCCCCGGTGCACGCGTTTGTCAAGCTAAGCTTGCGGCGACCACCCGGCAGTTGAAAAAACCAAGAAAATCCCAAGCGCTAGTGTGTGCGTGCCTCGCGGCGACAGCTCAGCGTCCCTGCTACACGTTTGTCGAGGCAGGATATACCCACTTGGGGAAATTTGCCAACCCAAGCAACCACCGGACGTGTATTTTGTCTGCATGGCCTTTTTTAACTACGTGAAAATTTTGGTCTGTGTCCGTGCGGGCCTGTCGCTCAATTCAGCCATACAGCCAAGAGTAAGCAGGATTTTGAACAAGAAGTAACTATATACAGGCAGTTACGAAGGCTATAGGCATGCCTTGTATATGTCAACATGTTTCAGCAGAAAGAAAACATTATATATCACTGAGCCTAGTAGCCTTCTTTAAATTAAAAAGAAGCACCTCGGCTTGGTATTTGTGACAGAAAATAAATAAAATGGGTTAAAAACTGCACAAAGTGAAGCAAGATAAAACCAAAAATTCAGAATTAAAGCAGTTCCACTCAATGTGAAAGCTGTCGGAAGTGCAGAGCAGGGATTCGCCAAAATGGGCTGTAGCGCTGTTATCTGCTTACTGCTACCACCCAATGCTATTCAAATTTCCCGCCTTTGCAGTGCTGGTGCGCCCCCTGCATGCCTGAAACTGCGCCAGCGGTAGTTCTGTTGTTTTTAGTCTTTGTTGCACTGCTACTTTTTTGCTTACTATCGTAAAGACCAACCCAACGAGCGTTCCTAACTAAATGAACGCAGGCGCTGCCGGTTAGTTACGTATATTTTGCCTCAAATGTACCTGCAGAGTTCTTTGCACTGAACAATGGCTCAAGCTGTGACAAGCTCCAGCAGTTCACAAGTTTCGAATGCTTGTGACTATATAAACAGCTCGGCTTTTCAAAGCCTCTGGGTAATGCCGCGACAACAGCCGCTAGGATGGAACGCCGTGTGGCTCTGCTTAGGTCCAGCGAGTGAGCTACGACGACAAGGCGAGCCCCTAAAGTGGTGTGCACTTAAAAGGCTGCCAACCAAGGGGACACTGTTTTTCCGAAATTGCAGCCTGTCTGCAGGGGGGGGGGGATGCTTCACGCAGTAACTGACACACCTGCAGGCATAACTTTGCGCAGTTTTCTCAACACCAGCGGGTCTGGTGTGTTTGGTGTCACTACAAGCGTCCCCTTCTCTCTTGCGCGCAGACCCAGACTGGCCGATTTCTGGACATGGTACAGCGCCGGCCTGACACGGTGCAAGAGCTGCTGTGCAGGTGGACCGGAGTCCAACAGGTGAACATCCGAGTGAACAGCTACCGCTCGGATAAGCATCACTACATCCTCATCTCGGCGGTGGGTCGCCTCTGGCAGCTGTGCTGCTTCGAGGAACTCGTCACCCAGTCATGGCTGCAGGACGCCGTCGTGAGGGGGAGTCTCTCCTAGGGAGGAAGGGAACAAACCTGGAAGATGGATGGCGCTCCCACTCCAACAATAGCTGGCGCATATGCGGGATCTTTTGTCTTAGTCTGAGTCTCTCACTGGGCACACGATACATCATTTACACGTTTATGTAGGTTTTGGAATGAGGTGAAACTGTTTGTTAGCTAATGTCACCAGCATTGACTGCCAGAGTCTGAGTTGTCAAGGGACAAGGCAGTCGGCAGTTATTGTTCTCCTTTCGGCCTGATTTTCATGTCTAGTGCCTACAAATTGGGATCCATAAAGGGACGAGGCACTTGTAATTTCTTTCTCTTGTCGAAATAGCTGCTGCTGTAGATCCTACTTCGTCACGGGATAATTGACACTCGGGATTTGGTTCCCTCGTGACACTGCTGTGAGTTGCAGCCTCAAAGCCTCCTTGGCCTATGAACAGGGCCGTCATTTCTTTCTCTTTTGACACTAAGTGCTGAAATCAGCTGTGCAGATTTTGATCAGTCACAAGATTGTGATCAGTCACAGGGTTAGACGCTTGTAATTTGTTTCCCTTACGACACTTGCCTGACCTACAGCCTCAAAATCTAGCTGTCGACGATGAAGCTAGTCATATTTTTCTCTTGTGACTCTAACTGCCTCAGTCTGCTGCTGAAGATTCTGATTCGTCGTGGGGTAAGGCATTCGTATTTTCTTTCCCTTCTTGCGCTGCCATAATATACTGCTTCATTGCAGTCTTATTTGACAACTAGCAGGCACTCATCATTTCTGCCTCCTTGCGACTCTAACTGCCACTATGCGCTGCTGGAAGTTTCAAGTTGTAGGTGAGCAAGACACTCGCCATTTCTGTCTCGTCGTGATACTGGCTCGATCCCGTAATGTGTCGTTACAGGCTCCAGGTTGTCAGTGGGAAAGACGCTATTTATGTTTTCTTTCCCTGTTAATTCTTACCTGTCAAGCAACAAGACGCTCATAATTTTTCCCCTTGTGCAATACACTGCCATAACCTGCTGCCGTGAAATATGACTTGTCAAGGCACTTGTCAAGGGAAAAGGCAATCGTCATATTTTTTCTTCTTATGACACTGTCGAGAAACTTCATCAGATCTCAGAAGAAATCAAGCAAATCCGGTAATGAAGACATGTCGAGGAGTAAGAATTAAGACCGAACAGTAGGTTTTCAGCACAGTATAAAGGCACGTGTCAACAATTCGAAAACGCGCTTTCGTGGTGAACTTTTGATTCAACTTGCTTCTCGCATTTTTCGCATATCAGCACAGATTGGCAGTTGCTGTCCTAGACAGGAGTCTTTTGCACTTTGTTTTCAGAAAGTGTTAGTTTCTACTCCTTTGGAGCCCTTGCAATGTTCCATATTTAGAGCATATAGCAAAAGAAAGGAGTTTCAGAATAAGTCAAATAGGGTAATGTCATGATTACCTACCTCATGAGTATTCTATTTTGGCAAGAAGCTTAATCGTAGGGGTGGGTATTTTCTCTTAAAGCAAGGCCTTTTTATCTTGCACATATGTGTGCACTGTATTGTGTACGATCAATTTTTCCAAGAGGAACAACATTCCTAATCTAAATTCTTACACATACCACATACTCCAAACAGGCTTTTGGTATTTGTGTTCATTTATGTATATAAAATTTGCAAATAAAGCTTTTATTGTTACTCTTTGCCATTGTTTCCTTTTCGTTTCACAAAAAATGGCGACAGTGAAAACGCATGGTCACCTTGTGCGAGAAACAAAGCGTAATTTCTGTTTGCAGCATTTTCGCTTGGAGGAGTCGCTTTTGTTGCGGTGGCTTCCAAGGATGCAGAAACACTATCGCTCCCAGTGTGTGGTCTCTGCTGTGCGGAGTATTGCATGAATATGGTTTCGTGTTGTAAGAATAACTGTGAAGGGTCGGCACCATGCTACTTGTATACCCCACTAGCATCTTAACCATGGAGACAAAATACAAGTTTGTTTTGTACGAAATATTTGGTATTTTATAGTGCCCCCAGAACTTTTCCGGCAACAGACGAAGCTCCATTAACTGAGAAATTATTCAATTTAGGCCCAAATTTTGATTCTCCCGCTAAATCATGCGCTTCGTGATGTCTGCGATGACATTTCCAGGACAGGTGTTCAAGCGAACGTTAGTGTGCTGTTTAGTCCGCAACGAACTGCAAGATGCCTTGTTTACTGTCAGCCCTTTTAGATAGCGCCACCATACCGCTCGTGACCCTGTTCGCACTCGCTTTGTTTCTGACCGTATTTGGTTAATATTTATTGGTTAATATATTGGTTAATAACGGCAGTCATCCCTAAATCAGACACATAGAGACCTGTTTTGTGTTGGCTTTGCCGCAAGGCATTTTTTTAACGAGCAGAAAGGGCCATGAGCCATTCCACTTGGTGGTGACAGATGACCAGTGAGGCTTTTAAGCGCACAACACGGGGAAAGAAAAGTAGGTGACATTCTATTTTTCTGAAGTGCTGACACTGGTCACAGCTATAGAGATATACAGGTTTAGCCGTTTCCTGGCGAGCATATTCCGGATAAAATTGGCTGTTCGGCAAGACGCTTTTGCACAGCGAACTCGAGCCTATATCCGTCCGGTATTCGGACCACATCGTACTGTAAGCTAAGTAGCATCAGTAAAAAAATGCTTTATTGACACGTTCGGGGTGTGTGCTGTGGTCGTGCTCCTTTTGTGTGGAAAACGGGCATGTAAAATAATAGGATATGTAGTAGAATACTTTAGTAAGCAGGGGTCACGTGGGAGGGGTTACGTGTGACTTCCTAATCGCAATGGAAGGCTCGCAGGCGAAACTCGACAGTGAGCAGAGTGTATCTTTGGCGTCAGTTCGTGGCTGTACACCCAGTGTTCCTGGGACACCACTGACACGGGCCGATGCTTGTCACGGATTGACTTGAGATTCGCACACACCAAAGCAAAGTGACGCACATCAGAAGTGGCTTCACTGGCGCGTCCGTCATGTGTTTGGCGGTCGTGGTGACTTCGTTGCCGTCGCCACCACAACTCGATTGTTATCTACCGTGGCGCAGCCACATCGGGCTTTATTCTTGAAAACTTGGCTACCCAAGACAGCCAGAGAGATCTCGCAAGGGAGAGAAGGAGAAAGAGAAAGAAGGAATAGTGTTTTCCCAAGTGCCTTCAATTAGTCGAGGTCCAAGATGTCTCTGAAAGCTGTGGATGACGGCACAAGCTGTGTTGCAGCGCTGAGGGCAGCGAGCCTATAGTAGAATTAGGTATCCGGGCCAACGCATTGGCTGCCAATCACAAGTCCACAAAGTCTGGCAGACTGGGATGGAATAAAAAACAAGTGAGATGGAGGGAGTTTCCAGCAAATTTTATAAAGGGTGGTTGACAAGTTCAGTGGATGATATATGTTTGCCCCTATAGATGGTATTCAGATATTTAGCGGGCGATTGCTTCTCTTGGCAACACTGAAAACCGCCATGGCAGTACCCACCATATATCTGCATGCACATATTCAGGGGAGCATATACACGCGCGCAAACCGTGAATGGCGAAGCTGCAGTCGGTGAGCATTGCCGTGGACACCTTGTTTATTTGCATAGTTGCAGTGCTAGTAATCGTCGTCATATGCATCGAAGAGGTCGTATCTTCTTGTGGTGGATGCAAAGTCATTCTCAGCACTGTACACTTCCACCAGCTCAACTGCTTGCGCTAAGTCACGCAATGCTTGAACCATAGCGAAGCTGCAGGATTTCTTTATATGTGAGCACTGAAAGACACATCACCACGTATTTGTACAAGTTTGAAATTATTTATTTACATGTTCCGTCGTTGCTTTATGCTCTGTGCTAGTAGTCATCATGCATCAAGATCATTGTTTCTCATGCCGAGCATTACATGCGCGGTAGCGTACGTTTAACAACAGCGCTGGAGTTTTTTTTGTTTTGTTTTTTTGCTAAACCACTGCGCGTGCCAGGAACGCTCGGCGGTCGACGCGTGGCACGTGCTCACGAGCGCTCCGCATATTCTTGGTATTTTTTCCTGCAACACAGAACTTACAGTTGCATAACTGCTCCGCTCTTAAAAAAGAAACAGGCCCCGGCGTCTGTGCCGTTCCCACCGATTCTCGGCAATGGCGTCAATAGACATGAATAACAGCAGTGACACGACACGTGTGGAGATGCTACTTGCCCTAGAGAGCTCCACATCACCACCGGAGAATGGAACCGCGATTCCGGAAAGCGGCACGACGTACGAAATGCCTACGCTGCAGCGCAGTGCCCGCGAGTGCGGATATAGTCACAGGTGCGCCCACACCTTGCCCACGGCAGATTCATTCAGTACAAAAGCCAAATGCTTTCGAAGAAACAGTGATCAAGGTTCACGCACAATGAGATCCCATGGTCCCATGCTGGTTTATGGTTAAATTCCCAGCTGGAACCAGCTGGTCCAAGCTGGGAATTTAATCATAAACTAGCTGGAACCAGCTACCTTCTTCTCTTGGGATATGCGGTAGCGTAACGGTGTAGATGATGATGATGATTAGTGGCTCTCCCTTACCGTCGGTTATCAGCAACAGACTAGCCCACACGCACTGCACCTAACCCTTCCACGTCCTCCACCGACTCGAGCCTTGCCTCCTCGAGCAGGTATTCATGCTCACAACCTGTGCGCACAACACTCAGCTTCTTGAGAGGCACATGGTTCTGCGCGTCCCAGGCTTGTAGAACTTACTTCACTGCCGCGTTCTCGTGCGTTCCCTTCTAATCAAAAAGTAAAACACGACGTGCGATTCTTTCCTGCAGCATCAACTCTTCTCTCACGAATTACTAACTATAGGATCACAACTATCTCGCGTCTAAACCACCACGTGCAACAACCGCGTGGGACATTTGGTTCGGTCACTTCCCTGCGCTAACTCCTGCTCCTTTCCACTTATCCTATTGACTAAAACTACTCGACCAGATTTAGGGGAAATCCCCAAGGTGGAGTAAGTTTCTGTAAACGAAAGTTTGACATCCACCTAAATGCAGCCATACGGCTACAAAGGAAAGCTATACAGCTTTCTCGGAAACTTCGCAGTTGAAGAAAAATTCGTCCTGGTCCAGGATTCGAACCCGGGACCACTGCTTAACCGGAGCAGTCGCTCTAACAACTGAGCTAACCAGGAGGCTAGTCGTTAGTAGCGCGAAAGCGAATTGATAAACAACTAAAAGTGAAGGACAGGTACGTGTTAATCGACCAGATTTGGGGTAAATCCCCAAGGTGGAGTAAGTTTCTGTAAAGGAAAGTTCGACATCCACCTGAATCCACTAAATCCACATCCTAAATCCACATCCTAAATCCACATCCACTAAAACTACATCTGCTCTCTCCAAAGCATTGCAGCTCTAAAAACGAAATATTAAATTTCAAACACTTATCCATTTTAGCCGTCGATGCCTCCGCCGCGTTCCGCACGTCCGCCCACCTTTACCTAGCTTTCACTTTGGCGTTTTCGCATTGCAGACGCCATCAGTGAGAACGCTAAAGCTTCGCTTTAAACGTACTTACTGCACACCCAGCAGAAGGTAGCGACATGCTGTAGACCACAACTCAAATCGTTATGCCTGCGGAGTGCATGCATTCTGGAAAGTTGATGCGGTTATTCCAGAGAATGGTGCACACCTCCAGAATGGGTAATACTAGAGCTTGCAGTGTGGGATTGGCCAACCAAGGCATCCATCACGAGAAAGGTTGGCGTTCAACCATCATTGTCATGAGACGGAACAGTGCATGGTTTTTGTGGCATTTTCTATGTAAAAGCCGAAAAATGCCTTAACTTATTGTCACCAAGTTTAACGCTAAAACGTTGTCCTTTTATCAATATGTACGTTATCTGGATATCTACCGGGAACTAGCGTGCCCACTGTTTTAGCGTGATCCTAACGGCAAATCTTTCATGGTCCACCCACATTATATATATGTGCTATAGCCTCACGATCATTAGGATACTTACGTCGAAATTTGCATTCTTCTCCGTCTAAGGTTCGTCAACTAGCCTATAAAACATTTGTGTTACCAAAACTAAAGCTCACGTTCCTCAGTTTGGTCCCCGTATCAAAATTATTTGGTTGACAAACTAGAAGCCGTACAAAATCGGGCGGCACGGTTTATATCCAAAACATATGACTTCAGTTCAAGCATAACAAAAATAAAACACCATCTTTCACTAGAACCATTGCATATCTGACAACAAATCACGGTTCTATGCATGTTTCACAAATACATTTATCGTACCAGACCCTCCCCGTTACCCACTGTAAGCCTTCTTTCCACATTACGCAGATTAATCCATCAACGCAGCTTCACCAGAATCTACGGCACCACAAACTCTTTCAATTCATCTGCTCTCCCACTTGCTATCCGGTTGTGGAACGGCCTCCCTGATAATATCGCATCGCTGACTAACCCAAAAACATTCCGCAATCACCTGCACAAGCATTTTTCCATTAATGTAAAACCACCAAACAGGAAAGCTGGCGTTCCTTTCTGTGAGCACCATGATGTTTTCCTTTTTCTTTCTTTTTTTTTTTTTTTTTTTTTGCGGTTTGCGGCTTCTAACACTATACGCCTCGAGATTCGCGATCGCTGCGCCGCCTGCCGCCGCTTCTCCGCGGCGTTTGCGGGATTAGCGCTTCGTGGCTGATAGGTGGTCATGCAGTGTTTTGGTTCTCTTCGCTTCTCTTTGCCTTTCCGCGCACTAAACAACTTGTTATGGTGACATCTTTAAGCTAACTGGCCACGTTAGGGCACTTAAAAAAAAACAGCTGCGTCTTGGTAGAGCGCTCTAACGCCAACAAGAGCTACCCGGGGAGGCGGTACCTGCGCGCTTCTTGGCCGCTCTTGCGGGCGTCGGCGACGGCAGCAGCATATCACCGCTGTCACCTTCGAACACGTCAGCACAAGTGATCGCCTCGTTTAGACCTGATATTGGCACTGTAAGAGGTTGGTTCGTTTTGCAGCGCAAACAAATGCGGCTTTTCTTCGAATATGGACGTCGTAGAAAAATATGTTTCGGGGATGTGATAACCCAATAGCTGACAAAAACTTGTGCCTTTTATGGGAATATAAGCCACGCAAAAATGTTAAGTACACTCAAAGCCTGTGCATTGTCAGATATGTGCCCACTCATGCCTTATAGTAAGAACCAAGGTATATGTTAATGAAACCACGGGAAAATGAAAGGTCTGCAAGTCAGGAATAAAAAAGAATAGTCGTAGGGGAATGAAAAAAAAAAATGAGTGCAGCTTCTGAAATGCTAAAGACGTTTGTTTCAGCAAGGTAGTATTCACCAGACCAACTAGATGCGAAATGCACTGATATTTCGCTAGACATGGGGGGGGGGGGAGGGGGGGTGAGAAGGAGGACGCTCAACTATCGTTGTCTACAAATGCGGAGCGAAATCAACGAATGAACGTTTTAGTAACCACACACACAAGCTGCGTGTTCACTTTTCGTTTGTTTTTCGCCTTCAACGAACGGCTGATCACTCGGCGGACGCATTTTTTGGAGAATACAGGGTTGGCAGTTCACAAGCGATACGAGGTGTCGTTGGAAGAGTTGATTGATTGGTTGCAAGGTTTAACGCGCCGACGCAACGGAGACGATGAGGCACGCCGGAGTGGAGGGGTCCGGATTAATTTTGACCACCTGGAGATCCTTAAAGGAGTACTGACACGAAATTTTTATGTTACGTTTTTTTCGCTGCTATGCGTGCCTACCAGCCCACTAATCATAGAATGACAGATTAGACGGTCGAGCGCAGCGTAAACATTCATTTACGGCGTCGTTTATTCGTGCCAGTTTCGGTTTCGACTGAAAAACGCCGAGTGGCCGCCATGACAGCATGTATAACATGACGTCACCATTCTTGCCGTATCGCTGCCTCTCTGGAGAGAAGAGAGAGAGAAAATGACTTTATTGAAGGTTCCTGCGGAGGGTAGGGACCTCGGCCACGCTGGGCCTGCCCTTCCTAGACGAGTATTACGTCGTCCCCGAAGCAGTGCCTCGCGGGCGTCGGCGCGGTCGGTGCGTGGTGGGTGTTCGGGTGTTGACCGCCGACCCCCCGACGACGCTTCCCTGCGCTTCTGCCCTGCGAGAGCAGCCTCGAGCCGCTGGATAGTTCGTAGTTTGCACCATCGTGCTCACCCGAGTTCATGGCATACGTAATGTCCTCGGGCAGGCGCGTTGCACCGTCTGCCTCCAGCGAGTGTCGCTCACATCCCCACAGCAAGTGGGCTAGCGTTGCGTTCGTTCTCGCGCACACACTGCACAGCACACTTTCGTAGACCTCTGGACACACGTGGCGCGCCAGCACCGGGGTGATCACCGAGTTCGTTTGCAGTTGTCTGTATAGCACGGCTTCCGCCTCTGGTGAGGTTGGGGTGGGGGGGGCGGCTTGAGTCGCCTGCCGAGCCTGTACCACTGTAGTATTTCCCCGTACGGACGCGAGGGGTTCTTGTTCGGTTTCTGGGTGCCCGTCCGCCGGGAGGAGCGGGGGGGGCGCCTCGCGGTTGGAAAGTTCTCGCGCGACGGCGTCCGCTGTCTCGTTGCGGTTGGGGTGACTGCTGGCTTCGACGGTCGTGTGCGCCGGGAAACCAGCGGATGTGGGTGACCGGCGTCGCCAGCTCGCCGGACGTTGCACGACACTGCAATGTACTCACTGCCTATCGCACACTGTGTTCTTAGCGTAGTTCGCGATGGCCGAACGCGAGTCACTGAGCACTGTGGTACACCGCGGGTGTGTTAGCGCGAGCGCGATCGCCACCTCCTCTGCCTGTAAGGCGGTCGGAGCACGGACACTGCACGCACTGTATACATCACCAGTTGTAGCCTTCACCGCCACGGCCACGTAGGTGTTCGGGCGGTCTGGGTATCTCGCTGCGTCCACGTAGAGGGCGCCCGTATCGTTTGTGTGCGCCTCGGTGAGGGCCTTGGCCCTGGCCGCCCTGCGTCCCGGATTGTGATCGGGGTGGACGTTGCGGGGCAGCGGGAGTACCTTGATGCGTTGGAGCATCTCTCTTGGGAGGCTCTGTGTGTTTTGCGGTTCCGTCCCCGCTCGGCCGCGGCCGTAGCCAAGCCGTTCGAGGATATTCCTACCGGCCCTCGTGGATGAGAGGCGGTCGAGTTGCGTTGTTCTCTGGGCCTCGCTGATTTCCTCCAGGGTGTTATGGAGGCCCAGTTGCAGTAGTCGTTCTGTGCTGGTGCTGTTGAGTAGCCCCAGCGCGGCTTTGTAGGTCTTGCGAATGGCCGCGTTGATCTTGTCTCTCTCGTGTTTCTTCCACGGGTGAAAGGCCCCCACGTAGGCCACGTGGCTCATGGCGAAGGATTGTACCAGCCGTAGGAGGCTGGTCTCTTTCATTCCGTGACGTCTTGTGGATATGCGTTTGATGAGGCGGGTGGCGATGCCCAGCTTCGTGATGACGCGGTCCACCGTGGCGCCGTTGCTTCGGCTTGCTTCGAGGAGCATGCCGAGGACTCGGAGGTTGCTCACTTTGGGGATGACGGTGCCGTCGCTCGTGCGTAGTGTGATCGTGGTGGAGTCTTCCTCTGCTTTCTTGCGGTACCTGCCCGGTGGTGGGATGATGAGCAGTTCGGACTTTTGCGGGGAACACCTCAGCCCAGTGTTGGCCAGGTGGTCTTCAATGGCGTCGACTGCCTCTTGTAGTGTCGTTTCGATGTGGCCGTCGCTCCCTCCGGGGACCCACAGGGTAATGTCGTCGGCGTAGATGGTGTAGCGAACCTGTGGGATCCCCGAAAGTCGCTGGGCCACGCCGATCATCACGAGGTTGAAGAGCACCGGCGAAATCACCGAGCCTTGGGGGGTGCCTACGCTGCCCAGTTCCCTCTCTGGTAGCTGCAGGTCGCCCGCTTGTATTTCCACCGTCCGGTGCGACAGGAAGTCGCGGATGTAGTTGTATGATCTCTGCCCCAGGCCCAGGCGCGAGACCTGCGCTAGGATGGCTGAGTGACGCACCTTGTCGAAGGCGCTCTGTAGATCCAGGCCCAGCACCGCCCTGTTGTCTTGGGTAGGGACGGTCACGTCAAGGATGTCGTGTTGTAGCAGGATCATGGCGTCCTGGGTGCTGAGCCTTTCACGAAACCCCAACATGGCGTCGGGGTAGAGGCCTTCGTCTTCGAGGTAGCGCTGCCATCTGTTGTTGAGGACGTGCTCGAGCACCTTGCCCACGCACGATGTGAGAGATATCGGGCGCAGATTCTCGATGCCAGGTGGCTTGCCGGGCTTGGGGATGAGGATCGTTCTGGCTGCCTTCCACTGTCGCGGGAGGGTTCCCGCGCGCCAACACCGGTTGAAGTAATCCGTGAGGGCCGCGATGGCCCCGTCGTTGAGGTTGCGGAGGGCTTTGTTGGTGACCCGGTCCGGACCGGCCGCCGACTTGCAGTTGAGGTTCTGTAGGGACGCCCGGACTTCCCACTCATCGATGTCGCGGTCGAGGGTTGGGTTGGCCGGGCCGTGATATCTGTCGTGATTCTCGCTAGGTGTGCTCGGGAGGTAGCGTTCGTTGAGGCGTTTGCACGTCTCTTCCTGCCCCAGCTTCTTGATGGTAGTGTGTATGATTTGATCCAGGCGGTGTTGCTGGTACCCTTTGCTCTTCGTTTCGTCGAGGAGGTGGCGGAGTAATTTCCAGGTTCGACCCTGGGGGAGCTGCCCGTCCGCCTCGCTGCAGATGGCATGCCATCGCTGTGCGCAGAGCTCGCGGCTGTACTTTTCGATGGCGCGTCCGAGTTCGGCCACCCGCTTGCGTAGTGTGCGGTTATGGCGTTGGCGTCTCCATCGTCTCTGTAGGGATTGCCTGGCCTCGATCATGTGGGCCAGGCGGCTGTCGATTTGCTGCACGTCTTCGTCCGTTTCCACTTCCGTGGTCGCGAACGAGGTTGCTTGCACGATGTCTTTCGACCACTTCTCGATGTCCGTGATCTCGCCCTGCGGTTCCAGGCACTCCGCTCTGAAGCGGGTCCAGTCGGTGAGTTTGTGTTTTCGCCGGCTTCCGTTGGACCTGACGGCGGAGGTCGGTAGGTCCAGCTCGATGATAAAGTGATCACTGCCCAGGTTGTGGCCCGTGTTCCGCCACTCGACCCCCTTCTTAGCCGACGTCCTCGTGCGGACGAATGCCAGGTCCGGGTTGGTGTCGCGCGTGACGGAGGTGCCGATGCGGGTGGGCGCCGCTGTGTCCGTGTGGAGGGTGAAGCCGGCGTCGGCCGCCGCGTCCAGCAGGTCTCTGCCCTTGACTGTAGTGCGGTGGTAGCCGAGCTCTTTGTGTGATGCGTTAAAGTCCCCACAGATGGCGATGGTGTCTGTCGGTGCCGTGCTTAACGCCTTGTGCATGAGTTTCTTGAATTTTTGGTGCCGGTGCGTAGGGTTACTGTAGATGTTGATGAGAAGAAAGGACTCCTTCTTCTTCTTGCCGATGACTACCTCGGTCGCGCAGTGTTCGATGGTGCTGCGTCCGAGGAAGTATTCGTGCTTGAAGAAGGTGAGCCCTTTCCGAATGAAGGTGCACACCCCTTGAGCGGCCCCCTTACCGCAGTCCCTTGCGCTGGGGGGGCTTGCGTGCGTACGGTAGCCCGGGAGGGTTGGTGCGTTTTCGGTGTGAGTTTCTTGAACCATGATGACGTCAGGGGGGCGCCTCGAGGCTCTGCAGGTGTTGCTGTAGTACCGCCTTTCTGCACTGGAACCCGTTGGCGTTCCAGTGCCAGACCTTTAGGCTCGAGCATGTTGCTGGTTTGACGGCCATGATGCAGGTGGTGATTGAGCGGGGTGGTTGCGGTCGTTTGGCGCGTCGTCGTCGCGGCCCAGCTTTCTGTAGAGAAACTCCTGCAGTGCGTCGAGGCGGCGTTCCACCGCTGCGAAACGTGCATTTACCCGGTGCTCAAAGGCGTCCATGCGCTTTTCGAGTCGGTCGATTCGTTCGGTGCAGCGGCGGAGGCGCACGGCCACACTGATGCCTCCTTGGGTGCGTGATTCTTGATCGTCTTCCCTCGCGCACGGGGAGTCGTCTTCTTGTTCCTCCATTGCGGTTTCGGCAGGCGGCGGGGTCGTGGAGGTCCCCCGAGATTGCGCTGCTGTCTTCTTCGGGTGGCGGTGTTGGCGGCGTGGGTTGTGGGTTGGTCGGCGCTGGTGGTGGCGTTTTCGCGCGCTAGGTTGGTGGCGTGGCGTCAGCGACGGGGGGAGCGGGACTTGACCTTGAGCCCACTGTGGTTGCCGCGCCGGCTGCAGTGGCGGCGTTCGCTTTTGCTGCGCTTGTGGGTTTTCCAGGAGTCTTATGGCCTCGTCCAGTCGCTGGCTGAGGCGTGCGTTCTCTGCCTTGAGGGCTGAGATTTCTTCGCGTAGACTCTTCATCGTGTCGTGCCGCTGCGTTGACTGCTCTCGGCGCTTCTGTGGCGTTTTGGATCTGGCGTGCGCATTCGGCGCTCTGGTGACTTCGGCCCACGTCACGCGCTCGCGCGATTGTGACGTGGCTCCTCTCTTCTTGCTGTGACTCCTCCCCCTATTGTTACGACTGGCGGAGCGGCTCGCCGAGCGTTGCCCTTTCTTGCCGCTGCGGCTGCGTCCGCGTTGTTGCTGGGGGTCGAGTGGCGGGAAATCGCGATCGTCTTTTCTAGAAGGTCGCCCCGCTTGCGGTGACGTGGCGTGCTTGCTGTTCCATTGTCTCTTTTTCACCAAGTATGGCGTCTTGAATTTGTTAACGCAGCCTGCCGTACCGGTGGGGTGGGGTCCCCCGCACAGTTTGCAATGCGGCTTGCACTCGTTTTCGTGATTTTCTCCCGGGTTCGTCTTCCCGCAAGCGAAGCACACTCGTGCATGTGGTTGCGGGCATACGTCATGGCGATGTCCGATTTTGCCGCACGTTTTGCACACCTCGTGGTGTTGCCTGTAGAGGCTGCATCTAACCAGTACGGCTCCGTATTTAACTGTCGCAGGCACCTTGGTGCCTTGGAAAAGCACAACTACCGCGGTCGAGCTGCCGATTCTGTGCGCGTCGATTGCCATAGGGTTGTAGTCATTAACGATGTTTGCTCTGATTTCTTCGGGGGAGTCTTCGGTGGAAATGTTCCGAATTACTCCTTTGGCCGTGTCGTCCGGTGCCGCGTGATATGCGAACACCTCGTGTGCTTGGTCCCGACGGTAAGCGAACGGAGCTGGGCGTATAGCACTGCTCTTTCCTCGTCTGGAGTGCTCATCACGATGATGTTCTGTGCTATGTTTGGGCATATGGTGTCCCGCATAGCCGCCTCTCTTGTGATTCCCGTTGCTGCCATAATGGCCGTCATTAGTTCGGTTGCCTTTGTTCGGCCGGTGTGCATGCCACCACGTGGTCGAATGATGATCTTGAACTCGCTGCGCGGGATGTTGCTCGGCATGCGTGCAGCTTTCGTTAGGCTTGCAGTAACTTTCCTGGCGTATTGCGCTCTGGTAGGTGGCGATTTGGGTGCCTTGCTGGCGGGCTTACCGGGGGTTGAAGTCTGCGATGCTTCTCCCGGGTGCTGTAGCGGTCGTCGGCGTTGGATGGTCCAACCCGCGTTGTCGTCCGGCGAGGGGTCCTCTCCCGGCACGATGACGGTTGTTCGGCCGGCGTTCCGGTCGAGTTGAACTTGTGGCGTAACTTCTTGGACAGAACTTGTATCCATAGCGGCTTCCATCTCGTTCGTCACGGGGACGGTAGCGATGTTCGACGGCATAGGCTTAGCGGCCGCCGCCGGCGGCGGCGTGGCCGGGTGCCGAGCTCCAGCTAGGCCTACGTTAGGCTTAGCAAAACGGCGCCGCCGCGGAAGCGTCAAAGTCTCGTAAATCCGGCAATAAATGCTGGGACTCACCGAAATGTTGGTATCAGCGGGTTCCGAAAACGAAGCCTAACACATGTGTAAAAGTTGGGACTCTCTGGGGCTGGTTGGTCCGCCGAAAATTCGCATAATTCACGGAGCCGATGTGAGACGCGTCCGATCGCTTCGGCTGCTCGCAGCGCCCCCCCTGCCTCTCTGGAAGCGCGCGCGAGCGAGCGCACGCGCGCGCCCAGACCGGCCGAGGTTTTCGCCGTCCCCACAGGCCCGGGCAGCATGACGTCAGTCCAAAACCATGACGTGTACACACGCCCGAGCAGCGCGCGCCAACCACAGCCAGCGCGTCGGCTTCGTCACGGGAGCCCCGACGTCGGCAGTTTGGGGCACGTAGCAGATGATGTCACGTCGGCCCGCTCTGGGCTTTCTCGTGCGGGCGAAGATTAAAATGGATTTTAAATATGTTTCGCTGAAGGAAGCGTTTTACATAGTTATCTCAGCTTTGAAATTTCGTGTCAGTACTCCTAATCTCGTACACGCGGGCTCGTTGGAAGAGTGTCGTATCTCATAAGGGTCTCTGATTTCGGTTTATGCTAGATTCTGCAGTCTCCCTGTGTCATACGACGATGTTTCGAAGAAGAGTTTGGTCACGGACGCGGATTACTCTATAAGCCCATCTTCGCGCTTCTCGTGGAGGATAAATGTAACAAATGAATCTTTGCGAGCGCTCACCTCGGGACAAGACGACACAGCATTAAATTTGTCGTCGTGTGCTGACTCCGGAGTGTAATTTTGCATTATCCATCGTACTTCTTTGGTACAATGTTTGTGAAATTTATGCCGCATTGCCTTGTTCATGGTACTGATCAATATCTGATATGTGATATTGGCAGGCGTAACTTGCGTGCTGTCAGGTATGAGTGCTCCGCTGGATTTTGTAAGTGCACAAAGTCGATTTACATCATAGTGTGTATGGCCGCAACATGACCATCGGAGGAAACACTGCTTACGGAGGACACTGCCACTAAATTCAGGGCAGCGGAATTGCAATCAGCTGCATGCAAATGCTGGCTTCGGGACGCCGGCCTGTGACAACACGCCCGGCGCTCATATAGATCTCACTAAGATCGCGTCATAAACGTTTATACTCTCGTGAACACACCCACGCTTGCAACAGAGTGCCCTGCTCCACGTTATTCGGTATTTTGAACGGCGACAAACGGTAAATCGCTGTCTTGACACGAGCCCCAAAAGCAACAGCGACAGGGGGGAGCGAGCCAGGGACTCCCGCGCCTGCTTTCAAAACGAGCCGCTAGGGGGATTTCAGTGGCGCCCCTACAGGCCGCGCTCGAGGCGTATACTCGGTTACAACTCAAGAACGACACCACCTCATGTAGTGTATCACTCCGTCAAAGCGCTGGACCCGTGACGTAAGTGCGCGCACGTTTTGAAAGGGGTTTGCTATGAATGCGTGATATCGTCTGCCTTGTCTCACGCAGTTTGTTTATCGTCACTGGAGTCGTTTATAAGCATATTAAGTCCAAAAAATCACGGGAACGGCTCACGCCATGTTCAAAATATTCCCAGTAACGCCCTACTTGCGCCGCGCGGAGAAACATCCGGCTACGGTGATAAGGCACAGCGAGAACATCCGCTGCTGTTCTTAAGTTGTCACCGAGTATAGATGTTATTATTGCTTGTATTTATTTTCTTGCCACTCTTGCTTGCTGTTATTATGTTCTTTTTCTCTTTTTCACTGACTCGTTGCTGTATTATATATCTAGTTTTTGTATAACTTCTGTTGTTATTTCTTGATTATCTGCTCTTCTTGTCCCCCTTACCCAATGCCCTGCTGGGCCTGTAAGGTACTTTGAATAAATAAATAAATAAATACCAAGACTCCCACTTCCATTATTTCGCGGATGTTCTCGTGTCTATCTGG
Organism: Haemaphysalis longicornis; assembly: GCA_013339765.2. Classification (NCBI taxonomy): domain Eukaryota; kingdom Metazoa; phylum Arthropoda; class Arachnida; order Ixodida; family Ixodidae; genus Haemaphysalis; species Haemaphysalis longicornis. The sequence goes on along the minus strand of CM023449.1, from coordinate 48,161,299 downwards.
TTCTTTGCGCAGCACGCTTAACCAATGAGAAGACACGCGTACGTGGTACTGTAAAAGAATTCCACAATTTTACGGGCGTTTTCTACGTAAAAATAAACGGACGCCATTGTCGTTTTTAAAAGACGGACGGAAGATCTTCAAGCATCACGTACAAAGACTCGTGTTAAAACCTGTTTGCAACACCAGCTGGGAGTGCAGGACTCAAAGCCTGAAGCCCATCCACTAGCTGAGCTCTACGACGCGCTTCTTGAACTGGCTGTGTCCCGGCAGGCAAGGGCCGGGGTGAGGCACGAAACACGACGCATAGCCAAACAGCTCACAAACCTCGAGGCATTGTAGTATGGCATGACATCCTGTTCCAGGTTAGCGCCGCAAAAAAGAAACAGAATAAGTGACATTGTCGCAAGTAACCAGCTGCTGAGAGCATGTTCAGAGTACATTCCAAACTATCTGGTTCACGGATACGAAAAGTCTTTGGCGGCAGCTAAGGCCCCTAGCTGAAGGCATGGGCGTGGATGCAATAATGAGGCCAGCTCCGATGTGGCGGCAGAAGAAACGACAATGCAGCTGAGACTGTGAAGAGGAAGAAAGTAATTGGGAAGAAACATTAAAGAGGAATTTTTTTTCTATGAAATGGTACTCACTGTAAATATGCCAATCGGGGAACGCTTCACACAGATGGAGTATCAGTAAACCTGGGGGGTCCCCTATACAACTTCACAAAACTTTCAGAAAGAGCGGTGCTTACTGGACTGTGCAGAGATCTTGATCGTGCTTTCAAGCACAAGAAAAATGATGACATAAATGATAAAGACCTTCGCGACAAACTTTTGTGCCTAAGCAGCCTGCTGCCTCCTGATTGCAGCACTCCTGGCAAAGTTCTTCGGATCATATTAATTGCGCAACTTCAAGGTTAACTTTCCACACATTTGAGTGGCAACTGTCATATAACTGGTATCGACAACGTTAAAGGAGCCATGAAGAGAAAATACAACTTCGTTTAATTTGAAAGAACTAGGATTCAGTATCTCACTCACCTCCATTAAAGCCACAAAAGATGTACTTTTAACGAAAAAAAGCAAGAAGTATTTAAAAACTTTTAAATTTTGCGCCACAGTGACGTGTTATGAGCAAGGATGACGCCATACGGGCCAACAATAAAACATAATTTTCAGTGCGTTAACTGCACGTTAGCATTCAAGTGATGCGGTCAAATGGAACTAGAGGCCCCATTACACGCGTACAGTAATGTGTCGTCGCGACAGGTCAGTTAGGCGGCCGCCAATCGCACAAACAAGGTTCTGTGACGTCATAGAAAAGTTGCGGGAAATTGGCTAGGGGGTCACGACTGCTTCACACGTTTTCTTTAATACTCCGTTATTTGTTCGAAGATTGCGATGATATTGGTATCATTGTTATAGGGACTAAGCAGTCTTTGTAATAAACCCAACTTGTATTTTGTCTTCATGGCTCCTTTAAATAAAACGAAAGTTAAGCCCGTTACCTGTAATCATACTCCCTTCATAGATTTATTTATTTATTTATTCAGGTACCCCTAAAGGCCCTCCGTAGGAAGGTATTACATAGGGGGGAGCATGCGCATACATCAAATTTAACATGAATGGGTGCTAACAGAATCACAAATTACAAACTTAGAAAAAAATACAAGCAATAAGAACCTTCAAACACACTTCCAAAACATATAACTACAAGGCAAGCACGTAACAACAAAAAATAAAATAATAACAATAAAAAGGTCAATATACGCAAGCAAGAACAAAATTAGGTCGCTTCATTTTTAAAAAGTCTTGAAATTTTGTTATATTAGCTTCTCTCTCAATGTGCTGTGGTAGGTTATTCCAGTGTGTTGTGCGTGGAATGAATGAGTGTGCGAACGCAAAGGAATGGCAAGTGATGCGCTTAACTTTACAAGAATGATCCCGCCGTGGAGATGTAACAGTGGGTGAGTGAAAGAAGTCGTCGCGAAGGCGCTCATGGTGATACAATTTATGAAAAAGTGTTAGGCGAGCATATCGGCGGCGAAGTGATAATGAAACCAACTCGGCCCGATTTCTCAGCGCTGTGACGCTTGCGTATGGAGAATAATCAGAAAAAATAAAACGAACAGCACGGTCTTGCAGGGATTCAATATCAGGTATAATGTATTCTTGATTTAGATCCCAGACGGCAGATGCGTATTCAACTTTAGGGCGAATGAGAGATGACATTGATTGATTGATTGTGGGGTTTAACGCGCCGACGCAACGCAGGCGATGAGGCGCGCCGTAGTGGAGGGCTCCGGATTAATTTTGACCACCTGGGGATCTTTATCGTGCGCCGAAATCTCGTACACACGGGCGTTTTTGCTTTTCGCCTCCATCAGAAAAGCGGCCGCCGCGGCCGGGAATCGAACCCGCGACCTCGTGCTCAGGAGAGATGACATGCTTCACTGTGCAACCTTCAATGTGGGAAAGCCAGCATACAAAGACCAAGCTTACAATGATCTCCTTAAAGTCGGTTTCACCTCCAAACAGACGTACATTGCTGGGAAGACACTTTTTAGCGCAAATATCAAAATATGAAGGCCCTAGGACCTGTTTGTTTTATGGATTTGATCATGCCCTGAAGGTTAGGGGCACACAGTTTTACGAATCCGGGGATTGGAGTGGGAGCCGCAAGGTGGCGCAACGTTCACGTGCGATTCTTGTCAGTCGAAGATGATTTGCGGGATCATAACCGCAGACAGCTTCGCTGTAAAAATGAGTTTGATAGCCAGGCCAGGGGGACAGGGTAGGGGGCGCCTTTGCAGGAGTTCGCACAGGGCGCCGAATAAGGTAAGGGCAGCCCTGGGCATCGTTACCTTTTCAGTGAATCATAGATATCACATTAAAACAGTCACGAAATGCTGTAAACAGCACTTATCCACCGGCAGTTGCCGTAAAACACCTTTTTGCTGAATGCCGCCGTGTCCTCTCCCCTATTGTCGTCTGCGCTGGCTAAACTTTCCCACAAAACTTCATAGGTGGCACTAGTAGGCGTCCAAAAATATTGGACAACTGGGTTTTACCGGCAAAAATACGCCGCAGTCGGCACAGTGCCAGCTGTATTTGATATCGAATAAATTGGACAAGTCTCCATAGCTGGAACTCTGAAGGATATACCTCAAAACATTCTTCCGTAATCACGTGACACACACGTTCCGATGCTGCCCATGGCTTGGTGATGGGCGACATCCTGAGCCTGCACTGTAGTCGGTGGAAGCGCTTCAAACTGTGGAAGCGCTTGTGGAAGCGCTTCAAACACATTTTGCCTTTCTGCAACAATGAGTGTTTGACAAATGAGTGGCCTGAATGCGCGCATAGGGCTTACATGCAGACGTGCCAGCTGTCGCTCGTAACTTGGAAAGACGCGTTCCTCTTGGCATCTGTCGGGAATGCAACCGAAGCCATGCTCGGCGGGACTGAAGAAGGGCGGCGTGGGGAGCCATAAACATCAGCTTGGTTCGAGGCGTCGCATTCACCCACGTCGAGCTTAATCTGACTGAAGAAGAGCCGTCAAACAGACCGCCTGAAATGGACGGCTGTAGTAGCTATTTATTATAACTTCAGTAAACACGCAGTCTTTCAGTCAGCTATGAAAAGATGACGAGAAGAAGTGGAGCTTACCGCCATGGATACGAGCGCGACCGCACATGTGGGCTTCTGCGGAAGCCAAGAATACCCGGAGTGTGCAGTGGACCCTCCCAATCGCGTACCTCCCAATCAAGAAGCATCGCAGAGGGCGAGTCCTGGAGTCCTAATGAATGTTTTTTTTTGTGTGATTTATGACAAACAGCGGACACTGCGGGCAAAGGTATGTTTGAAAACGCAATAACAACGTTTTCAGCAGCGTCCCCGGTGCTTGATGCCGCAATTATATTCAGCTACTCAGCCGAACCTGTTTTGAGATAATGTTGAATATAGTGAACCAAAATGTGTTAAGTTGTTTAGACGAGCGGCCCTATGAGGCGAGAAAACAATGTTGTGCTCCGAGGGCTGTCGCAGTAACTATTGCGGGCGCGCCACGCCTAGGGGAGAAACATAACGGGACATCAACCTTCATTCGGCGCAGAATACGAACACGCGCCATTTTGAAGAAGTGTACGCCGTTTTTATTGTTTTTCTCGTTTCCAAAAAAAAAAAAATAGCTGTGGCTTAGCTCGGCTATGCCAGGATATACGCAGCGTAGGGTAATGTTCAGCAATCCAATCCAATCCAGTCCAGTCTAGTCCAGTCCAGTCCACCAGTCCAGTCCAGTCCAGTCCAGTCCAGTCCAGTCACTGCTCCTCGCGCATGAGCAGTACGGCCCTCCAGGAGCCAAGCGAAACGGCTATCAAGCGGCTCCGGCACAGCGTCAGACTTGGCTACTGCGCAACGGAGGCGCACAGCTGGAAACGCGCCGGCGCGAGCGCGTCTGCCGCGGCTATGACGTCACTCCTCTGGAATGCGCAGACCGGCGAATGAGCAGACCCAATTCTCTACACACCCGTACTCCAATTTGATTGGATTTCCAATTCAATCTAATATAATCTAATCTATTCCAATCCAATTTAATCCAATCCAATCCAATGCTCCTCGCGCTTGCGCAGCACGGCCCTTAAGGGTCCACGCGAAACTGCTCAACCTCGGCCAGTGCAGCTTACGCTACAAAACATTCATCTTGCCCACAGCGGTTCCGGTTTTACACACCAAACGACCGTCTCCGTTCAGCCTAAGTATTTTGGTGGGCCCCAACTTCATCTTGGTTGGATCAGACAGCTCCAGTTGGTTTAAACGCATTTCTTCGGCCAAGTTGCGCACACTTCTATGCGCTCTGTCCAGGAAGTTTTTCTAAAGAAAGAAACGTCTCACAGCCAGATTAGAACAAACAATTGTCACTTTCCTTGCACTCCCTTCCTAATCGTCGGCTACAGGCAACACGAATGTCTCCTTTTCAGATAGCCGATATCCGATGACTCGCCAATACTGGAGCCCAATGCGAGAGGAAACAGGAATGAAGCAAACAAGTGTTGCCCATGCCCTCAAACTTCTTTTTTTAAATTCTGGGCAACTTCCGCTTTTCAAAATATCGCGTGTATGGTGGCTGACTCATCTTCCGGTAGCTGCAACATCTCTCAGGCCCTTACGGTCTCGCAGGAAACGGAACAAGTGACGCGTCGGAGCACTGCATTCTGAATCCGAAACATTGGATCGGGAAGTTTCCACAATTGATACACTTCCGCCGGCACACCATCCTGCGCACAGTGCCACTCTCCGGTTACAGCTAGTATGCGACACTTGATCTATTTCTGCCCTGAATTCCTCCCTATAGCGCAATTGCTAACCCAACAACGTGCGGACCCATGATACCAACTCTGCCTTTGCGAACAGTCGCGCCTTTAAGGTCATTCCACTGTGGTTTCTCAAGCCAGCACGAACCGCCTACAACAGCGGGCCTGCTCCCAAAAGATCTAGGTTGCTCGCCCTAAATCGCTTGCGAAAAGTTGGGAATTTGAAGAACTCAAAAAGTTGGCCGCGTATCTGCTGATTTCGTTGCAAATGTCGGATGGGTTACCTGTGATGACGTCTGCTGCATGTTTTTGTCCCTAGTAACCAGCATTATACCACTGCGCAGTAGTCGCTTTTGAAGACGATAGTCTTTCTTGGGCTACTTAAACGCAGAAATTTTGGTCTGCCTGCCTGCCTGCCTGCCTGCCTGCCTGCCTGCCTGCCTGTCTGTCTGTCTGTCTGTCTGTCTGTCTGTCTGTCTGTCTGTCCGTCCGTCCGGAAACAATTCGGCATGTGCTCGAGCTTAGTGATTCCCATTTATACCGATTTCAAATAGTTTATTAAGTTTAAGAATTGAGAGAGAGAGAGAGAGAGAGAGAGAGAGAGAGAGAGAGAGAGAGAGAGAGAGTTCTCTCTCTCCCATTTATACCGATTTCAAATAGTTTATTAAGTTTGAGAATTGAGATAAAGCTGATGGAACTGTTGTAATCGCTAATTATCAGAACCTATTGCTACTTTCGTTTTTTGTAATACCTCTTAAAACACAACCGAATTGGTATTAACCAATTTAGACAATGGAGTCTTATTCGGGGCAAGCAGTGCGCAAAAGGTAGTGTTTGTCTAGCGGCCACATGTCTGTTTGTGGTTTGTACATTTCGTTTTCCCGCCCTGCATACCAATCCTTAACGTACGTTTGCCGTACGACGACTTAATTCCGTCGGATACGGGTTACTCTGGAGGTGCGCAGCCGAACCAGTTAATCAAGCCGTGCGAAGGCACCGCGCAATGGACGTAAAGCTGCACCAAAACAGGCCCAAAACAACCGTCCCTAAAGCAAACGAGAAAGCCGTACCGCCGACGCCGCCGCCGGCGAGCAGGGACTTCCGCGCGGGGAACGCTGGGTAAATTTCGCCGCCGCATCTACAGTATACTCCGTGAGTGAAACCCTCCGCCATCCCCTTCCCCCCGCCCTCCCCCCCCCCCCCCCCCCCCCGCCGCCGCGTCAAGTGCGTTGGGAGTTTGTTGTCCCGCACGCCACGAAAGAACCGTTGGCTGATAGAGCTAGAAAGCTTTGCTTTGAAACTCAACGGCCGCACCGCTACGCAGCGATTGTTGCCTACCTGTGCGTTTCCTGTGGTCCTTGAGTGAATGTTCGAAGTCACTTTGAAAGTGAGGTGTTGCAGCCGTGGCAGTAAGTGTGATGTTCCGCTGAGTATCAGGCACGCGCTACGATGGCCTTCCACAGGGGCGCGGCAACGGTCTAATTAGTGTTTCATAATGGCCGCCATGGGAGCAGTCATAGTTGATTTCAACCATCCGTACCAACCGCTTCCGATCACTTTGGAAGTGGTTTGACAGGTGGGTAAAATCAAGACAGTCTGATTACTTGCAGCTGCGAAACGACACCAGCGAGGATTGCTCTACTGCAAGTGATCAGTCTGTCTTAATTTTTACCCAACCCGCCACACCGCTTCCGCTCACTGACTAGTCAGCGTCACTACCAATAATTAACAGTGACTCTGGCTAGTCAGAGAGCGGAAGCGGTCCGGCTGATTGGGTGAAATCAACTATGACTGCTCCCAAGGCGGCCATGATGGAACACTAATTAGACCGTTACCGTGGGGTGGAACAACCCCAATAACTCCCGGCGCAAAACTGCAAGGGGCACTCAGCATTGCGTCCTCATTCACAACTCATAAGTGCTTGTTTATCCTCGCATTTTTTAAACCATTGAAGTTCATCAGCTTTCGAATGACGAACAGTGGCAGGCAAACACATTTGTCGCGGGATCACCGGTTCAGTGTGAGACAGACCCCGGAGCGAATTGTTCTGTGATGTCAAAAGCCGCCTTGAGAAAGGTAACGGCTGCGTGCGCGCAGAAATTATCCTCCACATTTGCACGATCATCGGACACACCGAACGGGCGGCAAAAGAAAGAATGATAAACATCGCTTCTTGGAAAAAACAAAAACAAAAAAAAAACACACAAAGCAGTGGGCAAAGTGTTTTTGTTTTGGGGCATAACGTTCCGGTTACCTCGAGTGCACTCCGACATCCCGTAAGGATTATCAGGACTTCAGCCCACTCCGCCGTGTCTGGCAACGAAGCTGCCCACCAGAGTGCCCGAGAGTTCACCGACGGGGCAAGCCAGGGGTTCGGCGAGCAGTGGAAGGTAGGTCTGCCCCCTCTTGTCGTTCCATGAAATCAGCCAGCCTTATCGTCTGGAACCAATACTATACCCCCCCTGCGCCTGCGCACAAAACCCTCACTGAGAAACAAGAGTGCCACCTCCGAGGCATCCAAACGAACACATTTCCCCACCTCACTAGAGCCCACGTTCTGTTCCCCTCCTTCCACTCCTCGCAATGCCACTTCTGCGAGGCTCCGGGTACCCTCTGGCCATTTTGTTTCTGGCTTGCAGTGTTGCCATCTCTCCCAACGAAACCGCCACCGGTTGTGACGGGCAGAGTGTGACCGGCCACTCTTGCGTCCGCGCAGCAGAGAGAGAGAGAGAGAGAGAGAGAGAGAGAGAGAGAGAGAGAGAGAGAGAGAGAGAGAGAGAGAGGAGATAGAGAGAGAGAGAGGAGAGAGTGAGAGAGAGAGAGAGAGAGAGGAGAGGCGCGTCAGAAACAAAATGCTGCGCCAGTCTGTAAACAAATATCACGTGGTGCTGACCGAACAATGACAACCCTGGCGGCACATAACAATGAGGGAAAAGTGCCAATACTCTAAAAGCCTTTATTTAGCGACGCTATCCACAGCGAATGGACCTAATAAGCCGCAAAGCTGCGCTCAACGCCGAAGGTTTGCAGGAGGCCAAGGTCGCGGGTTCGATCCCGCCATAGCGGCTGTTTTTGTGATGTACCCCAAAAACGAAACGCCCGTCCGTCAAAATTTCGGCGCTAGTTAAGGAACCCCAGGTGGTCGAAATTCCTCCGGAGCCACCCGCTACTGCACGTCTCATAGTCCAGGTGTGTTTTCGGTACGTTAAAGCTTCAAATTTATGACCTTGTTACACGCACCGCACCAGACAATACGACTACAAGTGCCAACCCTTGAAAAGAGAAAGAATAAACATTTATTGATAAGTGCTGACATCAGCGCTCCCGCCCGCTGGAGGGCGTCCGTATTGCAGGATACCCGGTCTGCGACTTGCCGTCTAGGCCATTTTAGGGACGAAGCACTTAAGGCCGAGGCTTGTTCGGTTTCCGTGCTCACGGCACAGCACCGTCTATCGAAACATCTGTGAACAAAAGGCTCACAAAAGGTTAACAAGACGAAAATAAAAGGTTCACAAAAGGTTGAGAGGGAGAGAGAGAGAGAGAGCTCCTGGTGAGCAATGCTGCTCATGTGCGAGGAGCACTGCATTGGATTGGATTGGATTAAAATGAATGTTATTGGATTGGATTGCATTGGAAATCGTTTTAGCAGCAGTAAGCACTCTCACGGGGGATTTACGGTAATAACGATCCCCAGTGCTTCGGTCACTCGTCATGATTCACTTCGTGGAGATGCGTGAATTTTTTGCCAAGTCTTGCTGGGTCCGGATGGGCCAGAAGAACGTCAATGCATTTCCTGTTAGCCCCGGCGCTATACAATACCAGAATAATTTGGCATTGGTATTGTGTTTGTTGACTTGGTTATGTTAGTTAAGATGTTTTTCTTTTTCTCTGTCTTTCAAAGAAAATGTCGCTGTGGCAGACCGAAAAATGTGTCAGCAAACGCTAGCAGCCCTGTAGCACTGCGCATGTCACGGGTAGAGCCGGCGCTTTTTACTGGCACGTATAAATGCCTGCGCCTTGTTCAATAAACTTATTGACAGCAGCTTGTGTGGATGCGGGCGCACGCATGCACGCACGCGTAAAAAGTGACAGGAAGAGTGCGTACACTTCGTAAATGGATACTATGCAGGCCTGTTTAAGGACGATGACCTAAGTGGAAATATTTCCAAGCCGTTATCCAGGCTTTCGTAAAGGAAGGCAAGTTCCGGAATTCCCGATATCGGGCTAGCGACAGCTCACTCATTTTCCGGTGTCTAAAGCCTGCTGCCCGTTTAATCGCGTAGAAACTGAAAGCAGGAAATCATTATCGGGCTGCAGTTCCGAAGCGTCGTTTGTTCAAAAAATGAGTTCAGTTTTTCCACTTTATGCTGTCAAAGAAGCCCGCAAGGACCTTTGGTGTTCTGAGAGGCGGGCCGGTTTGGGCAAGCACTGCATTGAGTACTGAGCCGCAATTCGTAGTCCAAATCATCTATCTTGCAACTCCGTACTGTTGCTGTAGTGACAAGCTATCAGCGCCGGTAAGATCACTTCATCCACCTGCTACAGATTTGCGACGTACAACAATATTCGAAAAACTTGGGTACTTTGGCAAGTTGGTGGGTATACATGTTGAAGTGTAAGAGCGCAAAAGGAACGTGGGACGCAGAAGAATGCAGAAGACGGGCGCTGACTCGCAACTAGTACTTTATTGAAAATTGTACGTGTGTGTAGGCTACCGTATTTAATTGCATAACGATCGCATTCGCGTAATGATCGCACTCCTCAAGTTTGTCTTAAAAATTCGATTTTTTTTTAAATTTCCCGCGCAATGAACGCCATTGAACTTGCCGCAGAAAAATTTCAGATTGGTGCCAAGTCTAGGTGGTGATGGTCGTCCTTACCTCTGTTTCCTTCCCCCTCAAAGCGGACATGGGTATACGTTACCGCCGCAGACTTTCGGATATTCGCGATATCAGCATGCATGCGTTCAATATTGATGAGGAAGAAACTCTCACTAAAGGCATATAATGTACTCACAAGACAAAGAAAAAAAAACGCGCTCAGCTTTCTGCGTAGGCAGCCATATCTTTTCGAGGTCGCGGGTTCGATTCCCGGCCGCGGCGGCCGCTTTTCTGATGGAGGCGAAAAGCAAAAACGCCCGTGTGTTCGAGATTTCTGCGCACGTTAAAGATCCCCAGGTGGTCAAAATTAATCGGAGCCCTCCACTACGCGCGCCTCATCGCACTACGTTGCGTCAGCGCGTTAAACACCACAATCAATCAATCAGCCATGTCTCTTTTAATATCCCGCACTGTGATAGCGGCAGGCAGTTATTGGTCGACCTGTTGTCACCTCGCAGCAAACTCGCTCCGGCGCTTCCGTAATTGATGAAAACACTACATTTTGCGTGACCTTGCAAAGCGGCTGGCGGCGGTATGCGCAGTTTTTGTTATGTTTTTATTTATTATTTTTATTATCTTCATGAGCATTACTGTAAAAATTTTAACCCTCAACTGACTTGCGTTTTTTTTGTGCTCAAAAGGTTTTCCCAAAAATTTATCCCGCGTATTGAGCGCACCCTTAAATTGCACAATTTTTTTTTGAAAAAAAAAAAAAGCGGGATCATTGCGCGAGTAAATGCGGTATATATTTGTGCTCCCTTTCAATAAAATACTAGTTGCGATTCAGCCCTCGTTCCTTATGCGCTGCTACACCTAAACAACAATATGGGATCGCGGACGCGAGTAAAACGGAAACCTTTAGTGCAAAAAAAATTCTGTAGAAATTCAGAGAATTATCTACTAATGCGTAGCATTCTTATGCCACTTGTCTTGAGTCTGAGTTTTTTCTAAATCCTGTCCGACCAATTATCCCTAATTACGCTATTTTAACGATATTGTGGATATGCCATGCGTTATACGTTTTGCCATTTTTCCTAATTTTTTAATACTTCGCTTATTTTTTAGTTAAAAATTTCGTCCGGCCATTATCTCAATTTCCGTAACTATAAGGATTAAATTTGGAACTTTTGCGAGATCTGCATTATTGTGGAAATGCAGGGCGTTCCACGGTTCGCCATTTTCCGTAATAATTTTATACTTTTCTTATTTTTTTAGTTTTTCAAAATTTCGTTCAACCAATGATCATACATTTACGCAATTATAACAATTATAGTTGGAACTTTTGCCAAATCAACATTATTGTGAAAATGCCATGCGGTATACGCTTTGACATTTTCCGTATTTTATATATTTGTCATTTTTTAGTTTTTCAAATTTTCGTTCGACCAATTATCTCCATTTACGTTATTTTAACGATTACATCTGTAACTTTCGCGAAATCTGCATTTTCGTAGAAATGCTGCGCGTTACACGGTTCGCCATTTCCCGTCATTATTTTGTTTTTCTTATTTTTTCAGTTTTTCAAAATTTTGTTCGACCATTTATCGCCATTTACGCCATTATAGCGATTACTGGTAGAACTTTCGCGAAATCAACATTATTGTGGAAATGCCATGCGGTATACGTTTTGAAATTTTACGTATTTTTTATATTTTTGTTATTTTTTAGTTTTTCAAAATATCGTTCGACCAATTATCTCCGTTTACGTTATTCTATGGATTTCATCTGGAACTTTCGCGAAATCTGCATTTTCGTGGGAATGCAGGGCGTTACACGCTCCTGGGAGTGGGGGTACTCGGGAAAGAATGCCACGCAGAATGCTACGCACTAAAAATTACCGGTACCGGCTGGGCTTTCAACACAGAACAGAATCTCAGGTCGCGCTGCTGCTGCTTTGAGAAAAGATAGCGGGAGCAAGGTGAGAGAAAGAGAGAGAGAAGAGAGAGAGGGAGAGCTAGGGAAAGTTAAAGGAAGAGACGCTGCACACGGAACCGCTGTATGGGGGTCAGGTGTCTTGGCAGAGCATTAGAAATTCAAAAGTCCCCAAAACAGCAGACCACCGTGAACGAACATAAAAAAAAATCACGCATCTCCACGAAGTAAATCATGACGAGTGGGCGAAGCACTGGGATCGTTCTTGTAAATCACCCGTGGCATTGCCCACTCGCGCATGAAAATGAGTTACAACGAGAGTGTACAGTATATGCAATTCCAATGCAATCCAATTCGATAAAATTCAATCCAATTCAATCCAATCCATTCCAATCCAATCCAGTATAATCCAACCCAATCCAATGCTCCCCGCGCATGCGCAACACTGTGTACACGGACTCCAAGCACCGGACAAAGCGAGGTCCTAGGGTGCTTCGCCCCTAGGACCTGCTTGCCCTACTGCAAATGTCGTCGAAAGACGATAGTCGCCGGCCGCGCGCCCTGCCACCCAAACTCCTCCGCTGCCATCAAGCTCCATCCTCCCCCCTCGCTCCTTTTGCGATGAATCGAATAGAGGGTTGTTCAATGCAATTCAATTTTACCGCCTTCGCACTGCTTCGCGCCATCTGTTGGAACTGCAAGCATATTTTATAGCGAAGCTTTATATGCTTGTGCGAGAGCGGTCCTATGTACTTAAAAAATTATTTCATTACTTAGGAGGCTAACCACGCCCTACCCCTTCCCTTTGGCTCAATAAACGCTTTGCCACCACCACCACCATTGCGACCCTATAAGCATGCGTGAAAAATAATGAAGGAAGCTGACACTAACCCGGAAGACTTGAAGGCAGCGAACCTGTACGCATCCTTCACGACCATAGCGACTGTTTAAGTGCACGACTGCAGCCGATGTGCTTCTTCTTTGCTGCGGCCACGACCATAACGGTGAAGAAAAAACAAATCGAAGAAGCAGAACAACAACAACAACAAAACTGTGGTTGATTCTCTGTCACAGGAATTGGTAAAACACGAAAGTGAAATGTACAGCGAAATCTACAGCTGAGCATGATTTTCGGGTCGGTGGCTGTCTTGTGGGTGGGGCTTGGCGAGCGACGTCCTGATAGCAGGTCGCTTCGGCAAAGGTGTACTGGCGTCATTTCCCTGACGGATATCACGTACGTCAGTGAAATCTTGGTGTATCCCGGCATAATACACTTTCGTGTTAAAATATAAAACTCGAAAACGAACAACCCTAAGTACAACGTCCTCTTCAGTACCAAAGGTTGCTTTCCCGCAAGAAAAACTTGTGTGCAGTGGTGCACCCTTTACAGGCCGTTTGCTTCGTTGTACTGGCGTCACTTCCGTGACGGATATGACGTAAATGAAATCTTCGTGAATCCCGGAATAAAACACTTTCGTGTTAAAAATGAACGGTAGGCGCACACTTAATAAACTAGGCGCCCAAAGGCGCAACGTGTACCCTATCACGTGCTCTGTGTCGAGCAAGAGCATGGTTTCTCTCCCCACAGTCATAGCCGAGTTGGTAAGCCGTTTGACACAGGTTGGAATCGTGTCGGTGATTCCTTTTTTTATACTGTTATGTTCAGCTTTGTGAAACGCCAGATTGAACGAATTGCTAAACAGCTTCGCTGTTAGTAACCACGAGGAAGAGGACTGAGGAGTAGTGAGGAGTATGGGGAGCGAGTGCGGCTGTGTTTATCTCGCTTGTACAGATCGGGCGTGCAGCGAGCTACTGTGTGCAGCACAGATCAAGCGATAACGGCGACATGGGTGGTGGGTAGCTCTGGAGGAGCAACCTCAACGTGGTAATGACAAACACCGATCGCAAGTTACTTCGGAATGGCAAGGCGTCGTACATACTTCTGTGAAGCAGGCAGCTTACGACGAGCGATGGCGCGAGCAAGAACGAGAGCAGTAAGAAATACCACAACCACGCAATGTAGAATGACGGATACTTTACTAATCATTTAAGGAGCAACACATGCAGAAGCACCGGACGCACGTTACAGCTTCGTTGGTTAACCATCCGCACGGAGGGCATGGGCGCATTCTAACGGCGGAGCTGGTGTTGCTGGCTATAATGTGTGCGGTGTAGAACGCCATCAGCAAACAGAGGGTCATAGTTAGTTACTCCCGCCGTTTACTTCGTGCGTGCGCACTCGTTTTACGAGGAGCGCTTGGTGTCGTCCAGGCTTGCGCGCGGCGCTCGCAAAAAATACCAAGAAAACAGTTTACGTGCATCCGCGCCTCCAGGGGGGAGCTCAAGACAGGTCGCGCTACAGACGCCCAGTTCGCAAAGCCGGTGTACGCCGACCCGCCGCGGTGGCTAAGCGTTGCTCTGATGAGCACGAGGCTGCGGGTTCGATTCCCGGCCGCGGCGGCCGCTTTTCTGATGGAGGCGAAAAGCAAAAAACGCCCGTGTGTACGAGACTTCGGCGCACGTTAAAGATCCCCAGGTGGTCAGAATTAAACCGGAGCCCTCCACTACGGCGCGCCTCGCCGCCTGCGTTGTGTCGGTGGGTTAAACCCTACAATCAAACCAATCAACCGGTGTACGCGGCTTTAGCTCGTGCTGACGTGTGCCATTTTGGGAGAAATACGAAAGCCTGCGGACAAAACGATCCGGGCCCTCCCGTCATGCATGAGGAAGACGACGATATAGATGGATATGACGATGAATACCACTACCAGAGTGAAAATCGACGACGGAACATGTAAATAATCAAAAAGAAATCTTCCAGCTCCGTTATGGTTGAAGGTTTGCGCGACTAATTGCGAGCTTCGCCATTTTTTTTTTGCTGCTTGTTTCTTGATCAGCCTGGACTCCAGCACGAGCGCGTGAGCTCGGTTTTTTGTTCTGGCTTTTATCTCGCACGAGCTGGACCCTATATGCACCGATTGTAATTTTTTTTTCACTTGCTATCGTAAAAACCAACCCTTACATGTATCTTTAACTTCAAGAATGGGGGAGCTCAGGGTGATTTATTTGCATTGTGCTTAAACTGAGGCTGAGGTTCGGTTAGCGCTGAAAAATGAAGACATGCATGACTTAGCCCAGCAGTTTAGGTAATGCGGGACGGTTAGATGCCTATATACACTTCTTTAATTCTGACGAATTGTTTCAACTTTTGGCCTCAAGGCTGAATCGAGAGACAGAAGACTAAAGTTTTCTCTTGCCTGTCGGAGGAGCTGTGTTTCCTTGGAGAGGAGGAGTTCTTCAGGCAGTGGTCGTGTCGTTTTGTTTCTGCACAGGAAGTGCGTGTAGCGTTTATTTTCAAATCAGTGTAGTTTGTTTAATTCGCCATTTGAAAATATATTCTTATTTCTTTGATTATAGCAACTATATCTGCTTGTATAATTACTCAATGGCATACCGCCTGCTAAACATAGTTAACGTTATAGTGCTGACCATTGTCAGTGTCTGTATATAGCTGCAGTCATTGTACATGTGTTATGTCTCCTGTGTTTGTAGTGCAAGGTTTTGTGTGTATTGTCCAACAAACCTTTTCTAAAAGACAGACAGGCAGACAAAAATTCTGCGTTGATTTCAGCCTGAAAAAACTATCGTCTTTAAAAGTGTTAGGGGTTAGGGGGAGGCCATTTACGATTTTCGTGCACTGTACGGGCAAGCGTTAATTTCGTCGCTGTAGGAAAAAAAAGAGGAAAGCCTCACCTTACACAATCTGATCGATTATCATTGGTCTCGCTGAGTCTCTCAAACTTCAATGACGTTGGAGAGAGCAATACTGACTTCCCGGACGTTTCCGGATGGCCTTGCCTTGATTTCCTCGCGTCGTCTCAGCGACATCCGTACCCGCCAGCAGAGTGTCAAGAGCAGAGACTTTCTTCTACGTTTTGCGAGTTGCCAAATATTTGGCGCTGTAAACATAGAACGCATGCATGGCACAGCCTCGGTTCGTGTCACAGCACACATAAGAGCAATCCTCGTTACGGGTCTTCCAAACCAAAATAATGACCCATCGACGTACGCCGGCGGATATACGTCTGTAGCTATATGAAGCTATATGTAATGGTATATAGACTGTAAACGCTCTTCTCTGCAGTTTATACAACGTAAACAAACCGCTGACACTTCGGCGCACTTCTGGGTCACTCGAGTAGTCTCTAGTACCCGGTGGGTAGAAGTTCTGGGGTAAAAATATAAATGAGCCCGGTGAAGTCTTCGAAATTTCTTAATCCGTAACAGGAAATGTTGTAACAGTTGGGCGGCAAGAGTGGTATGCGGGAATCAAATAGGGGTGGACAGCTTTGAAGGGCAAAACGAAATGCTATCGTAAAATTCAGTCTGATGCGGCGACCCTATTGTTAAGAATATCATAAAAATAAAAACAATTAGCATAAAGAGCAGTGCGATTTATGTATAACTCCTACAGTGGCTCCTCTACTTTTAGTGATTTTAGAAGTAGGTACCAATCAATGCCGGAAAAAAAATCGCATTTCTTTTGCAGTTAGTCAAAGGTCACTATTATGTGGACATTTCACATATTTTATCATATTCTTCGTCTCGCTTGTGGTTACACCACTTGTACCACAAAATGTTCTTTTTTTAAATTTTCATTTTACACGTACCATTGTATACTGGGATGACCTAGAGATTGACGCTGTTGTGCGAAATTCTTTGTTTTTATTTCAGTTTTGCTTGTTTCGATTGTTCTTGCTATGTACACCCAGTGGCAGAAGTTTACGGACCACGAAAGATGCAATTTTGAGTTTTTTCTCTGCCGCACGGCAGCCCGGACTACTATGTGCGGTAGTTTTCATTAGTTCAGTACTTGTACGACATCTCGCATGCATTTGACAGTTTGTCGGGCTTCTATAGGAAGAGAAATAACCTAAAATTGCCACTTCTTTGGTCCGTAAACTTTTGATCGTGGTTGTACCTGCCGTGGATTTCGTGTTCTGTACTTTTGTGTGTATACCTTTAGGTGTTGATGACAATGCTGTACCCCCGTGATGTGATCTTGTGGTCTCGCGTCAATAGCGCAGTATTAAGAAATATCATTATAAGAATAAAAATCCCGCTTGCCATTTAAAAACGATAATGTAGAACTCCATTGAACAGTGTCAATACAGAAAGAAATGTATTGTGTTTCAAATAAATTTAGTCGTCCGGGAGTGATGTTTGCTGAGGAATCAAAAACTTTGCTGGGGGAAGTTATGGAAAGCTTCGCCGATACCTCTTTTATCTCTTATTTACAATTTTCTTCTTTCTCGGCTTGTTTCTGCGCGGCTGTGTTTCTTTCTTTCCTACCGCATTTATTTTGTAGCGTAAGCTACACTAACCGAGGTTGAGCAGTTTCGCGTGGACCTTGAAGGGCCGTGCTGCGCAAGCGCGAGGAGCACTGCATTGCATTGCATTGGATTGCATTGGATTGAAGGACGGGTGTGTAGAGAATTGGGTCTGAACATTCACCGGTCTGCGCATTCCAGAGGAGTGACGTCATAGCCCCGGCAGACGCACTGGCGCCGGCGCGTGCCCAGCTGTGCGCCTCCGTTGCGCAGTAGCCAAGTCTGACGCTGCGCCGGAGCCGCTTGATAGCCGTTCGCGTGGCTCCTGGAGAGCTGTGCTGCACATTCGCGAGGAGCTGTGATTGGACTGGACTGAATTTGGTTGGATTGGATTGGATTGGAAATCTTTTTAGCAACAGTAAGCATGATAATCAGCTAATCCTAGACAACCAGGAAAGCTAAGAATAACCAGCTGAACCTTAGCTCACGCTACTTATCTCCTGGCACAGCCGAGCTAAGCCACTGCTATTTTTTTTTCGTCTGTTTTCTATCATTTCTTGTTTTCTTTTTTTTAATGTGTTCAGTATGTCTTGTTCATTCCATTCTTATCTTTTTCTTGTACTTTAACTTCCTCCCATCTTGGGTTAAATAATAACCTGATAGTTAACAATTTTTTTTGCAACTGCTTGGTAGTCGGTCGATCCCACGTCTCTAACCAAGGAAGTGGCAAGGGGAAACCGCAGAAGCCGTTGTTGAAAGATCAGCCTAAGCGCACTGCTGCGTCGCTATAACTCATCCGGGGGCGGGGAGAGGGACAGGGGAAAGGGCGGGCCTCTTAAAAGTGACGCACTACCGCCTCAGAGGGGAAAGCGTTTTTGCTGCCACATCAAGATCTCTCCGCGTGTCAACAGCAGGCGGGCTCGAGCGTATATGATCTTGGGCTAAGAGAATGCGCTGACTTACGGTGGCGCGTGCTTCAGCTACAACAAGGGCGATGTATCTTCAACATATTCTCGGGCTCGTCATCCTATGCGCCGGTGCAAAAGGTGAGTTTCAACTGGCAATGCACGCAATGGTTTTGTAAAGACGAAAATTTGCGAAACGGACGAATTTAAAGGAACCCTGCAACACTTTTTAAAACCTTTTTTGAAATCTTAAATGCTTGCAGAACGTAGTCAACCAACACACCCAGTACCTAGATTAGGGGCTCGCAAAGTACCCCAGCCAAAAATTACTGCCCTATGTACATTAGATAACTCGTAAACTCGCTCAAAAGATTTTTCTCTCTTTCGTGGTCTTGACATTCTTTGACAGCTCGAATTACGTCACCAAAGCCATGTAGCGGCTGTTTGCCGGTTTTCCTTCAGTTGCAGCAATGAACGCTTTTCGATAGCAACTAAAAAAGCCACAAAACAAAACAGAAATGGAAGGCGTATCTGGTGCGACGAGCAAATCACGCAATGCCGCTCGTGCTGGCGGTAACTATAACCTTCGCAGTGGTTCCAGACACGAAGGAAAGAGCGAACGCGCTTATCGAAAGTGTTGCAGGGTCCCTTTAACGAATGGTTGTCGTATCGGCAATTATTTTGTCTGAAAATTTTGAAGAACGGGAGCGGTGAATCTCTAGGCTTAGCTGATAAAAAATTGCCACCGCAGGTGCCAACACTTTAGATTACTGCCCTGATAACTCACTGTATGACTGCCGCTGAGAAGTGACTGACACTCTTTAAAAAAAAACATCGCAAAATGATTATTTGCACAGTTAACGAATCATCCATGGTGGGTAAGTCACATCGTAATTGCGAGCCTAAAGTTTCACCTGCAGGTGCCCTTCACGATAGCGTAAGCAGGTGTAACCCGGATCAAATTTGGTGGTTGAGAGAAGCGTTTTTTTTTTAACGTCACAACCGGTCTTGTGATTTTTAACGACGAATTCATATTATCGCATAAAGGTAGCTCCTGAGGTTGAAATGACCCGCGAAATTTAACCATTCCGGCTCAAACGTGTTCATGACAGCGCAACTGTTCGCGATGTGATTGTTTTGGGGTCGTAGGCTGCGTGCGGAAATCACGAAGGTTAGTTGGGTTGCACTGTTACATAATTCCTTACATTAACAACTTGATGCGCTTAAAACTGGCATGTATATCTTTATTACTATTGAACGTTGTGTAGGCTGACTAAAGCAAACAAGGGCATCAGAGCCCTAGCGTAAGTTATGTCTGCATAGAAAATATTTTCGCCGAGGTAGGTATGTATAGTGGATAGTGGTAGTAGTGGTGGTGTCAACGGAACCGGTGGTGAAGCATTAATGATCCCCGGTAGCACTTTTGAAAGTTTTTTAGGGGCTGGGGCTGTAGCAGCGTCTCCTGTCGTCATCGTCGTAATCGTAGTCTCATGTAATCACGGTAAGAAAATACCGGGGAACTCGTTTACGCCTCAAGTTAGAACGTAACACGCATTAAAAAACAAAAAAAAAAAACACCGGTACACTCGTTTACGCCTCGCGCTGGAGCGCTTTGTAATACGTACTAAAAACACCGGGACACTCGTTTACGCCTCGCGCTAGAGAGCTTCGTGCTTCAAAGACAAGAGAGTTTTACAGCAAAGCTGTATACCTGTACCTCCCAATGGTTTCATCTCCGACCCGTCATGGTGGCTCAGTGGCTAAGGCGTTGCGCTGCTGAGCACGAGGTCACGGGTTCGATTCTTGGCCGCGGCGGCCACTTTTCTGAAAGAGGCGAAAAGCAAAAAAACGCCCGTGTGTACGAGATTTCGCCGCACGTTCAAGATCCCCTGGTGGCCAAAATTAATCAGGAGCCCTCCACTACGGCGCGCCTCATCGCCTTCGTTGCGTCGGCGCGTTAAACCCCGCAATCAATCATCAGTTTCATTTCCGTTGCAAAAACGCCAAGGGGCCAAGAATACACTTATGCAGTGCATGCTTCGCCCTTCCCCAGGTTTCACGTTAGTGGAGATGGTCCGGAGTTTTCCTTCAAAATCTTAAGTGCGTTTAGAACGCAGGCAACATGCGCATTATGTTTTTTATTATGTCGTCCACAAACTGCTTGAGCCGAACAGTGCTGCACTACGCATATTATATGACTTAAAAACTGGCTCAAAAACTGTTTCTCTCTTTCTCGGCCTGCGTGTTCTTTGCGGGTTCGAGTGACGTCATTGCAGTCACAAAGTGGCTATTGGCTGGCTACCTTTCAGAGAATGCAATAAACGCATTCGATAGCAAATATAAGCAGAGATTAGGCAACGTACCTCCTGAAACGGTAAATCACACAGCGTCTCTGCGGGCTAGCGATAAATATAGCTTTCAATGTGCATCCAGGCACTAAATAAAAAGTGAGGGTTAATTGCTACCGTTGCAGGGTACTTTTATAGGAGACGTCGGGGAGCTGGTGGTATAGACTAAGCCTATGCACGCGCAATGTTTCAAAGCGACATACAGAGTCAAGTGTGCGGGACAATCCAAACTGCGCAACAGCGGGAATATAAACTAAATCACTTGTCACTTCTGTGTCACACCACGGCTTAGGTCTGACACTTTTTTCGTATAATTTGGTTGCGCACTGCCACGTTAATTGTCGGTTTGGCTGATTAGTGCAAAACGTAAATAAATAATCAACTTAATAAATACTCTTTGTAGGATTAAGCAGTGTGTGAATAATATATAATATCTTCATACGAAGATCGTTTTTAATGCGGAAATATTAAAGCTTAACAGCCGTTATTTGCAAAATGTAACACAAACTACGTTTGTGTTACATTTTGCTTCACTGGACGTACGTTTAGCCTCACTGGACGTACGCTGCCCACCACGCGACAAATTCAGATAGGACGAGTCTACGACGCATCCCCGCATCAATACACCTACCCTCCATGGCATCCTCTTCCACGATTTACCTTCCCACATTTACCCCATCCACATGACGATTCTGGCCCCAACCCTGTACCCTCTACCACATGATTTTGGAATGCGTCCTTATCCCTTCCTGTAGTCTCATACGCAGCCCAACTTCTGAGCCGTGGTAGGACATCCTGGCCAGCTCCAGTTGCCACGACAAGTTTCAACTGGTCAAGAGGGGTTCGGCTGGCGGTGCCCGACCAAGGACTCCTGGACTGAGAAGACTTTAGGCCCTCAACCGCTCAAAATTTTGGCTACCATAAAGCTCATTGCTCCTCCTCACAAAGATTTTTTTTGCCATTGGTATAAAAAAGCGTCTAATTTCCGCACTATTTTTATTGAACTTCTCTTTCAGAGTTTTGTTTTGGCATGTTATTGCTCTTTTTGTGTTTAATTTTTGTTTTCTTTTCATCAGTTGTCCCCATAATCGCCCACATTCCCCCACGTACTTGACTGTAGTCCTCCCCATCTGGTGTAGTAAGTTCCGCCGCTGGCAGAGCTGACTACTTGCGTCAATATTACAGAGTTACTTCTCTCTCATTTTTGTATATACGAAGTTGGCTAATTAGCCATTGCATGTGTTCTCAATATACCAGGAAACATTTTGTACGCTTCAAAGAAGTGGAGGAGCCCATTGCGGCAGTTTGTGAGTATGGTATGCAGAGCGTGTTCGCAGACGCTGGACTGCTTAGCCACATTCTCAGGATAATTGCTTTAACACTGCAGTCAACGGAACATTCCGAAAACAAAGGGAACTTCATTGACACCGTCCTTTTTCATTTGCAGCGGAGGTGCTGGATGTAACGATGTTGAGCCGGAATTTCGTCTACGGCCCGCGGAGCAGTCCGAAGCTGGAATGCTATGTACCTCCGGGTTTCTCCGCACATTTCGGCTTCTCGATAAAAGAAATACCATTTCCTGGCGTTCAGTTTCGTCCACGGCAAACCAATGGTAACTACGAAAAGATTAAGTGTTTCCCCTCTTGTTGTCAGTTCACTGCGGGAAGATATCATATGTTACACATGCATAGTTAGTCTGGAAAATGAAAGGGTGTAGTTTTGGAGCACTTTTGTAGCGTAAGCTACACTGGCCGAGGTTGAGCAGTTTCGCGTGTGCCGTGAAGGGCCGTCCTGAGCAAGCGCGAGGGACATTGGATTGGCTTGGCTTGTCTTGGCTTAGCTTGGATTGAATTAAAGTGGATTGTGTTGGATTGTGTTGCGTCATAGCCACGGCAGGCGCACTGGCGCCGGCGCGTGCCCAGGTGTGCGCCTCAATTGCGCAGTACCCAAGTCTGACGCTGCACCAGAGCCGCTTGATAGCCCTTTCGCGTGGCTCGTGAAGAGCCGTGCTGAGCATGCGCGAGAAGCAGAGACTGGACAGGACTGCACTGGACTGGACTGGATTAGACTGGATTGGACTGTACTGGACTGGACTGGACTGGACTGGATTGCTAAACCTTAGCTCACGCTATGTATATCCTGGCATAGCAGAGCTAAGCCGCTACTAATTTTTTCAAAGTGGCCACGAAGATCAATTGCAACCTTGTTCAATTTGGAAAGGGAAAGAATAAATCTTAAAAAAAAGACTAGCTTGTGTAAGTTCCTCAGCTGTGTTCTAGCCGCGTAAGACGCTTTCTAAAACAAAAGAAAAACGCAAAAAGCAGTGAAAGCTATCACATTTGGGGCTACATGGCGTCAGCAGAACCGCAGTAAAGGGAACGCTAAAAACGTAGTTATCATCAGCAGAACGTTAACTGCACGTTAACATTCAAGTGACATGATAAAACGAAACCAGAGGCCCCTTTACAACTGCGAAATAATGTTTCTTGGCTGTGGATTTGCTAAGCAGTCGCCAATCGTGCTAGCAATATTGTGTCACGTCACAGAGTCCTCGCCAGAAAATGGCTGGGGAGTCGTACTACGTACTGCTTCATCTGTTTTCTCAATATCTGGATTATTTCTTTGAAGGTTGCGATGAAGTTGGTATCATTGTTATCGGACAAAGCAGGCATTTTACGCCGTCTCTTAAGCGTGGCGTCACGAATTAAAAAAAAAAAAAGGCCGCGTATCTGCTCCTTTTGTTGCAAATGTCGACGAAAGACGACAGTCGACTGGTGCCCTTGGCAAGTAAATACCCCCCTTCTCTTTCCCGTTCAGCTCACATGCTTTTACTCAGCCGTCTCGTTCTTCCCAAGATCACACGGTAGAGGTTTGCTCAAGTCGATTTAAATTTACCGTGTTCCACTGCTCCAAGTCAGGTGCCGCGAGGCCAGCGCTGCCGTACGGTGGAGACGAGCACTAATCGAAGGCCCTCTACTACAACGTTTATAGAACCACGTTGCCCTCCTCCACGAGCGTTCGACTCGGAATGTGGAACCTATCTAGTGGAACCTTTCGTTGCTGTTGCCGCTTGATTTTTAAATGCAGAGCATTTCAGTAACTCACGATGTCACCCGCGTTGACGTCCGTCGTAGACCGCACCGTCGTTGTCCGCACCCCTCCCTACACTATATAACAAAAATGTGTCATGTTTGTAATTTTTATCGGAAAAGTTTCCTCCTGCAAACCGGAGATAAATACGCTATTGCAGTTAAATGTAGGAAAAGGTTAGAGAGAAAATAATTGGGAACCTATATGCTAAAAGAAAGTACGCACACGTATGCTTCAAGCCCTGCCTTTCGGGCGAGTTAACGCAAACTCTGAAAGAAAGCGTTGACCCGCCCATTAACCTGCATACACTTCCGGGAAATCATGTTCACACCAACAAAATGCAGCCATAAAAAGCTCATTCGGCAAGCTTGTAAGGTCTGCCTAATTTGCGTTTACTTTCGCCGGCCTCCGTCAATCGCAGAACTGGCTCGAATGACATCATAGGTTCTGTTGCGGGAAATGAGCTAGTGGGTCGCATGGCCATTCCCTTTTTTCCTAATTATGTAGCTTATTTAAGCGAAGTTTACGTTAACTCGCCGCCGAGTCTGTACACAAAGCAGCCGCGTCGGCGGATTGCCTCGAAAGCGCGTCATCCCTATTTCATATTTGCCGCGCTTTCGAGGCGCTTTTTCAAAGAAAGTGCTACGAGTTGTGCCGCACCTCCGCCAGATGGCACCACGGGTCCCGCGACCGAGAGAAGACGCAGTGAAACATCCCCCTCGCGAGAGGCACGATCAAATGCAGAGCATTTCCGGGGGCGAACGACGTTAAGTAGTTTGCGCTACGTTAATGGTGTTGCACTTGTGGCAACTGCTGACGAGAGAGCGCTCGTCAGCAGTAATTTGAATGAGTCAACGATATAAGGCGCGTTCGTAGGGTCTCATTCTGTGTCGGCTTTGTGGCGCAGTGGGTAGAGCACCATGTACATTGCGTTCCGCCCGCAGGGTCGAGGGATCGAAACCGGGCGCCGGATAGTATTTTTTTTATATAGTAGGGAGGGGTGCGGTGCGGACTACGGACGTCAACGCGGGTGACATCGTGAGTTACTGAAATGCTCTGCATTTAAAAATACTATCCGGCGCCTGGTTTCGATCCCTCGACCCTGCGGGCGGAACGCAATGTACATGGTGCTCTACCAACTGCGCCACAAAGCCGACGCAGAATGGAGGCTACGAACGCGCCTTATATCCTTGACTCATTCAAACTACGTCAAGAAGCTGCTGATACAACGCATTCACTACCACCAACTCCCCAAAAACTAAACTTTAAACGCAATACACCCACCCCCTATGCGACGCATTTACTCGAGTCCCCCTCGCGGGGAGATGGGACCGCCAAAAACAATGCGTTGTGGACTGCGCAGTAAGGTGCCGGCAGGTGCGAGAACCGCTCGCGCTGTTCGTTCCAGGCAGGGGGCGCGCGAGCACTGCGAAGGCGGGAAATTTGAACTGCTTTGGACAAACCTCCGTTCAATTCATCAAGAGAGAAGTGAGACAGGGAGGCGAAGAGCGTGATGGGTAGTAGCAGTAAGCGGATACGGTGCCACAGGCCGTTATGGCGAATCACTGCTCTGCATTTACGACAGCTTTCACATTGAGTGGAACGGCTTTAATTTTTAAATGCCGCCAAGCAGCGCAGGCAACACCAGGCGACAGATTCCTGCAGTTAATGTAGTATTTCATTTGCGATCGCAAAAACCAAGCATTCGTGAATTTTTAAATAAAGGAACACTGCAAATATCACTCATGTGTTGATTTTCTGCCTTATATTTGCGTAATGTCTTGTTCTTGTTCAACGATGTTCACAAGTATAAACATTAACACCGGACTCAGACGTCTAGATTTGGCTACGGGTATATAAGACTATTGCGCAGCTTCCGTTTCACTTTGACCGGGTGGCTGAAATCGAGTCACAGACAAACAACTAATGGCAGTTTCCACTTCATTCTGTGAAAAGTGTTTGTCCCTTCAGCTACCAACAAGGCCTGATGTTCTCAAATGTACGTGTGCGTGGCAGAGCCTGGAACCACGAGTGTTTTGTATTCGTGTATGCCACAGGAGGAGGAGGAGGTATAAACTTTATTTGTATATTAGTTCAGGAGTAGCGGTAATGGGGGGTCTTCTCAGTCCAGAAGTCACTGGGCGGTCGCTGCCAGGCGGGCTTTTTCAACCAGCCGAAGCTAATCGCCACAGGAGGAAAATAAAAATTCATTTGCAGACAGACAGACATACTGACGGACCAAGATTTCTGCGTTTAAGTAGCCCAAGGAAGACTACCGTCTTTAAAAGTGAAATGGTGGGGTATCAATGCAGTCACCAGTTTAAAACGAAGTGACGACGTGGCTTCGAGTGTGATGCTACCCTTTGAAGTCGGCTGCTCATAAAAACGCCATTCGGATAATGTTTTGCTTGCCACCGTAACGGGATCGTGTTCCGCAACGACCTTCCTACATTCTGGGGCACCGTTGAGAGCAATGTTTGTTTTTTCCGTTTGTTTCAAAACAACGCAAGATAAACTGTGTTGAGTGGCATGGCCAAAGGCGAATAGATAATATGACTGACGGGGCCTCGCGACGCGAAAAAAATAAAATCAGTGCAAGTGAAACTACTACATCAGTGTACCAACAAGAAATAATACAAAAAACGTGCTGTTTATATTATATAAGCACAAAATATCAAGAAAAACTTGTAAAAACTATCGGCAAGCAAGGGATAAAAACTTTTCGTCCAATTCATATTGGGTACCGGACAATGAGCAAAATGAGGACGTTAACGGATACTGTCACGTCAGATCAAATCTTCGTCAATATTTTTTCCGTTTGTTATTTTATTTATTTCTGGTAAAACGACCTAACGAGGCATTGTTTAATAAAATACCTATCTCTACCTTGTTGATGAAGTCATGACATATCAATAAATAGTCGGGATTCTTATATGGTGGCTTTAGAGTGCTTTTTACGGGAGATAACATATGAAGGGCGTCGATTATGACTGAGAAGAAGGTTAAGCGCTGACATACATCTGAAAGCTGCGAAGAGAGAGAGACTAAAACTCATGACAGAGCACGTATGTAGGCGTATACGTCCAGATATACGCATGGGTATACATGCACAAAGTTCCCAAAGCAGACCAATTCAGTGCTGCTGTTGTGGTTTAGACCGTAAGAGCACTGGAGGTGAAGTGCCAAGTGAACTGATCGAATCACTACCGATACCCCGAAACGGCAATCTAAGGCAAACATTCAAGTTCTCCCGTCTGGCACGAGATGGCGACAGTCCTGCTGTGCTTGAAAATATATCTTCTTCTCATAAGACATGCAAACATCGTGAAACGCAGGAAACCTTGTAGACCTGCTTATAAATGACCGAGGGTTAGGGCCCTGTTTTGTCTTGGTGGCGAACTGGTTCGTATTACAGTTCACCGCACCGGAAGGTTTTGAGAATTGCTATAAACAATCTATCGTGTAGAGTTAGGCTGCTTTTAGCACCGCGCCAAAAGTTTTGGCACGGAATTCTATGTCGTGGAAAGCTACCCCAGTGGAACTCTTAGTTGCGATGAACATTCAACAAGCATAAATGATAAAACGCTTTAAAGGCCAGCTTCAGTAAAAGTTTGACCTCTTGAAACCCTATCTCCATATAGTCTGCATAAAAAGACTTCGAAAAACAGCAGGGCGTTCGTGGGGCTACCAGTCATGTCCCAGTTGGTTTGATACAACGTACTGTTCATTCAAAATAAATTTCTCCGAGTTGGAATTTGAGGGCAGTTGACCGTTAATTCTAGACCAGCATGGGTTGTAAGTGCGGTAAGGTTTGCATTAAACAGTTGCCCTCTTGGAAAAAAAACAAAACCCTTGTTGTAACGACGCCTCCAAAACAGGAAGCTGATTTCATTGTTAGCGGTAATTGATTAAAGTGCCGATGGTGTATTCCCTCCGTACTCCAATTGGGGACTCTAAAAACATTAACATAAAACAGAAATTTGAGTAAAGCGATTTCGTTATAACGGCGATTTACGGTGTTAAGATTTGCTTCACCGGCACGTAATTTCAGGTGTCTACGTGCTGGATGTGCCCCGAAATGTGTACCCCCATGCGAGGACAAATCTGTACTGGTGCGACGTGCATGGATCAGCAATCTCCACCGTCACCCCGTCGCCAGCCATGTACTACGACGAAAGCGGTGAGCCTTTTACTGGCAATCGACATCGACTCCTCGGGTATTTTGCTGTAGAGCTGTGACAAAGTACCATAAAGAAATCGTCAACTAAAAGAAAGAAACTTTAGTTTTACATGCGAAGCAACATCTGGGCTAATACCTACGCTGTCATAGAGGGCTACGCTTTAATTGAGACAGCAGGGTACATTTGACATGCCCGCTATCTCGACACACAGGTATTCTCGATATTCACCTCTGGCAAAAAAAAAAAAAAAGAATGTCCGCCGTGGTCGGGCTCGTTTCGCGTTCTCGGAATCAGTAGCAGAACTTAGCCGAAGAGCCACGGCGGTAGCCCGTGGGTGGAGATGGTAAAAAATGTGGTTTGATCCTTCTTTCATAGGAATCGGTAAAAGAACGAAAGTAAAACGTGCCGTCACAGGATCAGTTAAATATTTATACCGCATCGATATGAACTTGCACATTGCTATTTATATTTCGTCGGTATGACACCGTCGGACGCATCAACATTAGACACTGTATTGCACGCACCGGAGCACTGCGGAAACCCGAATGAAATCACGCGCGCTCGAAAACCATGCCAACGAAACCGAACGCGTTGCCAGCGAATCGTTTGGTGAACTCACGGTCACTGCAGCGAAAGAGCATAATTTCCGGGGCTGTCTTGTGGGTGCGCTTGGCGAGCGACGACCAGCTGGCGCATCGCTTTGGCAAATGTGCGACCACTGCGTTTCTGCTCCGTGGAGTGTACGGCAGACGGTTGCGTTGCGACGAGCTCAGCTGGCGCCAGCTGTCTGCGCTCATTGGCAGCGTGATGCACTACTTCATTTAGCCTCTCTTAGACAGCAGCACCATCTAAATGGAGGAGGTTATAGGAAGGATATATGGCGCGTTCATACAGCTGTCTGCGCTTCAGCTCATAGCGGAGTGGGTAAAAGCGCCAGGCACCTCCCGTTGCGGCGACGGAGACACCGGCTCGAATACTGGCGCAGCCGAGTCAATGGAACTTGTTCTGGCGATGTCATTCCGTGACGCATATGACGTCAGTCAGGTCTTGGTGGACCCCGGCATAAAACACTTTCGTGTTAAAACACCCTAACATCCGGAAGAAAATGAAATTATTATTCAACGTGGCATGCCGGTGCTGATCGGCCGGTAAAGTCTGTTATAAAATGCTTTTCCTGACGTTCACCAGCACCTTTGCTCAACGCTCTAAGCAATGACGACCGTTCTGCCTCTGAAACTATCAGTACCAAGACTCAACGGTGTTTGGCTCAGACGCAAATTGTTGTTCGTTCTTGTAGGGCCTTTTGTTTGTGAATTACACTCCGAAGGGAGTACCACAAAATCGCAGGCTGGAGGCCCCGGCCCGTTCATGGACTGGAAATATAATTCGAATGCGTCGTCCGGGATCTTCGCCCCTTCGAGCCCATTTGTTTTGCAATGCGAGAAAGTTCTCTTCTCGAAACTGATTTTCTTCTCGAAAAGACGCACACACACACAAAGTACTTAAGGTGGCTAGTCGTGGCTATTATGATGATGAACCACAAAAGCTAAAACCGAGCTATGAGACTAGAATTGCAGCCCGGCAGGGTAAAAGTGCAATTCAGCGCAAAAGACTATCTTTTTCATTCTTCTTAATCGCGGAGCGCTGTCAGAGATCCCCAGTTTACAGTGTACAATGTAAGATAAGGTGTGTCGTGCGGGGGAAAAACCAACGGAGAGCGCGGGTCCCTTATTGCGATGAAAAATATTGCATTGGAGCGCAGGCTGTTATCCCAGACAACTCCTGTTGTAGCCAGCGCCACCTATTAGTTTGTAAATCAAACTGAACAGTTATTTGACTGGTTTTGTAAAATTTTATATCATAACATAAAGAAATAAGACTATTCAGGCCGATAAATACGGATTAATTGAACAAACAAAACTTCTGAAACAAACTGGTAAGCAACAGCCGCCAGGGGCGCTGCTTTCAACAGGAGTTCCTCGAGCAGAAATTTTCATCGCAAAAGGGACCCCTAATCGGCCCCGAACGAACACACCTCTCTCTTCTCTTACACTGTACCCAGGGGGTCAAAATTAACCCGGAGCCCTGCACTGCAGCGCGCCCCCACAGCCCAGTTGTAGCTTCGGCTCGTAAAAACCCACCAAATACGAATTTCGAATTTTTCTTGTACCAAAAAGGATCCACTTGTTCAAACACGAGCCTTTGTTTGGTCCAAGTAAAGGTAGCTTACGTCCTCAGCGACAGATGACTTGCACGAATTCCGATGTGTTTACAAACACAATACAGCACTACCTCTTCAGGTATCACGTGATTCCTGTGCGTACAAAATGTCAATTGTCGACTCAGCTAGCTGCGCAGCCGTACGGCAGGCACTGGTGGCCGAAGGGTTGTTCAGGAAATGGAATTCATGGCGGGGAGCGAAAGATGGCAGGCCGGCAGAAAAGTTCTTTTTTTTTCTCATCTTTCATATGAAATGTTTTCGTAATATCCGTCAACACCTGGCGGCACGGTTTCAGTGCAACTGTTTTCATGGCTGTTCCTGCTGTAGGCATTTATGTACGCGTAACCTTTTTTTTGTTTACTTTCGTCGACAGCGGGGAAGTGCTGGGAATGCGGATTTGTGTAGTAGCGCCTCTGCGGACGTGTGTAAGGCGTTACGTCCCCAAGCGGAGTTGTTTATTGCGGTTTTGTTTGTTGAACCGAGACACAAGTCCTGCTATCTTCAACACAACTACTTTTGTTTGAGTCAGCGCGCAAACCCGTCGTATCTAGATTCCGTCCTTGCTTTGTTTCGACACAGATACGATGTTTACTTTGGTATCAAATTTTGGCCACAGCATTTTAGGCCACACAGGTTAAGAGCAGACGGAAGAGTGCTTACTTACTGTGCGGCGCGGCGTCACAGAAATGCAGTCAGTATAGCTGAAGGCATCGCTAGTTACACTATTTGAAAAGTCAGTGTACTTCCAGAACCCGCAAAGTGAAATATAGCGACAGCTGAAATGTGACGTCGGTTACACTGAGACGTCTTTTCGTGGCAGATAAACATGAATGAACGGCAACGGGGTGATCGCGTACACTGGAATCTGTACAAGCATGTCTTAATAAACCGGGTAGCACACCGGTCAAATGTTCCCCTGGGTTGTATGAACTAAAGAAAATCTTGAGAACTTGCTAGGCAATTTATTGAACAGAACGTACGACTGCCAATTGGTAATTTAGAGGACTCTGAAAAGCTGCCTTTCGATGTTTAAATACAGAGCAACTATGAAACTGCGGTTGTATGTATCAGCCGTATTTTGTCGTTGGTGTGGCTGCTAGAAGCGTCTTATGTAATGTTTTCGACACGAAATAGCACGGTCTTGTGGTAACTGACACAGTTCCGAAATCGCTCACTCAAGTTTCAATCTTGCTCTTGCCGACGGTAGTCTTTCTTCGGCACGTAAGCGCGAAAATGTGAAAAATAGCTACAGCGCGAATATAAACAAGGACACAGAAAGGCGACGGTAGGAGCGCTGGCTTCCAACTGAATTTAATAAGAGAAATCTGATTGATTGATTGATTGATTGATTGATTGATTGATTGATTGATGATTGATTGATTGATTGATTGATTGATTGATTGATTGATTGATTGATTGATTGATTGTGGGGTTTAACGCGCCGACGCAACGCAGGCGATGAGGCGCGCCGTAGTGGAGGGCTCCGGATTAGCTCTGACCCTGGGGATCTTTAACGTTCGCCGAAATCTCGTACACACGGGCGTTTTCGTTTTTCGCCTTCATCAGAAAGGCGGCCGCCGCGGCCGGGAATCGAACCGGTTACCTCGCGCTCAATAAGGGAAATCTTGCACCTTTTATACGCACACTTCATGTTAACCCCAGTAACACCAGTAAATTTTGGTCTGTCTGTCTGTCTGTCTGTCTGTCTGTCTGTCTGTCTGTCTGTCTGTCTGTCTGTCTGTCTGTCTGTCTGTCTGTCTGTCTGTCTGTCACTAGTGTGGTACTCCTCACTGGTGAGTGCATTCAGCGGAGTTAAAAGATAGACTAGTTGCTGATTAGATACTAAAGCGTGCATTTGGCCATGAATGAAGAAGACATGTGCACAACGCTGACTTTCCATTGAACGTTTTATTGCCAGTTGGGGAAACAAATTTTACACACTTAAATGAAAAGTCACATTAACAATAGGTGCGAAAGCAGTAGAGCGACGATAGCAAATAGAAATGCCAAAACATAGTAAAATGGGCATGCTATGGGGACATTTATAATGCCCTGGCCTCCAGGAATTCCATTTTCTTCTGCGAAATTATAATCACCTGTACTCTTATTCTTACAGCCCCAACGATCGTTTAAATTGCTAGAACAGAAAAGGCAAGAAAGTAACTGTATTAGTGAGCCGCAAATGATGTATTCCCGCATGAAATGCGCTTTCTTGGAGGTCAGGGCATTGCAGATGTCCCGATAGCGTTGCCAGCGTAACTGTGGCTTGACAAACTTCGTTATCTTCACTTCGTTCCTCTTCCATACAACGCGAATCGTTCATGAAGTGCGTGGCATTTATCGAGCATCTCGCACCTACCACCCACAACCTCCCTTACCTTTCTTAAGAGCAGTGGGAGAGCAAATTGGTCGGGCTGGTGGTTTTCCATACCGGGAACACGTGGGCATCCATTCCCGAGCTGCCATCGCGTGCCCGTGGCTTTTTGGAATAAGACTACACCACATTTTTCTCTTGTTGCGGCTCAAGTAAACGGTTTTCAACTGCACTGCAATCATCTTCCCTGCTTTATTCTGCTGCCTCGTCGATCCTTCCGTTTCCTTGCGCTGCGCTCTGCCCTTCTATCTGAGCGGCGCGTTCACTACGTCTGCGGCCATAGATGGGAGGGTCTTACAAACCCACCAGCGCGGCTGCCTGGTTTTTGGCGTTAGTTTTGCCCCCAGAGACACTGTTTCAGAAACTGAGTGCCACATTCGGGTTTTTCTTGCGCAGACGGGCCCACGTTCCTGCCCGAGAAACTTTACAGTCACGACAGACCTCGACGAAACAGCAATACTCGGGGTCCAGGGTGCCCCCGGGTACAACAACGTGCACCCTCACGTCACGTCTTGGGCCAAGCTGGATGTTGCCGCAGGAACGGTGTCTCATGTACTGGAACTAGGCAACGTGTCCACCTTTATTATACGAGATGCCGGCCCTGGTGAAAGTGGTGTGTACGTTGCAAGTGGACCACGATCCATAGCGCCCGGAAAAAATCGGGCTGTGATGAAGCTAATCGTTCGCGGTGAGTGATTTTATCTGCATTTTCTTAGTCGCAAATGGGGGACAAAGAAATATGCTTGATGCTCTCTGTCCCTTTCACGGCCAGCCCACACAAACGTGCAGGTCAACAAATTCGTTTACTAAGTGGCACCTGTTTCGGTTTCGGTTTACAGCCCTGGGTAGTCATTGCGAACGTTTCCGAGACTTTATTGGTTTCGGCAGTTCACTCATTTCGCCACCAGGGGGCGAGAAATAGCACATTAAAATATGCGCCCGCATCCCTGCCGGCGCGATCACGCTAAGCCGACGTTCAACATGCAAACTAATATTCCTTGCCATTCTCTGCATTTCTGGGTAACAAGCGTAAGACAGGAATTTTAAGACTTGAAAAAACACGATCAGCTAAAAAATACACCCGTACCCTTCGTTTCCGTTCCGTCATCACGCTTGAAAAATGTACCCAGACATTTGTGTGGGCTGAGCTTTTGTCGTCACGAAAAGTTTTGCTGGGCGGTACAGCGTGGCGGGCTCGTGCACTGCTGAACTAGCGATAAATAAATTTTACTTGCTGTCTTGGCATCTCATTTATTCGCGGTTTGGTAGTGGCTCGTTGGTGACGTTTTCTTGCGCCTTAAGCTTGAACTAGTTCCGTAATTACTTATGATAATAATAATAATTATAACTAATAATTATTTAATTAGAACTTCATTATTATTTATTATCACAAAAAGCCTATTACTAATATAATTACCCCTGAAAACATTTAATATAAGTAATGCGTGAAGATGCAGTTTTTCTGCTCCTGATGCCGTTTTTAAGGTATTCTTACTACCTGCAGATCACACGAATAGAAGCCCAGCCCACACATATGTGTGGGTTTGTTTTCTGTGTGAAAGGCTCTGAACTTTGCATTTTCACTTGTCGGAGCCTCATTAAGAAGGGAGGGAATACACACAATTTAATTACCTGTGGCCATTTTTTTCTAAAAACTTTTTGTTGGGCAGTAAAGGACCATGTAAGAGCCATAAATTTGTTTTCCAATAAATCTTAGGAATTCAGTGATGGCGAGAACTTGTTTTGCGAGCCCCATTTCAGCAGGTAGACCTTGTGGTGTGCTAAAACCGTACCCGCCGAACGAGTATACCGCACACGCTTTTAAAGGGCCTGCGTTCTTTGATTTTTTACATCAAGTGATAACCGAGTTTATTACTACGCATGTGTTAAAGAATGTGAAACAAAAATGTAAGCAGCCCCAATATGAGTTAAGCAAAAGTGGCTTGCAACACATTTCAATGTCGAATGATATGTTAGCGCCCTCCCCTGTTCACTTTCAGCCCATTTAGGCCGTGGGATCACACTCGCGGCTGCTTTACTGCACATCACTGACGTCATTAGTGATAAAGTTTGAGGAAGGAACATCACCAGACCACAGTTGGCGTCGCAGCTGACTGTGTTTTCATTTCTGCCGCTGAGAATTTTCATCAGCTCCTTAGTACATAACGGTTACCTTCGCGCGCCAGCGACCTTTAAGCTTCCATGCTGTGGTCTTGTTATGGCTGTTGCTCAACTCAGCGATCACGTGACGGCCAGGTTCAGTTGCGGTTGCACAGACATGCGATGGCAGTAGGTGCCGCTGGAGCTGCATTAGAGTCTTCAGGTTGTGCGACTGGCCGTTCGTTAGTTAACTAATCAATAAACCAGCTGCGTAATTTAGTGCCTGTATCGCGTTTCCTGTACACACAATACTTCGGGGATGGATATTCTCAGCTGTTACGGGAGATACCGTCTGTAAGTTTTTTTAGTTACGCTTGATGCAATGCCTAGTCATTAGTCAACAAGGTGGGACTAAGATATGACGTGTAGGCCACGTCGTTGACACCGGGCACATCTAGGGCACATAACGCGCAGAGTGAAACTTAACCTAGTTACCAATGAACCGTGTTCGCTGCAAAATTATGTGGAAACAGTTGGGGGCAATGTCGTTAACGAATCCCCTCTACTTTTTCAACTGCGCTGCAATACTCGGGATTCCACACCCCTGCTTTCCTGCTTTATTTACGGAGGAGACTAAAACACTACAATAGCCCAACTTCATCGGGAGAGGCTGCAGTCATGGGGAAACTGGCGTACCACTGAGCGGGGCGGGTTGATCGAAAGTTATGTCTCTAACTTGTAGAGATAAAGGGACTTTATGAAGAGCGTCGTATGCGCTTCACTATTCAGCGCTGTAAGAAGCATCTGGTGTGTTCCTGTATTGCATCAGGCACGTCTACGCTGAAGGATGGTGTGGACAAATAATTCATGGCTAGTGCATAATGGACATCAGATACGCTGTTCGTGGTCGCCTCCGGTATGGACTTGGCATTGCAAACTGCAGTATTACTTTTGCAGCGTGCGAAATCAATTTCTCACTTCACCGGCACCATGCCATCCGCGGTACGATAAACAAAATCCAGTCATCCACAGAGGGAAATCGGCACGGACCCAGAATACTCCCGGAAAAATAGTTTGAAGTCACACCCCATTTGAATTGAAGGCCATATACGAAGCGAAGTTCAATTGGCGAATTTGAGGCGAGGCAAGAAACTACGATTGGCTGGGTTTCCTTTTGGCATCACGAAAATCAGAAAAGAAGACCCGACCATGAAGTTTATCAAAGCGCAGCTTTCTACATCTTACCGATGGCGTATGTCGCGTCCAGTACGCCCTGCAGGAAAGCCAACCTTCTCTGACGATGATGATGACCGTGGGTGACGGAAAAGAAACGCTTGACATGGTTGGAATCGAACCCGGGTCCCTCGCGTTATGAAGTCGACGTCCATACGACGTCTATACGCCATTCAGACAAGCTCGGCGCCGTTTGGATTTCGAGGGGCGTGCATGAACGTGCAAAGTTAGACAAAAAAAATTGGGTCCCATCTCCCCTCGAGGGGGACTCGAGTAAATGCGTCGCATAGGGGGTGGGTGTATTGCGTTAACGTTTAGTGTTTGGGGAGTTGGTGGCAGTGAATGGGTTGTATCAGCAGCTTCTTGACGTAGTTTGAACGAGTCAAGGATATAAGGCACGTTCGTAGCCTCCCATTCTGTGTCGGCTTTGTGGCGCAGTGGGTAGAGCACCATGTACATTGCGTTCCGCCCGCAGGGTGGAGGGATTCGAAACCAGGCGCCGGATAGCATTTTTTTATATAGTGCAGGGGGACGGGTGCGGACAACGACGGTGCGGACTACGACGGACGTCAACGCGGGGGGACATCGTGATTTACTAAAATGCTCTGCATTTAAAAATCATGACGATGGTTTAACGCGAAAGGACAACGATGGTTGAACAAAAACTGACAACGATGGTTGAACGCGAAGCTTTCTTCATGCGAAATCAAATGGCGAAGGGTAAAAAGTCGAAGCTCAACGAGCCAAAGTCCAAACCATCTGCGAATCGAAGTCCAGAGTCAGGTGACAACCAAGGAATCCCTTACGAGAAAGCTTTGCGTCCAACCATTGTCGTTGTTAGACGGATGAGTGCGTGAGCTTTTGCGCGTACTTCAAGTAAATACATTACAACCACACACACAGACCGAATCACACCTGCTCGCGCCACCAGATGAATGGGAAGCATGTGCCCATATGTGTTTTTTTTTCAGGTTGTGGCCGCGACTTATGGGGCCCCGGTTGCAAGCGCTCTTGTCCGCACTGTAAAAACGGCGGACAATGTCACGACAAAACGGGGCAATGCATCTGTCCTCCAGGCTTTAAAGGACGGCGTTGTGAAGAAGGTGAGTAGACTGCTCGTGTGAGGAAAACGATGACAAGTGATTGGATTTGTCTTACCATCACAAGGGAGCTAAGTTGCACAGTTAGGAATTAAGAAGACACGGGGTTTGATTAGAACTTTATGAGAATGCGAAGGCGAATGCCTAGTCGAATGTTCTGGTCTTTAGAACCTTCTGTTGAACTTCGCGGATGCACCCATGACCACTTGACCATCCTCCTGCACAGCGCCTTCCCGAGCTCCTTTCGCTCCTTCGCCATCGCCAGGAGCCTCCTTGTTGATCCTTCTCATGAACTTTGTGTTGAACTTTGCGTCCGCATCCGTCAGCACTTGATCAACTGCCTGGACATTACCCTCCGAATCTTGTTCCGCCCGCTAGCCATCACCAGGAGCACCCTGTTATTCTATGTCGGCGCCTTTGCCTCTCAAGGCAGCTCGTATTGCATGCGTGGCAGCGGCCTATACTTTCCTTTGGCAGCCGCTGTTTCCCTTTCCCGCAGCGCGCTGCGTCACCTTTTCTCAAGGCTCCCCTCCAACCTTCTTCCCGCACAGTTGTTTCTTTTTCCCGGCGCGTATACCCAGGGTCACGTTCCCCAGCTAAGGCATGTTCAACTTTCAAGCGAAGCTTTTTACCTCTACCCCCCAGGGTTCTGTCACGACCGTTGGTGTCAACAGCAAACCTCCGCCAACAAATAAAAGAGCACCGCCAGGAATCGAACCTTGAACGAATAGAGAAACGGAGCGAGAGCTCGTTGTTTTACCAATTGAGCTACGAGCCCACGCGGAGAAGCGGGAGACAGAGCAGGGCACTCACCGAGCCCATCTGCGGGTTTACCCCTTACGTTCTCGCTGAATGCGACGTGATAGCGTCACGCGACCTCTAGCGCTGCTGTGCGCTCCCCCCACGGCACGTGTAGCGTCGTGTGCGCGCCTTGCGCATGCGCTAGGAGTTATAAAAAATAACGGAAGCTCCCACCAACGCATGGCACGTCACCTCTCCTACGTCGCTGCCGTCGATCTCGTCGCCTCCGTCGGCGGCAGCCGAGACGGAGAAGAAGTAAGATCGTCTAACACCAGGTTTGAGCTACCTTTAATTTTATAAAAAAAAGTTTTCTACTCACGTGCCTCTCCTCACCCAACCACCGTTCATGAATCATGCATTGATTTAACCTTAGCAAAAATATTTCGTTGAAGTAACAAAGGGTGTGGTTAAGTGCATTGCACTTGTCTCTGGTTTCACTCTGTGTAGAGTCACGTGTGTGAATTCAAGTGACGTCGCATGGGTAATCGTTGTGGGTGTCGTTTACAGCTTCGCTTTCCAACCAGCTTCATAGGGCGCATTGGCGCGCATTTTTAACCACCTATTTTCTGTACCTCATAAGCGCGTGATTGAAATAGAACGATTGAAGGATTCGCCTTAAAATATTTGTCACAGAAGAGCGAAGAGGGAGAATAAGCCAAAGAATGAAAAGAATAAAACAATTTACCCTGGAAACAATGAAAAACACACCCAATAACATATATTATCACGCACATTAAAATGACGCAGTGATACTAAATGTGCTAAACGATATAAATTATTTACTCAGTTCCCATATTTCAGAAGTTTCCGCTCTACATGAAATGCATTTTTGACATTTGCTCAAGTGGACAAAATAAGAAGAGATCGCTTTAATGTCTTCCTTTCGGGATGAAGTACTGTGGGTAGAAAGATATATACCGAAGAACAGAGAAGCCCGTAAGGTTAAATGATTGTGGGGCAGATGTCATGAACGCAAAAAAGAAATGGGCACTTCCGTATCGGCATTCGGTTTGAGCGTTCGGGTTCTGGTGGAGCCCAGGGTTTAGCGCTGTTTGCTACAGTGATTGACACGTGCCACCTGCAATGGTTCTGGCAGTGCATTACGGCCGGCTAGCGCTACCAATAATAGGTGTTACGCACGTTCTAACAAATGGGGGAGTCCAGTTTGGGTGAATGCACGCTAGCGCAGAGACAATTCGTAGCCTCCCCTACCACTGCAACGTTTATTATCCCCGGTGAAATTTATAA
This sequence comes from Haemaphysalis longicornis, assembly GCA_013339765.2. NCBI lineage: Eukaryota > Metazoa > Arthropoda > Arachnida > Ixodida > Ixodidae > Haemaphysalis > Haemaphysalis longicornis. The sequence goes on along the minus strand of CM023449.1, from coordinate 48,122,308 downwards.
TTGCTGCGGGCTCAATCTCGCAGAATACTTGCTAAGAACGACTGCCTAACAGATGAAAAAGTGAGGGTTACTGTAAAAAGCGGCTCACTAAGCATGCAATCGAAGACGTATGCCGACGCTTCGTGCTGTAAAAAAAGAAAATTTGGCAGCCAAATGAAATACAGCCGTACGGCTACAAAGGAATGCCATACAGCTTTCTCAGAAACTTCGCAGTTGAAGAAGAATTCTCCAAGTGCGAAAGTTTTCGAAAAAAGCTGTACAGGTTTCCCGTGTAGCCGTACAACTGCATTTCAGGTGTATGTCAAATTTTCCTTCGCAGAAACTTACTCCGCCATGGGGATTACCCTTGGCCGATGTGGTCCATTGACGCTTTCCGCTGTAGTTCGCACGGAGGACGCGAAAATAACAGCACTTGCTATACTTCGCACATTCAGCGACTCAAGCTTCTTCATCCGCGTATGAATGCATTTGGCTACTCTATTCTTTTTTCCAGCGTGCGGTGACGACCACTTTGGGAGGGATTGCACAGCACCGGTGTTCAAATACTAACCCGGACAGGAGCGTCAATCCTGCGTGGACATTCTAATGTGCCTACCGGACCCCTATGGCTGTTCCTGTGGAACCGGGTTTCACGGTCCGTTTGCAACGAAAGTGAGTTGTCAAAATTTCCAAGAGTTCTTTGATGATCAAAGGCTCGATTATGTACCCGAAGAAGGAGGTGGCTGAATTCATTCAGCTGCGTAAATTTTAAAGGTTATTCTATTGTTTAAGCGCTTAAAGTCTTGCTTTGGCTTATTATAATCGTCTTTATTTCTCCCACCGATCCTGGTTGTTTCTACGGGCAACATAATTCAAATAATCGACGGGAGAATATTGGGCACAGAAACCCACGGGTGTCTATTTTAAACGTTATGAGTGTGATCTAAACTTAATTAAATAATTAATACTCAAAACGGGAGACCATCAATTTCCCTCCTTGTCCTACGCGTAATCGGAGGGTAATGTCAAACTCAACAGTCTAAGAATTCAAGTTACGTTGCATTTTCAATCGAGTAATTCTGCTGTATTACCCTTTCTTATTTCCTGGAACTTTCAGGCACCCTTAGCAGGTGGTTTGTACCAAATGTTCGGAGGGTTATCAAAGCTTGTTCTTAAAGAATAAGCTGCTATAGAGGACGGTTGCTGATGTTCCAGCTTTTTCAAAAGGAGTTCAAACTGTAGTTAAAAAAATACCTATCTAATCTGTATTTTTCGTAAGCGCATAGTTACACTCGTCTGAGCTATCGCTGAAGTAACTGTCGCTAAATCTGAAAGGAACCATGAAGACAAATGCAACGTGGTTTAGTTCGAAAGAACCATCTTCTGGAGACTCACTTCGTACTACTTGAACCACGAAAGACGTTTTTTTTAACAAAAAAAAAATCCAAAGCAAATATCGAAAAACTTCGAAATTTTGGGCCACAGGGATGCTATATCGACAGGAGTGACGCAGTAGGGGACACGATTAAAACATCTCCAATTAACAGCGTAAAAACACCGACACTAGCGGAAGAAAAAGACAGAGCGAAGCTGCAGTGCGTGATTAAGAAGCTAGTTATCACTGCGTTGATTGCACGTTAGCTCTCAAGCGATACGAGCAAACGGAACTAGCGGCCCCACTACGATCACCCAGTCTAGTTTCCTGGCTGTGGGTGCATCGGCGGCCGCCAAGCGCACAAGTATGGTTTTGTGACGTCATAGAGACGTCGCCGTGAAGTGACTGAGCGTCGCCACTGCTTCGTCTGTTTTTTGTAGAGTAAGCTACACTGGCCGAGGTTGAGCAGTTTCGCGTGGACCTTGAAGGGCCGGGCTGCGCAGGCGCGAGGAGCATTGTATTGCATTGGATTGGATTGGATTAAATTGGATTGTATTGGATTGGAAGTAAAATGCAATTGGAGTACGGTTGTGTAGAGAATTGGGTGTGCACATTCGCCGGTCTGCGCATTCCAGAGGAGTGACGTCATAGCCGTGGCAGACGCACTGGCACCGCGCGCGTGCCCAGCTGTGCGCCTCCGTTGCGCAGTAGTCAAGTCTGACGCTGCGCCGGAGCCGCTTGATAGACGTATCGCGTGGCTCCAGGAGAGCCGTGCTGCGCATGCGTGAGGAGCAGTGACTGGACTGGATTGGATTGGAAATCGTTTTAGCGGCAGTAAGCATGATAATCAGGTAATCCTAGATAACCAGGAAACCTAAGAATAACTAGCTGAACCTTAGCTCACACTACGTATATCCTAGCATAGCCGATCTAAGCCACTGCTAATTTTTTCTTTAATATCTTAATTGTTTGTCAGACGTTCGCGATGGAATCGGTATCACCGTTACCAGGACAAATCAGTACTTGTATAGTGCCAATCTTGTACTTTGTCTTAATGGTCCCCCTTTAAACATCCCTTCTTACATGTCGGCCATTACAGAGTGTCCGCCGCATCGTTACGGCGCTGACTGCAAGCAAAGCCGCGTATGCAACTGCGAGACGGAACCGCATTGCGACATCTTCACGGGCACCTGCCGCCGTGACGGTGGGAAGTGTCGGCGAGGGTGGAGGGACGCGCCTTTCTGCGACGCAAGTAAGGCTGAACTCTCTTTTAACACCAGAGCTGTCTAAGCGTGAGCTTGGCCCGTTGGCGTTGCAAAGAAAAAACCAAGAAAAAAAATAGCTGCGGCTTCGCTCAGCTAACCCAACCCTGGAAATGCAAACGAAAACTTGGATTACCCTGTTTAAGCCTTTGCTTCACTTGTTTAACCTTTAATTTAGCAGTTATTACTATAATATTCATCCAAAGCCTCCCTTTGTCTTTGGTTGGGATCCCGCTTCCGGTGTTTTCTGAATCGAACGGCCCGCTTTACCTCGGTCTCCGATGCTAGCTTCGTGCGCCTGGATTTTTGGACCATCTCCAGTGAACCAAATAGCGCACCCTTTCCGTGAGCAGTGGGAGAAGGAGCTGTCCAGCTCCGGTCTAGATTCCCAGCTTCGGCTGGTGGAAAGGGCCGTGGCGGCACGGGTCTCCAATGGAGTCCTCGACTGAGGGCCCTACACCACATTACGATGCTGTCAATCAAGTTTATTCTCCTCCTCTCGCCTGGCGTTATCCGCGGGGTGGTCAGGCGCCGCTTGCCGACGACGGCTCAAAGCCTCCCGCTCCAGTGCAACGCTCAGAGAAGACGGCCCGGCCTCGCTCTCATCCATGGTCAAGCTTGCATGCACACGGCAGTCACGTGGTCAGGCGCGAACCAGCTGCGGAGAGCGCATGCGCCAAGCCGGCAGAGGCGGCGGTTAGCAAACGCGGCCGTCGGCGGAGTTCGGCCCGGCAAGTCACGTGATGCGTTGCCAAGTGTACGGCGCAGCTGCGGTCAAATGAAGGACAAATTCCCCTCGATGGCGAAACCGCTCAACGAGATTACTAAACTTTGTTTAGAACTCCTCCACCGCGATCGCCCGGCATGACCTTCGCGCAGCTGCGTAGGTGGAGCCAAACCTCGCCCTCGCCTAGATATGACGTCATCGCACGCGCCGACACCGCTCGACATTCGAGAACAGTCTGCTCAGCGTTCGTGGCCTGATCTCTCACGTGCTAACCTTTTCGCCTGCTCACCTGCGTTTGGGCCTCAAGCGGAAAGCACGGAAATACGCGCGCTACAGACGCCGAGCTCGCGAAGCCGGTTGCCGTCGGTTCAAGCGCGAGCTAACGCGGTCCACTTTGACAGAGATGTGGAAGCCTGCAGACAAGACGATCCAGGAATGCAGTCAGTCATGGAGAACTTTCAGCGGCAAGTTCGGAAGTCCATGTGAGGTGCAACAGCCGGATCTCCGACGAATGGAGAGATGGGGTGGCCGAACAAGAGTGTCACTCCCGAAGTTGAAGAAGCGTGGTGGGGCCGCCTGCTCTGCTGTTTCCCTAGCCTTGCGCCAAATGATGCAAGCCGCGCCAATGTCTTGAGGCTTTCATGGGAGGCTTTCATGGGAGGCTTTCATGGGACGAGATGTGGTAACGTGGTCGCAGCGACATGGAGAGGGTATAACCCTGCGAGGAGGAGAGCAATCGAAAAGCATACATGAAGCAAGTTAAAAGAATTCTTGACAGAGACGCTTGGCAATGTTCATGCTCATCAACATTGTTGAACAAAAAGAAAACAATAGACACTTTTGGGCAAGATATCAATATATAAATGAAATTTCCTTTGTGCGTTTAATAAGCATGCATGGCTGCTTGGCTTTTGACAGCGCAAATAAAAAAAAACGTCGTGAAAAAACAAAAACACGGCCGCCATCCCGCCCTGCGAAAGTAGATGTCCAGCGAAGCTGTTGTAAACCCCTACAAAGTGGTGATGGGGAAGGGTGTGAAATGTTCCTTGTTGCCTCGGCGGGCTTGTCGCTTGCACTCGGCTTCTCTGGCGGCAAATGCCGGGTCCTGACGCATGTGCTCGGCGTCTTGGGCGAGAGCTGCTGGGTCCTGCCTAGCCTGACGCATGCCTTAGCCCTCGAATGACGTCAACTCCCCTCCCCTTTCGAGAGCCGTTGCAAACCTAATGTTTACCGGAAGACATGGGGGGGTCACTACTGTTCATAAACGCCTTATCATCCATCATACGGTTTCGATGTTTGTTTTGTGGTTTTTCTTTAAACGAATACTGAGCGCTATGCTGCACGTCTGATTAGCTTACGCATGCGCTTGGCGTCTTCGGAGCAAACTGCTGGGTCATGCGCGGTTTTTTTTTACGACACGAAATTTTCCGACCAACGAGAGGCTAACAGCTTCGCTGTAAAAAGCGCTCGCGGCGCCCCTTCACGGCATTGTTCTAGGTTCAAAAGTAACAAAAGTTTGCTAGATGGCGCGAGCAGTTGAACGCGGCAAAAATGAATTGGCGCGAACAGGAACCTATCTACTGGCTTTGAGAAGTTTTATGGTGCTTAGCCTTGCGGTTAGGGAACGCCAGGCAGCTTCGCTTTTAACGTTATAGCGTTCGCGACATTAATGCACTAAAGTTGGGATAATGTTTTGCTGTGCTTTAATGCCGCCTCTTTTGTGCAGTTTTTTAACCCAGTTCTTGGTTTGTTTTGGTTAAAAATCAACCTACATGTGGATGTCAAGGAAAAACATTGCGATTCTCGGTTGCGTTCGCATGTTCTAACTCAAATGCTCCTGACGTTTCCGTTGCTCAGAACAATGTTTATATGTGCGATTTGTGCTACTTGTACTAGCTGTTTCTACAGGTATAGCCGATATACACTTTGTGGTCATGCTTACTGTTATGCTAGAAATGCTTTTTTGCAGCGACACGAAAAGATCGAAGCTAAAAAACAGGCCAGGATTCGCTACGATATGCTGCGAATATTAAAAGTGTATCGCAAGACTCCTTTTATCTGCCCATGAATCTTTATCCACTTTCAAGGTTACCCAATCTTCAACAATGGTCCTTCGGTTACCAACATAACCGACCAAGGAGCGCTTGTTCAATTTCGTAAGTGGAGTTCAAGAAGGGACACAGGCATGGGAATTCCGGAAAGGTACCTCATCCAATACAAGGTGAGTTGGGTATTGGTTTCCTCTACACAGATATTATTGGCTACGGTTTTGTATTTTATTCCTCATAGTATATTGGTTCTTACACATTCTTGCGGATTTTGTTAAAGCTTGTTGACGGAACCACCTGGGTTTAAGACAAAACCGTATGTTAAAAATAAATTGAGGTCTATTCAAGTGCTTCGCGCGAATAACAGAGATGAAGCGGCAGCATACTTCTCAATCTTATACTACATCCGAAACCGGGTATACATTCAACCCACAGAATTTGAATTTATTGGTTATTGTAGCGTGAGCTACACTAGCCTAGGTTGAGCAGTTTCGCGTGGCTCCTGGAGAGCCGTGTTGGGCATGCGCGAGAAGCAGTGGCGTTACACTGTGCACAGAACGTTGCTCACTGCCCGGCGTCTCTTACACACCCCACGAGCGCCGACCTTCGTTCCACACGTGGCGGCCCGGTCTACATGGTGATCATGCGAGGGGTGGCCGGGTGTGCAACCGATGGATCGTGCGTCGCAACAGCACCGGCGTGCGCCTGTGGAACCAGCCTAGCTCTGGGGCGATTGGTGATCCTGCGCCGGATCCGCTTGATATACATGTGTCACATAATGCGTATACCGTGTGTGTTTCATTGAAGCAGCAGTAAGCATGATAATCAAGCTAATCCTAGACAAGCAGGAAAGCTAAGAGTAACCAGCTGAACCTTAGCTCACACTCGCTACGTATATCCTGGGATAGCCGAGCTAAGCCACTGCTATTTTTTCTGCTGCCTAAAAGTATCGTGAAAAGTAGTTTGCGAACATTGCGTGCATCGCATATTTAGTACTCAAAACCTATAGCCTGTATTCAATAGCAAGGCATGCATGTAGGTAACCATGTGAATGCGCCGTCACTGGTTACGTCGGGCTCCGCAGGATGGCGGTACTTGTCCGTGCTAAGCGCATGATATGAATTGGACATTCCAAGCTCTAGCTGGCTCAAGCCCGCCGAACGCAAAGTAATGCCTCTACTCCAATGTGAGTGCGATTAATAACAACTCTGTTGACACCACCGATGAGAATCGGGCTGAAACGGAGCAGACGACGCACGCCGGTGTTATTTTTTTCCTCGGCGTGCGGCCGCAGTGGCATAAGCCGCGCCATGGCTGTGGCGTTTCGGCCACGTTTGTGGCCGTTTCAGTGTTGCCAAGCGAAGAAATTGACAGCTAAACTTTTCAATGAACACCACCTCTATCGAAGTATTTTTTATTCTCTTAGAGCGTTATGTGTCCCGGAGGGCCTGCTTTATTTAAGATATCGCCGTACGCTGTCGGCGTCCAGAAAGAGAGCAAGAGAAATGACTTTATTGGGAAAAGCTGGTTATCCTAGGCATCGGCCAAGAGCCCTTGGGCTCTGGCAGCGTCCTCGGCCAACTGGAAGGCCCAGACTTGATCCGCTGGGTCAGAGCTGAGCAACACGGTCTCCAATTGCTCCGCCTGAGTGATTCTGCGCGCCAGTGTAGCCGCCTGAGGCCTGCGGGCAAGCCCATACCATAAGTGCTAGGTCGGCCTTTTCCTTACATTTGTGGCATTTGTCTGAATATTGCCCTGGGTAGCAGTACCTGTGCGTAACAGCGTTCGGATACCAATCCGTCTGAATAGTCGCCATACGACAAATTGCCTATTATTGAGTGACGGGTGAAGCGGGATTCACACGACGGAGAAACCCTCTCTTTTTGGTCCGCGGGACACGCTCACGTGACCGGTTTTAGGCTCCGCCCCTCGGTGGGATAGCCCACGGTGGCTCCGCGAAAGAAAACGCCTCCGCATGTTTTCGCTCGACGGCGGTGGCCCTCGGCGGGGAATGGAACCTGTTCCTCGGCGCTGTCGTCTGCTAGTCACTCCGCGTAGCTCCGCACGTGTGGATGCGCCGCCAGGCCGGATAATCCGGTCACGTGCTGTTGACGTCACATATCCGTTCGCCTCCGTGAGAGGGTTTCTCCGTTGTGTGAATCCCGCTTGAGCGAGGGGAGGGGTGGGGATCGGACCCGTTCCAGTCGGTAGTGGTTTGTTATGTCCCTGTAGTACACGAGCCGATCCCCGCTGATCATGGGAGCGAATGGGTGAATGTGGTGTTAGGGTCGATGTCTGCTCTGTCGGTGAATCCTAGAGCAGCATCGTGAGCGCACTCGTTCCCGGGAAGGCCAGAGTGGGCAGGCGCCCATATATCCGCGCATCGCGACGGAAGCCAGATTTAAGGATTTCAGACGCTTCTGGTGGTATTTTCCCCCTCGAAAAATTTATAACGGTAGTTTTGGAATCACTGACAACGTATTTGATTTTTTTGGAGGCCGTCATTGCCAGTGCTTTGGCCGCCTCTTCTCACCCCGCTTCCGGTTCGTTCCTGCGAATTGAGTCGGAAGCTATGGAATTTCACTGCGACATCGACTACCACAAAAACCATGACGTTGCGGCCTTCATAATCAGCTGCGTCCACGTATGCCACGTTCTGTGATTTTTCGCACGTTTGTGTAGGGCTTTGGCCCGCGCGTGTCTTCGCTCTACATTGTGCACGGGGTGCATGCTTTTTGGGTATACGTGGAATGTGTATGCCTTCTATTACGTCTGGAGGTACTGGGGCTTTGGTTGGGGCAGTAGTTGGATAGGGGATGCCAAAAGAGCCGAGAGTGTCCTTTCCAGTCGCGCTGTAGGTTAGTCGTTCTCGTGCTAACCGTTCAACTTCGATGTGTCGGCGTCCAATAATTTATTTAATTGTAATTGGGAATCCTTTGGCACGTGTAGCGTAAACCATGAATAATGTACAGTTCCCTCATAGAGCCACACAGCCATGCACTCCAGTTGATCGACTTTTATCCATGAGAATTCGAACTACTGCTTGGATTCGCGAATTTGATTTGGCGTACAGCATGCTCTGGCGTACCTCCGATTGCAGGGCGCCTAAGGTCATGAAAATGAAAAAAAGAATACGACCCGCTCCCCTTCTGGGAAAACGTTTATTGTGGACAGGATTGGCTAGGTACTTCGCACGACCAGGATGTGTACTTGACACTGCCGAAGTATGGCCGTTCTCTTGCGAAAACGCGGTCTATCTGATGTAGACTTCGTTTGAAAGTTCGTATGCCGCGCTTAAAGGAGCCATGAAGAGAAAACACAAGTTTGGTTCATTCAAAAGATGGCCTCGTTAGACTCATACTGACACCACTTTTAACGCAAACTTCGCTAAATGAGCTCTATAATTAGGGAAAAAGCGAATGGCCATGCGACCCACTCGCTCATTTCGCGCAACAAAACCTATGATGTCATAACAGCCTGCTCTGCGATTGGCGGAGGCCAGCAAAAGCAAACGCAAATTCGGCTGAGCTTATAAGCTTGCAGAACGAGCCATTTGTGCTTAAATTTAGGGTACATTCTTTTTTAACCAATAAGAATGGTGGGACAAACAGTGGAAGTTACGGAAGCACATGTAAACATAGAAGTACTGATGCGTACTGCTGTTGGTACTGCGCGCACTACGCTTGGTTTAGCTGCACAGCACTGCGGGGCTTTGGGGCTGTCTCCGAGGGCACTGGCCGATTGACGCAAGCAATGGTGTCTTACGTGACCGTATTTGTCGAGCGAGCACTATGTTTCACGAAACGATTATTTCATCCCAGAACAAAAACAAGCCGGGTTTAAACACGGTCAAAAACAAACCAAAGACAGAAAACGGCTGGCCATGGCATGGTGGCGCCATCTATGTTCAGTAACGGAAACAAACGTGTGAACACCGCCGCTCTAGCCGGGCCGCGTGCAATCGGCTGCAGAGCGGTGGGTTCCTGTGATGTCATTGGAGACCACGAAAACACACTATTTAGTGGGGAAATCGAAAATTTAGTTTAAATTGAATAATTTCTCAGTGAATGAAGAATCGTTTGCATCCGGACCAGCGCTGGGGGCACTATAAAACTCGAAATATTTCAAATAAAACAAGCTTGTATTTTGTATTCATGGCTCCTTTAATGTAGACATTACTTTCCTCTCAAGATCTCATTCTTTTTCCCTCTGTATTTTTGTCTTTCATTTGGAAGCGCCTTTGTGTTCTTTCTTCTCTTGCCCTCGGTACGTGCTCATGAAGGTTGAAAATGACCGTATCTTTTTTTTTTTTTTTAATGAAAGGGAGATTGACTATGATAGCCGCCATTTCTGGTGCAGTGCCAAGCCCATTTATTCAGCGAGAGCTCAAATCTCGCGCTAACCCTTGCAGCAGGCAGTGCGTTCGAACATCCGAGGCGTCCACAGCTGCGCGCGACATGCGGCGGCCATCTACAACTCTATGCCCGCAGAACACCACCTTGAAGATTCATCTCTTCAGTATGATAATAAATCTGAAGCAACGCTTTGCGCTCAATTTTGACTACGTGGAAAAACTCTGCATGAGGCTGAGGAAGCTGCCAGAAGTTTATCTTGGCAGTGCGTTGATCTGAGAAATAATAACTTGTCATAAAAGTAAAAAAAAAAGTCTACCTTTTCGCGAAAAGGAAACGGTTCTAGATAAGACAATACACGCCTCGACCAGGAAGGAGGAGCGCAATAATACAGTAAAAACTCGTTAATTCGAACTCGAAGGGGACCATAGAATTGTTCGAATTAAGCGCAGTTCGAATTAGCGGGAGGGCGCTAGAATGAATGGACATCGCGCCGCACTGCGAGGGAAGAACACCAAAAAACCACCTCTGGACTTTTTATCGTGAATTAGGCGCTACTACACGTTTGTGGCAGATGATTTTGTAAATAATGTTCGTGGAGGTCGAACAGCAACCCAAATTAATGGACCAGTCATTTATACGCCCGAAACAGGCACTGACATTGCATTAATGTGAGCAGTTAGCCGTAATGTCGAAATAATCACGCTGTTTATGCTTTTATTTACTAGGCTTATTTACTAGGAAGGGCCGATGCAATCAAAATTAAAAGTAATCTGTAATATGCATTGGCTTGAGTTTCTTCTGTCACGACTCCATGAACATCGCTTGGAACTTGCCGAAGAGCTTCAGCGCAGCGTCAGAATTCTCATCTGCTGAGAAATAACGGGCTGCGACATCCCGCCTCGATGGCGATTTGCATGCATCTCTTGTAAATTTGGTTTGGTTTGGATTTGCAGCACATTGCAATCGCTCTGGGCCGACTTCTGCTGCGAGTAGCGATGGAAAGCAGGGTACCCCAGTTCGAATTACCCGTTCTGGATACCCACGCGTTTGAATTATCGGTAGTTTCCCCCCATTGAAATATACAGGGCTGTGGCGGGACTAGGGCGTCAGTCCTAATTAACCGTAAGTTGGAATTGACCGAGTTCGAATCAACGAGCTTTTACTGTATACCTTTATCTCGTAAACAATGTATCGGTACACATTTAGGTCGTATCCAGATGAGTTTACTTAGTCCGCAAAAAATCGTCGCATTACTTCGTTCTTCGTTTCCAATTTGGTTCTTCGGGGGTTTGACGATCGATTGGACGCACTTTTAGCGAAGGATGGGCGCACTTTTAGGTTTCGTATTTCTATCGCGTTTCTTTATGAAGGAATGACGGACTTCTTCTTATCCTGCGTTCCTAATGCACAACCATGCAGCCAGGGCCAACGCGGGGTTCTTAACAAACAATGTTTGTTTCGGGAACTCGTCCCCCGTGGTAAACTTGAAGGGCATACAAATGCCGAAGGAACAGTCAACAAAGTGACGCGTATAGGCGAGCGTCTGCGAACGGAATGGCGCGTTTAAGCGGGGGACACATGTCCGTCCGAGCAATCCGTTTCCCGACGCGGCGCGTCAAAATATCTGGCAGGTTGAATGCTTGCGGGAGAGGACGACGCGTCTGGTAATCCGGCAGCCAAATCGGGTTTAGGGGCGGAGACGCGCGCGGACGCGTCTGTTTCCGCTCATGCCTTCTGCCCTTTGCTCTGCACGAATTTATCTCGCAACGGTCTCCTTTCCGGGACAATTGAACGAGATGGAGAACGTTTTCGATCAAATACGACCAGTGTGGCTTGGTGACGAGGAACGCCCATCACGTCTGAAACAAGATTGACCCGCGCGGCATACAGCATGGAGCGTACGGGAGCTTCGTTTTAGTCACAATCCGGGCACGTTCACGTGCTTGTAACACAACATTAGCAAGATGCATTCCAAGGCATCGCTCATGGCAAAGCGTTCACCATTATTCGTGGGCTAGCAAGGTAGTGGAAGGTGTTTCGAACTTACCAATTGTCAACGATCATTCGTTTTTTTTTTTTTTGAATGCTCAGCGTTGAGTTTGGTATCTTGCGTCATGTTAGGGCTGAGAACACCCGGTTTATTTATGTAAATTTAAACGGAAGTTATTGTGTGTCTTAGGCTCAATTATTTTTCCGCAAAAACACTAGCAGCTTATCTAAGCAATGACTTTCATTTCATAATATATAGGAACATCATTGTGGTTACGCTGGGACAAAACAGACACAAAAACGCACACTTCGACGTTAAGACGGCACCGCCTTCACGTCAAAGTGCACATTTTTTCTGTCTGCATCCCTGATAAGTCCTAACCCAACTTCTTCACTGATGTTACAGGAAACTGATTGTTTGTAGGGCTTAACGCGCCGGCGCAACGCAGGCGATGAGGCGCGCAGTAGTGGAGGGCTCCGGATTAATTTTGACCACCTGAGGATCTTTAACGTGCGCCGAAATCTCGTACACTCAGGCGTTTTCGCTTTTCGCCTCCATGAGAAAAGCGGCCGCTGCGGCCGGGAATTGAATCCGCGACCTCGTGCTCAGCAGCACAACGCCTTAGCCACTAGGCCATGGCACCGCGGCGGGTATATTAGAAGAAATAGCGCGACAACAAGTTTTACTCAAGGTATACAAAAATTCTGTATATCTTTTTGTAGAGATGTAAGGGGAAGCAGCGGCCGAAGTCTGTAAAAGCAGCCGCCGCTAGTGCTCTGCTAAATAACGCCATTCAAATGTCTTTCTGTACGGTATTTGCTATATCATTGGGGCTCATGGCAGGTAAGACCATATTGAACACTAGGGAGCGCGATGGGCCAGGTATTTACTCGAAACAAGGAAAGCACAGACAATGGCTTGCTCGTTATTCTCGACTGTACACTTTTGGAAAATTCAGTTTGCACCTATTGGAGTTATGACGGCGTCTAACTAGTCTCTTCGAAGCGTACGAGTGCCATGAAGTCATAATTGCACGTCTTACTCTTAGGATGGACATAACGCTTCTGTCTATTTAGGAGGCGAACGGGCTGTGGGAAAGCCGGACACTCGGTGCCCGCCACGCCGTCCTCGACTACAAGGCTCCGCTACTGGGACTTCATGCCAATACAGCGTATGAGGTTCGGGTTCTGGTGGTAGATGAAGATGGCAACTTCCGGGAGGACGGTGCCAAAACCACACCCTTCCGAACTAAATGTGGAGGTATGCGGGCTCAATGAAGCTGAATGAAGTATTTGAAATAACAGAAGTATTCTTTTCCAGCCCCGACGCTACCACCTCAAGACGTTAGCATTGACAGCAGCAGCACCAACGAAATTGTCGTAACGTGGAAGGTAAGTTGCCAATATTCCGAATTTTCGGCCGAAAGTAGAACCTATTTTGATAAAGTATGATTGAAAAGGTTCGTGAAAGACACATACATCATCTGCAAAATATCAGCAGCAAATACAGTCTAGAACTTATTTAAAATAAACTTTAAAATGTGCGTAACGCGACCGAGCGGCCAGCGGAGGTCCTCGCGAGATCGACATCTACTTGAATGTGGAGTAAATAAACAACATCAAAACACGTCACGACTTTGTGTGGGCCACTTCCGCACTGCCGGCGTTTCTCGCCGGCTTTCCGCTCTGTACGGAGGTCGGAGCTTCTGCTCTCGAGCTACAAACGATCGGATCGTTGGCTGCGGAGGTGCCGGGATTTCGTTGGCTCGTCGGGTAGCTGGCCGCGACCGAAGTACTACAGGGATTCCCGGCACTCTATTTTTATTCCTTTTTATTATACTGGACGCAAAAAATTACGCCCACCTCCCCTCGCGGGAACCCTGGTGTGATGCGACGCTGAGGGGGGTTCAAGCGCAAGCGGAGAGCAACCGTCGACCGAAAGGCCGCCGGATAGCGGCACACCGGTTATATGCGCAGCGCGCCCGAAGGAGAGGTTACCGCGGAGAGAGAGAGTGCCGCGGCTATGACGCAACACAATACAACACAATCCACATTAATCCAATCCAAGTCAAGCCAATCCAATCCAATCCAATGCCCCTCGCGAGAGACTGTTCGCTATCGGAGAGGAGAGGGGGGGAGTGGCTGCGGACAACAACGGACGCACGCGGACAACAACGAACGCACGCAGGAAGGACAGGGCCGCCGACAAGAGCAACGAACGTTGGACAAGAGATGCTCTGAGCGTCGCATCTAAAACGCGCCGGACACACGACAGGCGCACTGTTGGAGCCGATATATAACCAACACGGTCTCTGTGCGGGCGGCGGCCGCGGCCGGAAAGTGGCGCAAGCAGACGCAGGTAGCTCGAGTGGTAGCTTGTTACCGCTGCACTAAATGTGACTCGAGTCCCAAACAGAGCTGCACATACGAGAAAGGAGGTAACGATGTGATGGCGAATTGCATTAAAAATCGTCACCTGCACCGCTTACGAGAGCGGCAATCGAATATCCGCCGCAGTGTTAGGCAGACAATCTGTAGGCAGACCTGTCAATCCGCCGCAGTGTTAGGCAATCTGTAGGCAGACCTGTCGGCAGACCGGCCGGTTGCTCCCAGTTCGCGTCTCTCCACCCACTGCCGCGAGCGTCGCGCGTCGTTCTCTAGCAGCGGCAGCAATTCGCCCTCGCAGTGCCTGTATAACGCCCACGGTCGCTGTTTAATTAAGAGGCTGACGAGATTAGTACGTAGGGGTATTAGCAGAAACGCCAGCCGACGCGGAAGTGATAGTACTACGGCAGCTCTGCTTCATGTGCGCGGGTTGACGGGCACAGCGCACGTCAGTTTTGTGTGATCACGTGAAAAGCTTTGTTTATACAAAATCCAACCTTTCGCGGCACCCGCTGAAACTGAAACTGCGACTGGCAGCATTAAAAACGTCTCTAATTAAACAACCGCCGCGCGCAGAAGCAAATGAGCTTTTCACACGTTATAAACAGTTAATTAGCTACTTATCGCAACAGCAACGACAAAAAACCATAGAATATTTTTGTATCAGGGCCTCTTTAAGTGAGCTAGACTGTTTGGAATACGAAAGCGTCATAAAAAATGAGTATTTGTGGATCGGCCGCCTGCATCCAACGGTAGCTGCCATCTTCAGTGGGCAATATCCTGAGTGGTCCTGTAACAATGGTGGGCGGGTACTGTCGTCTCACCCAAATGGGAAGGTGAAGCGACTCAGCGCTTCGTTGGCCATTCGCCGTGAGTGGCCACATGAGAATGCTGTTAGGCCTATAGTAAGCCCTGAAGTAGGATAACCTTAACGTTGAGCTTCATAACGAGCCAAGAAGCATCAAATTAATTGTTCATCAAGCTTCAGGTAGCGGTTGACGACGCTAGCCCTGAGAGCGCACAGTTAGAACCATTGTCTGGCAGTCGCATACCCAATGGGGACATCCGACCGCCGCGTAATCACTTTTACATCGTGCGTGCGTCTTCCACTGAGAATTAATAATTTGCATAATGGGAGCTTTGTTGAACCAGCATGGCTCACACACATTGTAGCAGGACAGTATCGCCAGGTGAAGCCATAATGCTTTCACACAGCAAGCATGCAAGCAGATTTAAGTGCAGTACTTCGAAAGCAGTGATCCATGTGGCGTTCGGATAGAGTATCGTTTAAGACATTCGCCGTTCATCACGCTTACCTGGGTTCGATTCCCTTTCAAGCCACGGCTTTTGAGCGTGAGCTACACTGGCCGAGGTTGAGCAGTTTCGCGTGGCTCTTGGAGAGCCGTGCTGCGCATGCGCGAGGAGCAGTGACGTCACACGGCGCACAGCTGGCGCGCCGGAGCCGGCGCCGCCGCCGCCGCCCGCGCCTCGCCGGTCTGCGCATTCCAGAGGAGTGACGTCATAGCCGCGGCAGACGCACTGGCGCCGGCGCGTGCACAGCTGTGCGCTTCCATTACTCAGTAGCGAAGTCTGACGCTGCGCCGAACGACCGAGCCGTCTTTGTGGCAATCAGATGTTGAGGAAAACTAAATACATATATACATGTGTCACATAATGCGTATACCGTGTGTGTGTCATTGAAGGAGCAGTAAGCATGATAATCAAGCTAATCCTATGATAATAAAGCTACGAATAACCAGTTGAACCTTAGCTCACGCTACGTATATCCTGGCATAGCCGAGCTAAGGCACTGCTATTTTTTTTTAGTTGAAGGCGCTTTGGAATTGGGCCCCATCCACTGCTCACAACGCCGAGTTTATTGTCTCGTGAGGAATACAATCTTTTCGATTCACATAAAAATGATGCGTCTAAAGCACCACAACGTTTCTTGTGAGGGCCGGCTTTCAGCGGAAACTTGGACGGATAGACAATGTATTTGAAGCGTATGATTTCTTGCCATACTTTTTACATCAATAAAACACAGCACTTCTTTTTTATTATACGTTGCTACATGTCCCTTTTCTCCCTTTCTGGTGCGTTTCATTCGAACTTTTGTAGAACCCCGCTCCCGAACACTGGCTCTGCGGGAGTGTTAGCGTCGTTCTTGAGACGAATGGAAAATCTATGGAACTAACGACGACACCAGGCACGAATGTGTACCGTGTTCCAGTCACTCCATACACACGAATGGAAATTCAGCTCCGTTTGAAAACGCCTAACAACAAGTACAGCAAGTGGACAGCAAAGCACATCGCAACCTCCGCTGAGGACGGTAAGATTTTTATTTGGCATTCAAAAAGTCTCCTCATATGTTCACACCTTTACATTGCATGAGCATACAATGCTATAACGATCATGTGGTGCTCTTTATGACAACTGTGTGCTCGCAAAAGTGGCCAAAACAAATTGAATCGAACTTTTAGTGACCGTCAGCACATAGAAGCTCATTCATTAATGTTAGTGGTATTTGTACGGTATTGAGGTCTAATGTTCTTTAATGTTTGCTTGCCATGCGGTTACTCATGCGTGGGTAGTCGAATCTGTGTTTTAACAGAACAATAACCTCATCGAACTTGTTTAAACCGAGGTGAAGCTCTTGTCGCGAGCATGACTATCAACGAAGAAGCCTTTCATATGAGAAGAAACGGAATACTGTGTATTAAAAATTTGCCACCCGATACGACTAATAACGCAATTTTGTACATCAATCGCTGAAAATTTCACCATTAAAATTCAGAAAAGGCCTTGCATATCTTGCATCCCTACTGTATGTTGCTGCAGTTTTGTCTTACCCCCCGTATGCCGATGTCCCCTTCATCAGGTAATACAAAAATTACGCAGAGTTGACCGTTTTTTGAGCGAACATATCTGCAATTGTCAGCCAATTTTTGCCTTCTTATCTGTGCGTTGTTACGTTTTTTGCGCCGCAAAATTTCGAACGACGTACCACTGATACCTTGGCTGTCGTACGCCGACAATGCGGTTGACTGGAACAATAGCAATAAGTCTCCTCTTTCCAACTTGTTATCACATTTTGTTCGCTGTTATTCTCGCTATACAACTACTTTTTAACCCTGCCTCAGCTTCAAAACCACTGTGCTAATTGCTCACAGTCTCCAGATAAACTAGGCAGCAGGATATGTCCCGTCTATTTACGCATTCCCATGGGCCGCGTCATCTTTCTCCTTAAACTAACCTCAGTCTACGACTATCAGGAGACCAAGGGATGCCCTTCGTCGTGCTGACGCTGCACGGTCGTATTGACGGGAAAGTTAACATACTGCTGACTTGCCCGAGAACAAAACTATTCGTCTTCAGGTAACCAGCTATGCTTGCACGAAAACTGTATTGGGGGAAGTAGTTTGTAAGCAAACACGTTTAGCCTTAAGTGTATAAGTAATTGTGTGCTTGGGTGGGAAGTGGTTGGCGTTAAAGAGACACTGCAGGTAACCAGCACATTGGTTTCAACCGGGAACCTGACCTTCCCATAGCCATTTTATTGTTGATTGGGTGCCGAAAGACACCTTAATTGCTGAGAAACCGGTAATCAAACGCTGATAAAACGTGACGCAAACAGCGACTGCAGCCGCTGATTGCGTCACGATAAACCGGCAACAAGCGAGGCAGCGGCGATGTATAGTGGTATAGAAACAGCCGAATACAACGCTACCACGTACCGAGAGGTTTGGTCAGTTTCGGTCAAATAAGTCGTGCTTTCCTGAACCCCCACGTTCTTTGCAGCTCCGGACCGTTGAGCGAAGCGTTTCTTCATGAGATCAGTGGTCAGTACTGACGCGTTGTTGTAAAAAAATGAAACAATGTTCCTTTGAGGCCCTGCGAATGTTGGCGTCAAACTAACCGCTCGTACGTATCTCGCAGGATCCTCGGACAAACTGTAACACTGCCCCAAAGTATGGACGGTATGCGCCATCCCACCGCAACAGCCCAAAAATACGTTGGCATGCCAAACGTTTTAAAACAACGGTCCAGTGTAAGTTACGCGGTATAAGTTGTATTCACTGCGAAGGCAGCGCATGCAGGCAACCATGTGAGTGACCCGTCACTGGTTACGTTGGGCTACGCGGGGTGGCGGTACTTTGTCCATGCTAAGACACACAATGTGTGTGGACGATTCCAAACTTACCTCCACCGAACGCTAAGTAATCCTCGACTCTCCACTGAGAGTGCGATAATAACATCTGTGTTGACACCCACCGTTAATAATCGGGTTGAAATGGTGGAGGACAACGCAACCGGTGTTTTTTTTTTTTTTCTACGAGGTGTGGGCGCAGTTGGCAGAGCCGCGCCATGTCCGTGGTGCTTCGGCCATGTCTGGGGCCATTTTCCAGTGTTTGCCAAGCGGAGAAACTGACTGCTGAACTTTTTCAGTGAATACCACCTATAGCCAGTTTCCGCGGCACCTGCCTTCATGTTTCGCTATTTTCTACCTTAGAAAAGCTACGCGTAAGACTGGTATATTCATGTTCTCGGTGAGCAACTTGCATTTGGACTTCACTGTCCCTTTAAGTATTTACCTACGTCAAAGGGGTCTGAAGAAGATCACCAGAAATACAAAGCTACAAAAACAAATGCAAACACAGAAGATCCACTTGGGAATCTTTTCTGACCGATATTTTTGTTTTCATGCCTGAATTGTTCTTTAACAAAATTGATAATTATTTCCAAAGGTTGCCTAAAGGCGCCCAAACGCTTCAAGGCACGATTAGAAACGTCACAGCAGTACAAAACAAATTAGGTGTAATTAACGAGGTTAACAGGTGGCCTCCCATTCATAACTTCAACCACATTGCTATTTTGTACGTCACGTACTAATATCATTTTTCTGCTAAATTTACATCAATGATATGTCGATATACCTGTCCCTGGGACTCAGTGAGGTTATATTCTGCCGCACAAAATGCCGTTGACACCTAATCCAGCCAGGTCACTGGTTTCTATTGGAAATAACAAACACTGGGCTTTACCGTTCCCTTTAAAAAACTGAAGTTTGCCGGAAAAAATTCAAGCAGTGAACTATGACATGGTGCAAACCCAGTGTTCTCTCGGTGCGCTATTCCTCCTAATTGTGCACGAGAGCCTTTGATAAATGTTTGCCCGTTTGTAGGGATGTTATAAGTTGTCTCTGCATGCGAGGGAGGTAGCGATAAAGAGCGAGAGAGAAACATTTTATAGATTCGTGAGCAGGAGGATGTTGTTGAGGCCTCCCCTCTGTGAGAGGCATCCTTAGTCCAAGATGCCTCGGTGCTGTCTGACCGTCCGGGCCTGCTCCTCCAGTCGCGCCGGTCCGGGAGCTCGGAGCTAGTTAGCTGCTCTGCTTGCTGCTCTTAGGTAGGGTTAAGAGTAGGGGTTCGTCAGCACTCCTATACCAGGTGTTGCAAGGTGCCAGCAACAGGGCAGTAGTTATTCGCGGCGAAAGACACACAAAAGTATTGGAGTAACAAACTTTCTTCAGAATTTTTATATGCAGCAGAGAAGACAAATGCGGTGGAAGAGTTTTATCGTGTGATATGAATCGTGCTGGGGTCAAGCAAAACTTAGTGTGTACGCTCAAGCGTTGTGACGCATCGTAATCATCATTGTCTTCAATAACCGCGCTTCACGTCGGTAAGGAAAGGAGTGGTTAATGTAAGTGCAATCCAGCTCATGTAAAACATTACGTTTCCATTCCGCTCCTTATGCAGCAGGAAAAGTTTAATCACTCGCATAATCCCAACTGTGGCAGATAATTAGACAGTACAGTAGAATAATACGCAGTGGTGTCTCTTGATGAATAGTCCCTTGACATCTCTTATGAAGAGCACGGCTGTGTGTTCTGGCAGGACTCGAATGAGGATCAAAGTCCCTATTTTCTGTAGGGGCGATGACATTTCACCGCTCTCCTGGTGAGTGAGGTTTGGATGGAGGTGAAGGTTGTGCGGAATTTTTACCGCGTAGCAATGCACCGACCGCACGTCATCCCAATTCCAGTTCTAAACGATTCCTTCCAGCTAAGAATGCTCTATTATGATGTTCTTGTTGTTCGCAGCTCCCAGCGTTGTCCGGAGTGTCCAGCTGGGGAAAACAGGATCCC
Source organism: Haemaphysalis longicornis (assembly GCA_013339765.2). Taxonomy (NCBI): domain Eukaryota; kingdom Metazoa; phylum Arthropoda; class Arachnida; order Ixodida; family Ixodidae; genus Haemaphysalis; species Haemaphysalis longicornis. The sequence continues at coordinate 48,102,037 of CM023449.1, read as the reverse complement.
GCGAGGTTCTGTGTACTTGGAATCCACCGGAGCACGCCAATGGCATCATACGCCACTACAGTATCGTATACACACCTCTAGCGTTCCGCATCCCCAGTTGTGGTCAAATGGAACCGAACCTCACAGAAGTCATCGTGCCCGCCGGGCACACGGCTGTGAACCTGACAGCCCTGCAACCTTACGTCAAGTACCAGGTCTCCGTGTCTGCCGTGACAATCAGGCCCGGGCCGGAGTACAGCATGGCGTTCCACACATCGGCTGATGGTTAGCGCTTTTTAAAGACCATGGTCTTTCTTGGGCTGCTTAAACGCAAAAATTTTGGTCTGTCTGTCTTGAAAGGATAAATTTATTATAAAAAAATTCTGGTATCAATGATACAACGTAACAACCAGAAACAATTAAACAAGTGCAGCGCCGGTTGCTACAAAACTAATAGAGCGCGAAGGCTGCAAGTAACAGACACTTACAGAAACACATAAACAGCTTCAAGTTGATTGTAGACAAAAGATTAACATACAAACAATTTAGAGTTGCTTACAACCAAAAGATTAACATGCGAGGTAAACAATGATACAAAAACATTCGCTTCCAGAATGCAGCAATATACAGAACAGGTTTCGATTCAGCCACCCGGCCAAAGTGAAACAGAAGCTGTGCAATAGCCTTGTATACCCACAGCCTAATCTAAACGTCTAAGTCCGGTGGCAATGTTCATTCTTGTCAGCATTGTTGAACAAGAGCAAGACATTACGCAAATATAAGGCAGAAAACTCAATACATAAATAATATTTGCAGTGTTTTTTTTATTGAAATTCATGGATGCTTGGTTTTTCTGATAGCGAATGAAATACTACATCAACTGCAGAAAACCGACGCCTGCTGTCGCGAGCCCCGCTAAATCGCCTGACATCATTTTAAGAAATTAAACGGCAACGGTAACGAAGCGCTCCACTAGATAGCTTCCACATTCCGCTTGGAACGTACGAGGGGTAGGGAAACGGGGTTCCATAAACGTTGCAGTAGGGTGCCTCAATTCACGCGCGTATTCGCCGTACAGCAGCGCTGGCATCGAGGCACCCGACTTGGAGCCAGGGGAACGCGGTAAATTTAAATTGACTTGAGCAAACATCTATCGTGTTTATCTTTGGAGGAGCGGGACGGGAAAGGAACAGCATGAGAGGAGAGCGGGAAAGAAAAGGGAGGCATTTACTTGGCAGGAGGGCCATTCAACTATTGTCTTTCGTCGACAGTTGCAACCAAAGATACGCGGCCATTTTTGTACCAAGAAGTGCACTCCTTTTCCGGTCTGGTGCCGAGAGTAATGAAGATGAATGATTTGGGCCAACTATCTACGGTCCCGGCCGTCGCCACTAAATAGGGTACTTCCTGTCTCCGACAGTTGGGGCCCAGTTATCGGACCCTATGGGTGAGCGGTAACCCGTGGCAGGGACCGCATATTTGGCAATTGGCACTGTCTGATGCCCTCGCTGAGCAATCAGTCTTGGAAGAGAGTCAGACAAAAGGATTGGAGCAAAATTGCTTCCCTCATTCCCACCCTTTTTCCCATAACCCATCCCGATGTCCAAGTTCCCGTTCCCAGCAACCCACCCTATCCGGCTTTTTCCTAGGGGGGACAAGAGGGGTCCCCCCGGGCTCGTCCCCCTGGCGGTGGGTCGCAAGAAAGTCTTTCCCGTTAATTTCTCTCTACTTCGTGTGGACAAAATTCTCTTTGCCGGTTGGCCCTATTTTTGTACTGTTGCTATTGGGTATAACCGGTTGTACTTCGTGTGGTACCGGGGGGCTATTGAAAGCTCCATTTACTCGATGTCTTCTTGATTATGCCGTTCGTGCTTCTAGTATCACATTCGAAGCTAGGTCTCGTAGGATTACTAAGGACTGCTGTATTTTATTTGTCAATTTTTTTAGAAGCCACACGTGATATAGGCGGCTATAGACCCTTTATCAATACAGGCATTGTGGAACGTCTATTATACACATGTATGAGGGGCAGTTGTTAAAGAACGAGAACATTATTACGTTTTGTTTCGGTCGGTCGACACGGTAATTGAGCAAGCTGGCAGCTGCAGAAAATATGCTGTGATTTTTAAGGTTTTTTTGTAAGGAGACCGGCAAGATGCACTGTTCCAGAGAAAATAAGTTAACGTTACTGGGCCAATTTGTTTGCTTCGTAATATTTTTTAGCGATCCAGTGAGTTCTCCCTTCGTTTCATAAAATGTCAGCCGCTGGCCTCGAACCATGCGCACCCCTGGTATTATTGGCGGGGCTGAGCTGCCCATCCTTTATTCAGAAACGGTGCATACAAAAACGCCAGGCATCTTTTTTGCCATTCGAGAAAGCGCTTTTTTCTTCGCATATTTTTCAGCAAAAATGCCGGTCCAGAAGAGGCCAAATTTCGCTACACGGGTGTATGTCCGATTAACAGGATCCGAATAGCGCAGGAGTAAGTTGGGGGTAAAAATTATGACTGCAACTTCACTGAAGCAATACAGGCGAAACCAAAATTTCAAATTTCGTTCTAACAGCAGGGGTAATAACTGTATGTAAATTTATTAAAGCGAAGCTTTCGTATTCTGATGGCGTCTGTAATGCGAAAACGCCTAAGTGAAAGAAAAAGAAACGTTTCAGGTGGCCGGAACCGAACCAGTGTCCCTCGCGTTATGAAGCCGACGTCTATCCGATTGCTCCATTTCGATATGGCCGAAGCTATTTGGAGAATTTCGACGCCTTAGAACTTAGAAATTCGGCGCCTGTATGTGGTGTATGTTTCTTACTTCGTCTTTGTCTACTTAGCGCTCACCTTTTTATTATTTCTAATAGCATGAACCAACTATCTCAACAAGTTTTTGTTAAGACAACCAAAGAATTTGTCACTAGAAAGCTTTGCGTTCAACTAACGGCATCGTTAGACAGAGGGGTGCATGGTATTTTTATTGTTTTTGCTTGGAGAGTTAATAATATCGGCACTGAGAATATATGGTTGCAGCTACTCTGCTCAATTTCTCTTGCAGAAAATGCAAATTTGCTTTTGACTTCGGGCAGAGTGTTCTTGTCCCTCTTGCATGACGACGTCTTCTGACTTGCCGCGGTGTCTCGCAGTTCCTGAAGGAGCCCCGGCCGATTTGAAGCTCGTGAGAACAACCGATGCCTCGTCAAGTCTGACGTGGTCCGGAGTGCCCTGTGAAATCGCGAACGGGCCTAATCTTACCTACTACTCAGAACTTGAAAGCAATGACGAGTGGGACCAAAATATTCGGAATGCTACTACGAAGGAAGTCTTCTTTACGTACGACAATCTGGTGCCTTTCACACGGTACCGGGCAAAAGGTGTTCGCCCAGAACGTGGCCGGTCGCTCACCGAACTTCTCCTCTCTGACATTCACAACTGCAGCCACGGGTGAGACCTACTCTTCAAAACGTTATGCGCAACTATTTAATTGCAAATGTTCAGTTTTGTATAAAAGTGAGGAACGAAGAATTTCTGCAACAGGCAAAGCCTCTAGTAAAAAATTTTCAGTCAATGGCCACTTCTCATTTTTTGTATTTTAATTTTTAATTTTATTATTTTTATTTTTGCAAGTCATGAACCAGCTCGCCCAACAAAACACTTCTGATTCTCACGTCCAGTATTCAATAAGTGCATATTAGACTACATTAAAAACATTTGCCGGTACAGTCAAGCAGAAAGGATCTTTCGTTATGGTGTAATTACAAAAGATGTTTGTGAACATGTTGATTCGATGAATGTGGGAGAAAAATAATCACGTGGACAAAAGCAAAGCAGATGTAATGAACCGGAGAATTATTTCGCGTGGTACTAAGAATGTGAAAAAATTGTGGTTAATTTTAAAAAAAATTTTAGGGCACCAAATCTGATACGACGAAATGCTTCTCCTCAAAAACAGTGTGTAGCATACAATGCAGCGTGACGGCGAAAAAAATCTGGTGCGGGCGTAGATGGCCTCTTCTGTTGCAATAACCAATACACAATTATAAAAGCATATGCCCCGGCCATAGCAAGGATAAAGCCAATAAAACAAAAGAAAAATAGCAACAGAAACGCTGTTTCTTGCTTTAGCAGGGGAAAATTCGAACTGCGGAGTTCTAACCACTCTCCACACGTTGAGGTGGGATTGCACATTTTAAGCGGAGCTTTTATGCCTCACTGATCCGTGAGCATAAAAGCTCCTCTTTTATGCAACGCTCTACAGGAACGCTCTACAGAAAAGCAACGCTCTACAGGAAGGCCAAGTTTCTCTGACGATGATGGTGATCTTGGATGCACCTTAAAATACAAACTCTTCGGAGGTCGGAATCGAACCTCGGTCTCTCGCATTATGAAGCCGATGTCTATCCAAATGCGCCATTTCGATACGGTCGAAGCAGTTTGGATTTGTAGAGGGTGGCGTGGACCTGAAAAATGAGAAAAATCATGGACCCCCCCCCCCCCTCTCTCCTACCTAAGGACGACGGTGGTTGAACGTGGAGTTTTCTTCGTGCAAATCAAATGGCGAAGATCCAAAGTCAAAGCCGCTGTGATCAAAAGTATAAACTGCGTGTGAGTCAGAGTGAAATCCCAATTAGTCAAATTCCGAGCCGTCTGCGAATTGAAGTACAGAGTCAGACGACAACCAAGGAATCCCTTACGAGAAAGCTTTGCGTTCAACTATCGTCGTCGTTAGACCGGAAGGGGGGGGGGGGGGGGGGGTCGCATTTTTTGTTACTTTTCCAACGTGAAGCAAATCTATGCTAGAGACGAAAAGTGATAAGAGTTATTTATCAACTAACTTTTTCGAGTTCTCTGCTGCGAGTTCTTGTCTTTTAGGGAGCCCACGTCCAGTGAAAGAAAATTGTCACGGACACACTTCGTGACCAGCAAACATGCCAACGTGCAGCCTTACGAACGGAACTCCTCCGTCAAAATATTTTAAGCCACGCCAAAATTTTCAGGGCCATAAAAAGTTCAAGGAAAAGCCTAACGCTTCAGGGTGCCCTGAACTCTTAGTAGCAGTATGAAATAAATGTGCTTCTCTCGTGCTTTCTCCTTTTTAGCCTCACTCGGAGCATGAGATTTTATTTTACGTTCGTTGTGGCCGACTGTCTCCCTGCGTTGCCATGAAACTTGCGCAAAGGACTGAACGTACAAGCGATCTTCTTATGTTTTCAGATCCTCTTCCTCCAACACTACTAAACACTACGATGAAACTTCAAGACAGCGTCTCATTGATTTGGGGCGCCCCCTACCCTCCTTATGGCTTGTTGGACCACTACCAGTTGAAGTTTTTTGCAGCGAACCAGCGGCACAATATTACTGAGCATGTTATCGCCCACACGGTTTGTGCCAGCAAGAAAGGCCTGATAGAACAGCATTGCTACAAAGTGAATGGCCTGGAACCGAACGAGATATACTACTTTTCGGTAAGATATGTTATTAAAAATTGCAAGTTTATTTAAAATGAGTCACGCGATAAAAAGACATTGCTTTTCTTGCAGGAGTGGTGTAAGCTGGGCTGGTTGGTAATGTTCCATGGAGGGTAACAGCGCAAACTGGACGAGAGCACGAAAACGGAGAGACACAAACAAGCACTGGAGAAACACAAACAGAGCTTGTTTGTGTCTCTCCCTTTTAGGTGCGGAGTACCTTAGGACCCCACAATGTCCGTCCGCGTTCGTGCGCATAGCATTTACAATCGCAAAAAAATCACACAGGCACCGGCAGGGTTCGAGCCTGTGTCTGGTGGACCAGACAGAGTTAGTGTCAGTCGTCTTACCCATTGGGCTACGGCCATTTTTTTTTCTTTATTGCCTGCTTGGCACACAGACATTCATTCACAGACAGCCGTCAACCTGACTTTGATTGACGTCATGTGTTTTAAAAGTCCCTTAGGTGTACCAACGATTCCATGTCTGCAAGACATTCGGGCGGATTCGACACATATTTTTGATTTTCCACGTATTCACTCATTGCCTCTCTAAAATACTGTCTCGCGCTTCGCGCATCGATGTCAGAGTACCTTGCGGCCATTCTTGCTTTCCAAATAGAGCTCAATCCAACAAGCATGATCAGGTCGTAAGGCATACCATCCTCGTTTTCAACGGCAAGTACCGTATGCCTTGGGGCATCCACAGGCAGATCCTTTTCAGAGTTCGTTGGAGCACATCCCACAGGAACACAGCATCCCAACAATCGATGAATACACGCTCAATAGTTTCAGCTTTTTTGCATTGATACAATCAATTCCCCATGGAACGAACAAGTCTTTCGAGCTGTCTGGTGGACCATGCCGTAGCCATCGTAACATTGGGCTTACGGCCTAGAGTCAAACGGCTTACTCCCCGCCTGTAACGATGCGGAGTACCTTAGGACTCCCAATGTCCGTCCGCGTCCATCTGTGCGTACACCATCATCAAGCGAAAATCAAAGCGAAATTCGACTTGAGTCGTGAGTTGCAGGTTCATTTAGGTAATAATCAAGGTGCAACTCACGGCTCAAATCGAATGGCTGTCGGGGCGCAAATCGGATATTACTCGGGGCACAACTTCGATGTCATTTCAAGTCCCCGTACTCCGCATTCTCTCCATCATCCACGGAGTGGAGATGCTGCCATTTTTCGGGTTCTCGTGTAGTTTGCGCTGTTACCCGCCATTGCTTTTCTTGACTAATCAGACATTTTTTTAACGTTTATAGTTTCCTCTGGGGACAGAATATACAAGGAATTTCTTTGCAGACGTCATTGTGACAAAGCCATAAGTGGATAAGGGAGCAGTTCGGTGTTTAATTAGGTAGAATTAGTTTGTCGAATAAAAAGTTTTCATAAAACATGTTGAATTCATTTCAGTCCTCTCTTCAGCGGTAGGATACACTAGATCCCCACTTATCTCTGCGTTACTATGCTGCACCGTCATGACGTGCAACTGGAGTGAATTTCATGATTCTGCGAATTTAGTCCCGAGTTCACTTAGAATGTCAATGGTGGTGGTGACGAGCGTTTCTCATTAGAAGATTGCATAATTACCTCTTTGATCCAGTGACCTTGCAAATATATCGTTAGTACCTTGAGGTGATTTATTTATGATCGGAACATTCATGGAGCAACTTGATGATCAGAAGGTCGTGTCAGTTACCAAGGGTTAGGCAGATGCAGGCTGATAACACAATTATTAGCATTTGCCTGCGCCGTACCCTCCTTCATTGCGGTCGTGACGTCCATTTCAAACGTCCCCTTGCAAGTTCTAGTGGAATTAACCTTACATGTAACTGCTTGGTCAAAAAAAAAAAATAACGTTAAGTCTGTTTCAGAAATAAAGTTCAGGAACCGTCAGCGTTGAATGAATAAATTGGGGTACTTTCGTGCCTCCTAAAATTTAACGCATGTTTTGTCCTATTTGCAAATACAGCTTCGGGCCAAGAACAGAGGAACGGCTTACTCTCCTTTCTCCATTGAGCTTGAAGTCAAAACTAAAGAAGCGGGTAAGTTTTATACGACATTTTATAGCGCCGCAACAGTTCAGCTTCGCGTCGTGCTTAATACAAACCATCTTAAAACTACACACACTTTGCAGTGCGCAAAAATAATGTGGCCCAGAAACCATGCACTGTCGCCGTGCTATTTCCATGCGGAAAGGCTCCTAGACAACACGATCAGTGCAGCTGTTTCTACTCCCGCGTGCTGAGCTATAAATACAAATCGGCGCCTTTCCATCAATCACTTGGCCAGGAATTATCACCTGTCACAGTTTCAACGGGCAATGGCAAAAACTTGTCATACAGAAATAACGTTTATTTCGACACAAGCTAAACTGAATCGCAGCAGTACTTCATATGCGCCTGTGTAACACATTATTATAACACGAATTTCACTTAAAGCTGAAAATGTAGTTCAGGCAAGCAATTATGGTGACGTATTCTGTATTTACAAAAGATTATAATAGTAGGTCAAGTTGATGCAACAATCATGTCAGCAAAAAATGCTTTTCCGTAAAAGCGGTTAAAATGCTTTAAAGGGGCCCTGAAAGGCATTTTGAGCACACTAAATGAAGTAGCGCAATCGTTAGATTGGGTCGTCCAAGGTCATCTGGGCCAAGTATTACTCTTTTACCGCGCGGGAAAGCTCACACTTTGTTGCAAAGTTGTCGCTTTTTTTCTCACCCTTTCCTTCGTGTTTTTGGGACGGCCGCCATCTTCACATGTCTACATCATCAATTCCCCGATGTTCGTCATGAGCTAAGACATCCTGCTATTGGGCGGCTTTTTTTTCACGCACTTCCGGCAAAGAGATGAGTCGTCTGCTCAGCGCCGACTCGCCGGCTGATCTGCCAGGGGAGTGTCGGAGTGCTTGGACATTTTACGACAAACGAAACAAGTGTAAACAAACGCTTAACCGTTCGTATTGAATGCAACACGGCCATAACACGACATGGATATTCTCTTACCGGAGTACGTTCCATAAAGAAAGCGTTGAAGCCCCGTGGCACTTCTTTCGTGCAATCGCAGAGAACGCCCTGAGCCGAATGCCCGGGTTGGACGGATACATTTTTTTTCCACTTCAAAACAATCCAGAGATGCGTTTCGAACGAACACAACGTCACAACATGCGTTGCAAGTCTGAACCGCGATGGACAGACGATGGGTTGCCTCCTCCTGCCCGTCGTAAATTCGGCACTCACCTCGCGCGCGGTTTGCGGGGACGAACAGCAAGTCACTCAACTCTGGCGCGCAAGCCGAGATGGCTTTTAGCCACGCACACTGCACATACCCCATGCGAGGTTGAGTCGTACGTCGCTCGAGAAAGATAATCCAGACCATGGGAAGCACTATCCACCCGCAGAAGCGCAACGTCGCATTTCATCGCTAAACAAAGGCGTCCACAACACACACACCATCGCCTCCTGTAATGCCAAACGCATCTCACACTTCCTAATGAGAGCGAGTGGTATGCCTGCAGTGCCCACATGTCGCGAGGTGGGGCCCCGAGCTGAACCGGGATCACGCAACCGTAACTGACTTCTGGGGCGGTTTGTGCCTTGTTGCCAAGGCAACCGATGTTTGAGATCGTCAAAGAAAGGCGCTCGCTCCAGCGCTAGAAAGCTCAGAGCCGCGCCGGAGCATGTTTTGCCAACGTTGCCGCTCTCCACCACGCGTCGCCCCAAGCTGAACTGGTCACATGATTGAAGCGTTTTGTGCACGGGTTCTGTATAGGTTTAAAATGCACTTTTCACATGGCGCCGGCAGGAATTACCACCACCGCAAAATAAGACCCGGCACCAGCGGGGCCACATCTGATACGGCGCTTTTTGGATAAACAGTGCGCGGTGCATGAAAGGGACCGAGCGCAAGATCCTCCCCAGCGGCTGCGAGTTCACCGCCGATTAAAAGTCACGTGCTGCCCTGCAGAAACGCACACCGCGAAAGGGCAAGACCAGGCCGCCGCACACATGCGGCCAGATTTTTCGTTCGCTTATCCACCCTTGAGCGGAGTGCGGAATTAATGGTGTCAACAAAACTTGCCCGTAGCAGACGGCAGTCGGATGAGCGTAATGCGGAAGTACGTCACCGCTGACTAGCGCAGCATCATGGGAGGGAGTGCTCGCGCGCCGTCAACAGTTGAAAAGAGGTGGAAACGCGGCGCGACGATAATGCGCGGTTTTTGATTTACGATTTCTCAGCTAATACTCATCGCTTTAACAAAATTCTTGCGGGAGGAGATTGCTAATACATTGTTTTATTTGGTTACATGTACATCCATGCATCGGCGGAAGGTATTTCAGGACCCCCTTTAAGCTTGTACACTGCGTTGGAGTGGGCAACTAGCGCGGTGGCGCAGTTGCTAAGGCCCTGTGCAGCTTAGCCCAAGGACGGCTTTATCTGAACAGCGGCCACGGTGGCCGCTGTTCAGATAAAGGCGAATAGCAAAAATCAGCCGTGTGTCAAGATTTTGGCGCGTGTTAAGGATCCCAACGTGCTGAAAATTGTTCCAGAGCCATACACTACGGCATGCCTCATAGCGTTAAACCCCCAAAATATTTTCTTGAGTCGCAGTGGGCAGAAACGTTTAGGTCACTGAAAACCTTGTAATTTTTCGAAATCATAGCCGAAGTGTGTTTGCCGCCTTATGAAACTTCGATAAAACATTGTTTTTTTACGTAGTGGTAATTTAACAATTAAGCGCAAATAGTTGCCTTCTTGATTGCTGCAGTGCAAGAAAATAACCGCAGACATGCTGCTTTATAAATCTGCACATGAAGTTCCAGGGCCTCCGGTCAAGTTAAGGGTGGCGTACATTGGAGAACATCGTGTCAAATTGCTGTGGGATTCTCCGCTGAGAAAGAACGGAGTACTTCTCCTCTACAAGGTAAGCAGTTTTGAAAATTTAAAAGCATATAAAAGGTTGAACTTCGTTTGCAGTTTATGGTATTACCTTCCAGTTTTTACTAAATTCCACCAGATGCCATAGATTTAATGACAGCATCTAGATATTACCCTATGCGACTTCTTAAAATGTATACACCTCATAGTCAAGTAATGTAATTGTAATTGTATATTGTATTTGTATACATGTAACTGTATACAACACAATAGTCAAGTAATGTAAAATTTGTGTTTGCATGTTAGCACGTTTGGTAAAGGGATTGCAACATTCAAAGCCGAACCCCCACTTCCACCACGTGTGGCTGGTACAAAAAGCCAAATCGTGGTGTATTGGTCTGCACGTGAAGAAATATAAACGAAAGGCTCAGCAATTGGCATTAAGGAATTCCGCGTCAACTCCATTGTGACCGTTAGAGATCTCGTATGGGTGATTTCCCGAAAATCCCAGGTGTTCGTATTGTTGAAGATACCAGCCTGATAAGAATCTTCGGGTGCCTTTCTACTATGCCCGGCAGAAAAATGTACGAGATTTTCACAATAGTAACTGGAAGCTAGCAAAATTCAAGGCATTTTAACTTGTACGTATTTAAGCTTCGACCGTGTGTGGCAGCGGCGTAAAGTAAAGTGCAAAAATTTTCGAAGTTTGTGCAAGTAGCTAGGCGGTGCATTGCGTTATTTGTGAAAACGCTGCCTTGCACAAGAAGTGTAACGGTAGCATCCCGTTTTTGAAGTGTGTGCTATGAACTGGGATGTTAAAGTGTAATGGTAAATAGTGACCAAAAATTAAACCGATGTTTCCCCTTTCCACACTTCAGGTGAATTGGACTCTAACGCATTCCTTCGATGACCTACCGCCCGAAATTCGGGCTGTGAAGTCGGACACAGTGAATGCATCGGGAACAACTTCATTTTACTTGAGAGACTTGTATCCGGGTTCAACTTATACGGTCTGTGTACAGGCTAGCACTAGCGCTGGTTTCGGAGACTCAGTTTGCGTGAACTTCGTTTCGAAAACAGCAGGTGAGTGTTTCCTTTATCTTAAGCTTCGGACAGGCAACGCTTTTCGTGTAGGCAATGTCACCAAGATCTCCGGTTCAAAAAAGACATGCGCAGGGTTGAAGCTGATAGGACTGGTGAACTTTCCTTGTCGTCTATTTTTGAATCAGCAGACCTATGCCCTGCGTTTTTTTTCAATATTATTCAGTTCGCTCCTAGCCGTATTTGTGCCCAAACAAGCAAGACTCGTTTAGGAAGCGTTTTTGGCTAGTAAGGGCTTCTGTGGACAGTAAAGTGGTTTTTATCTGTGTGTGGCTTTTACGGCGAGGCCACATGCTATTCAACAAAAGTCTTTCAATACTTCTTAACCAAACTTTTCGTCATTTATTCTTAATGTATAAGCAAACACCAATTCATATGACAAAAACTACTCTTCAGTTGAAGGGAGTTTATAATCTATGCATAGGTAAACTGTGCAATAACTGGCACCTCGAAGTGAAGTTTTCAAGGATGTTATAACCAGGCTTATTTGTTAGCAATCTGTGAAAAGCCTGCATACATTTACATTTATTTATGATATTGACAACGGGAAATCACCGGTCGTGTTAGAAGTTTGATTATGTGCTATTGTTTCAAATTGACTTTAAAGAATTTCGCTTAATCTTTCAATGGCGAAATTGGATAAGCTTTAGGCGCACAAAATGCAAAGATTCCACTCAAACGCGTAGATTGTTAGTGGTACTGAAATGAAGAGGTCGGGCATTCATTTTTAGCTTCAGTGTTTCAAAGCATTCTGCTTGTTCAAAGTACGTTCTTGTTCATTGCATTATGTACAACAATTAAATAGACATCTTTCACTTCTGAAGAACGAAATAAGAAAAAAACATAAGGTTGACGAAGTAAAGTTCCATAATCATTTAGCCCGAGCTGCGCCCACAAGAATGTAACGCGCGTTTTCCCTTTGGATATTTTTTCGAATCAGCTATAGTCAGTCACAGAAAGCGTTTTCATATAGGTTAAGGTAAATTGATGCCCTGCAACGTTCGGCAACGGGTAGACATCTTCTCTGTTTGTGAAACACCATCCTGATGCCTGACCAGTCTGCGTCACAATGCACATAACCCAAATGGGCGAAGACAAGTGTTGAGAGTCAAAAGAACTTGGAGCATTTGCCAGTGGTGTACCCGAGGTTTTGTTTCAGATGTAGCCGAGCCACAAAAATGGACGGAAAATATGACTGGCGGAATAAAACGTAAATTTTTCAAAACTAACACAAAAAATAAAAAAAGCTCACACCAACGCATCGGACTTGAATGTACCCAAGCTTTTCGCGACCTTCACGACCATCACGAGGGTTTCAGTCCACGATTGCAGCCGATTTGCCTGTTCTTCACTGCCGCAGCGACCTTTGCTGTATTTTTGTAGCTATAACGACGAAGAAAAAGCAAATCAAAGCAGCAGAACGAACGAACGAAACACGCACATTTAAACTAGGCGTCCGCATGAGCAACGTGTACTCTATCACGTGTTCTGTGTCGAGCTGGTGGCGTTATTCCTTCCCCCACAGTCACAGCCGGGTGAGAAGAGAGAGAGAGAATGCAGTTTAATGATGCTGACGAGGTCTGCCCAGAAGATAGCCTAACATGCTACGTCAGGTGAATAATGACACAAATGCAAAAAAAAAAAGTTCCTGCGTTTTTGCAGCCGCCCCTTTCCATAGGGGCGATTTCCCGTGCAAGCCGGGTGGCTGAACCCCCACAGCCACTGAGTGAGGAAGCCAGCCGCAGAGTCTATGAGGGTGACGAGGGCTCCAGCTTCTGGCGAGGAAAACGAGGCCAGGAATGTACGCATTGCCTTTGTCATAAAGAGAATTAAGGAGCTAAGTTTGCCCAAGCCTTGTTGATTGGAGGTTTCTGACTGACCTCCTCTAACGCATGCACGATGTGGAGATTTTGCAAGACCAGAATTTGGAGTCTCTCTGGGAGTGGGAACAGCAGTTTGTTTTGCTGTAGGCGAGGTTAGAGCTGCAGGTGGGGATGCAACCGAGGGCACAACTGGTGATGTATGCACAGTTATATCTGGCGGGGCAGCTATACTAGCGGCTTCGAGAGAAGGCTGGCTGGGGTGGTGTTGGTTCCATGGGGAGTTTCACCGACTGCCCGCACTCGCGTAGAGGTAAAGGTGGGAAACCCTTGTCGACATCGACTGGGCGTGTACCCATCAGGAGTTTTGATATTCCTCTTCGGCGTATCCTTTGTTGTCGTGCCGCAGTGCTGTTGCACAATCGCCTTGGCTGACTTATAATCAGTTTTCTTAGTCAACTTGACGCGACTTGACGCGTGTCATTCTCCTTACGGCATACTGGGCAGTTAAGGGAGGTCGACTCGTGCTGCTTAGTGCAGTTGGCACAGCGAGGATCCTTAACACCGCAAGCAGAACGATCATGGTTACCTGCATATCTGGCGCAGCGCAAGGAAAATGTACATGCCGCAGCCACGTGGCCGAAACGTTGACATTTCGTGCACTGTCTTGGAGTTTCATTGTATTCGAAGACACGGTGCCATGTGTAGCCTATAATGACGTGTTCCGGCGTAGTTTCAGTAGTGAACACAATCAGCACGCTTTGTGATTTTTGTCCTGATCTTCGGATCGAACGTATAGCCACCCTCTCACGCAAAGCATCAGCGATTTTCGAGTCTGACAGGTTCGTGACCACACCTCTAATTACATCCATCCCGCAATTTCTGGGGTGGGGCTCATATGCGTGCACTTGGATCTTTGCAATGCTAGTAATTTTTAGCAGGCGCTCCGTGAAACCCCTTATTTCGCGTATACACGGCTATACTCGGTTACAACTCAAGAACGGCACCACCTCATGCAGTGTATCACTCCGCCAAAGCGCCGGACCCGTGACGTCAGTGCGCGCGCGTTTTGAAAGGGGTGTGCTATGAATGCGGGATATCGTCTGCCTTGTCTCACGCAGTTTGTTTGTCGACACTGGAGTCGTTTATAAGCATATTAAGTGCAAAAAATCTCGGGAACGGCTCATGCCATGTTCAAAATATTCCCAGTAACGCCCTACTAGCGCCGCGCGGAGAAACATCCGGCTACGGTGATAAGGCACAGCGGCAACTTCCGGTGCCGTTCTTAAGTTGTCACCGAGTATAGTAGGTTCAATCTGTAATTTGGTCGTGCTGGGAGCCACGGACTCCAATGCGTTTTTCACGGCAAGGGGATTGAAACGGGTGATGAGTTTTAAAGGGTCTGTTGGTTTTATAATAACAACGAGACCACATTTTGGAGGATATGGAGCAAACTTTCTGTCGGCGACGTGCTGACATTGTGAAGAATTACGGGGGCGCTTTTGCGGGAGGGGGCAAAATTTGTCCAATTCCCCAGAGTCCGAGATGGTTTCACCCTCTACTGGTGGGAACACGGTGCATGCTTCTTCTTGTAGCTGCGGCTTTGCATCAGGTGACGTGTGATTCGAAGATACAGAGGCCATAACTGAGCTTACTTGACAAGGAGGTAATGGTGGCCCACTGACTCGGAAGTTCGGCTCGTAGGAGCGGAGGAATCCGGTTGCACTGGAAGACCATGTAGAAGGGAAGCGGCAGCCATTATGGGCTGGGGATCATGTCCTGCTGCTGATATGTGACTGTGAGGCAGGCTATGCAGCGCGAATACTGGCCTCACGCCTGCCACGGGTTGCATATGCGATGCTCACAGTACCGTCACAGAAGGATTACATTTTGAAAAATGGCTTCGAGTCAAAAATATGAGAGCCGACCCAGCCGAGTGAGTAATCCGTTTGACTCTCGGATATTAACTCCGATGTACCAGAAACTATTGAGCACAGCTTCATAAATTGTAAGGATGCCATACTATTTTGGGATGTCCTCAAAGAACTCTTGAGAAGGACTTTGAATTGACTCCGCATGGTATACGGTACCTCGCATCACCTACAGACGGTGATGTGCCATATGATTGTTTTCCTTGATTGCTCTGCATAGTTATGGAAAACGCGAATGCTGAATAGGCACGCTGAGCCTATGGTTTCTTCCCGAGCAAACTTCTGCCCCATGACCATTAATCTTGAAGACGACTATGACCAAAGTGATTCTCGCCCTATTGGTATGTCCCCTCCATATTAGTTGTTCAGATGTTGCCCCCGTTTTACCTAAGTGTACAGCCACTATCAAAAGTTTACGAATCCAGGGGAAATGGCCATTTTAGGTTATTTATCTTCCTATAGCAGCCCGATGAACTGTGGAATGCACGCGAGATGTCGTACAAGTACTGAACTAATGAAAACTACCACACATAGTACTCCCGGGCTGCCATGCGGCAGAGAAATAACTGAAAATTGCTGCTTTCGTGGTCCATAAACTTCTGCTCTAGGGTGTACATAATTGTTCATTGTGTTTAGTTTTGTTTTTCAGCTTGTAATGACTCATTTGTATGTGCAAGTAATCAACTCATTTGTATGTGTACATAGTTGTAAATATGTGTTGTAAATATCGTTTCCTACATTGACATGTAGTGCAATAAATACAATGCGGAAAACACACAAAAAAAACGGTCGTAGCCTAGTGGGTAGACGACTGACTCTAACTCTGTTGATCTACCAGACACTAGGTTCGAATCTTTCAGGTGCCAGTGATTTCTTTTCCGTATACTGAGTTGTATAAAAAATGGCGGAATCAACGAATTGCTCAACAGCTTCGCTGCTAATAAAATGTCGACTGTAGGGGAGGAAATTTACACAGCTTTCGGCTTGTTTGATTGATTTCTGTTTTAAGAAAGAAAGCTTTTTTACGCTACGTAATTCGAGATCATTCATCGCGTCACCAGTGGTCTTGAGCCGCCGGAGGGCTATAGCTGCGCCTTTCTTTCTTATCGCTTCGCTCTGATAATCGCTCTGCACCGGCTCGGCTGTCTGTGCGAGCATTCTAACGCAAGCGAACCACGCGTCTAGGAAAGGGTTTACGGCTCCTTTGCCACGCGCTTGGTCCCTCAGCCTCCCCATTGATGGCGCGGCGGCTCGGCTGCCTGGGCATGATCTTCAGTGAAGCCGAATAATGAAGCCAATCTATCAGCTAGACGGCAGGCTTCAAATCTCAAGCCAAAACAAACTTTCACGAAACACCGTGCGCATAGTCCTATGCTTTCGCTCGTGATATCTAGGCCTGGAAGTGTTAAAACTGAGATATTTTTAAGTGCAGTGGTCTTTAGGGGCTCGTCTTGGCATCGTAGCTCGCTCGATGGACCCAAGTAGCATAGAGTTTCTTAGTAAGTATACTAGAGAGGAAACTGCGCCTCGTAAGCCATGTCGTCATGGGGGTTCATGGGAATAATCCTTTTGACTTGGCTTGGCATGACAACTGGATTCTTAAGCGGTTTTTGGGATTTGCTTTCTTCACTATGCATTCACACGTTTACGAGCTACAAGGAAGCCGAAATACCGAAATCCTCCCGTTTCTGTGGTAGCCGTGTTCAGTGAAACAGCAGGCAATGCGTGATCGCACCTGACGTTGCTCATGCCGCAGTCGAAGGACGTATGACTGACCGGGGTAATATATGCCGCCGCGAAATTAGTAGCCGAACGAAAAGAAGAGAACAAAACGTACTTGACGAAGACAAGATACGGCAAGATACGGGCGCTTGTATTGCGTCCTATTTGTCATCGTCCACGACTGTTTAACGCCACGTTTTCATTTTTCTTGCTAAACTAGCTGGCCGGTCGCGGTGCACCGGTTCACCACGAGGGCAACGTTTTCATAGGCACGCTCAAAAAACTTTCGAAACTCTTCAAACAACTTATTTTTCGAAATAATGGTAACACTAATAAAATTAGTCTCTAAAGAGTTACCCCCCTAATAATAACATTGTTCGTAACTAGTTGGCCTACGGAATAGCAGGCACAACGGCTCCGGCAAAAATACGCTTTAATTCTTTTTTTCTTAGTTTTAAAAACAGCCTGTTTTTATTTTCCACTTCCATAATTGAACACTATTCTTCGCGTTTTTGTGGCACTTTGTTTAAATGTGCGGGCACTAAAACGTTTCAGTCCAAGCCAATGATGAAACTAAGGCGAGCGCGATGTATAATGGCGGTCCATGACGACACAGACGACCTTGATGTGAGCCGCATAGACGCTAGCGCCAGATTCCTCTCTAGTGTATACTGTAAGAAACTCTATGCCAAGTAGAGCCACACGGCGTTCCCTCGTAGCAGCTGTTGTCGCGGCGTCCCACACAGGCTTCCAAAGCCAAGGGGTGCATATAGGCATAAGCGTTTGAAACTCGTGAACCCCTGGCGCTTGTCATACATCTCCCCGTTGTTTAGCACAAAGAAAGCTGCAGGTACATTTGAGGCCGATTATACGTAATAAACCGGCAGCGCCCGCGTTCATTTAGTTGGGAACTCTCGTTGGTTAGTTTTACGATAGTAAGCGAAAAAAAAAGTGGCAGTGCAACGCCGGCACGTGCGGGAGGAAAAGCAAGGACAAAAGAACAGAACTCTCGCTGGCGCAGTTTCAGGAAGGGGGCGGTCGAGCACTGCGAAGGCGGGAAATTTGAATAGCATTGGGTGGTAGCAGTCAGCGGATAACGGCGCTACAGCCCATTATTACGAATCACTGCTCTGCACTACCGACAGCTTTCACATCGAGTGGAACGGCTTCAATTTTTTTAAGCGCATTGCATAATGGCTGATCATTGTGGAAAGTGCGGACATATTATTTGCTTACTCTCGATGTCCTCAAGATGCAAAAAAATAATCATAAATAGTGTCTGATAGCATGTATTCATGACTAGTTGCCGAAATGAATGATATAGGTTGTAAAGTGTGATAGGTAGGTGGCTGCCAATGATTTGTTATGACAGACACATTCAATCGCCGTGTCCCTCCTGGTATAATACATTTCAGGATTCAGTAATGCCGCACCACCCTCTATGGTGACACTGGTCTGATAATTGGAACCGCACACCACGCATATTCTATTCCGAATCTCTTGATTGCTATTTCTTTTGGTTCACTTCAACACTTCTTAACATGAGCGAAGTTGCCCGTAGCAGGCAACGATGCCACAAAGTCTTTGTCGCACGTAACGTCCCGGCTACAGTTCCAGGACCTCCGAATAACCTACGGTCAACAGAGGAAGGTACAGACAGCCTGAAAATTGAGTGGGATGCACCGACGGTGAAGAATGGAGGACTGACGATCTACAGGGTAATCAATTGATTTTTTTATTCGGTTCCCGAACCGACATCACCAAAGGAAGTGTAGTGCGGGAACTAAAGTGCGCTTCAATATCAAAAATTCATGACATATACCTCGGCAACGCAATATGCAGGGTAACCAAAATTGCATGCTCCAGCAGGCACACTTTGAAAATTTTAAATATTCTCGCAAAAAATAAGATTTCTCTGACGTTTTACTCAATTATTCACTAAACCTACGTAGCCTTCGATGAGGACAAGAACCTCGTAGATTGGATAACTTACATTTTCTACATTCTATGCGAAGAATGCTTCCTAGCTAAAATTTTGGAACAGCCGATACCAAATACAACTAAGACAATAGCTAAACAGAAGACGTCTAAATGCTAAACTTGAAACGCAATGCTCCCACCTGAAGAAAATATGTCTTGTTTGCTCGCGGCGAAGAGTTTTTTCCATAAGTGCGGAACGTTTTGCTCAACACAGTCAAGAACCAGGAAGAGCCCTTCGGTCCCATGCAAATTAGTTATCGCTCGCCTAATGGTCCTAGCCCTTGAACAAATAACGAATACGTTTTCGATCTATGTTCCCTGCAGGTGAATTCAACTTTAAAACATACCTTCAACGACCTGCAGCCCGATTTCTGGTCTTCAAAATCGGATGTGGTGAATGCCTCCGAAGCTACTTCATTTTACCTGAGAGATTTGCCCCCGGGATCTACATATCGTGTCTGCGTACAGGCCAGCACGAGCGCAGGCTTTGGAGAAGCCGTGTGCGAAAACTTTAGCACAAAAGCGTCAGGTGTGTGCTTTTTTTTTCGTTTTTATGCTTCTGTAAGCTAGCTGCGCGATTTGGTTAAGGGACCTCGCGATAGTCGGATGGAATCAAGAAACATGCAAAGAGGGACACTTCATACGACCTGTGAACATTTGTTAGCGTTTCTTCGTAGTTAAACTTTCTTGCTCAAACTCGGGAGGTTTGAAGGGCTGTGATATAATTTTCTTGGCTAATACGTTTGGCAGAAATTTTTAGTGAAGGCGTGTTAAATATTGCTTTACTGCGGGGCAAAATATTTCGCCAACTTCGATTTGTAAACTTGGAATGTGTGTAAAACTTCGCTTGACAAGGGAGGGTGCCCGGTGTTTCCTCCTCTTCTCACGCCGTTTTATTTTCACAACAAAACGTATACCCAATCCTGGACTTGTGTTCATGCAAAGACAGTTTCTGGCCATCACTGAAGTTAGTTTTTTTTTGTTCAGGGGCAATCTATAGTAGTTAAAGTGGCTGCTATATGGTCAAAAAGTCGTCAGGAAGGTTTGTCATGTGCGCTGTCACTATCAAACTTTCAAAGTGGGACAAGTAACTTTATAAACCAGTGGAGTATATATTAAAAAATCTTTCTAGGAAAAAGAAGCGTAGTTTTCCAAAGTCTCAATGCCACGAATTAAGTCCTCTGAAATTTTGCTTGAGGCAGTTATCGCTCAATGCCCGCTACTATCTTTGCCTCTTCCGTTCCCTTCCGGAAGAAGTCCATTTTTCGAAAAATGGGGCTGGGGCGCCACATAGCACTTGCTGTGCAATAACGCCTCAATTTCAGTTCCAGACGCTCCTGGTAACTTCACTTCAGAGAAAGAAACCACAGACAGCCTGAAAATTCACTGGGATGCACCGGTAGAAAAGAACGGAGCACTGATGACCTACCAGGTAACTGGATTGTTTTTTAACGTGGAACAAACAAGTGTGACGTTTCTGGAAATGTATTTGACTCATGAGTCCCCTTCGGGTTCACCTCCAACCCATCCCAAATTTCTCCAGTACAGTTTAAGCGGCCCCAAGTGAAGCGGGTAGCAATACTTTGTATCCCAACAGTATCTGCTCGCGTAATATTATCATTCATGTTGCTCCCACCGTAGACGACGTGGATGCCGCATGGCACCTTCTTTGCTGCTGTGGGCCTAACATGTACATAAGGCATGTTGCATCATCAGAGAAAGCAGTATGATACCATACGCTTTGAAGAAAGGGCACAACTTTGACTAATGGGACTCCCGCTCCGGTTTCGAGATTTCAGGAATTGCAGGGCCTTTTTTAGCCACGTCGGAAAAATATTTGAAAGTTTCAGGACACTAAGTGGCCGCTTCGTAAAGCGAAGCCTTATAACTTATGCGTATGAAGCTTCGACGCTTGTCTTGTAGCAGCATAATGAGGGAGGGAGAAACCTTCTGCGTTTTATTTAACATGCGATGTATCGCCATCTTGAGACAAATCACGGTCTTGCAGATAGACTGTGGTCGCAACATCTTTTGGAAAGGTGTGCGCTAAAGTGGAATGCTAGAGCGTGGTTAGAGATTGTGAGCAATGATGAGTACTGCTTTTTTCTTTTTCCACACTACAGGTGAATTGGACTCTCGAGCACACATTCGATGACCTACCGCAGGAAATGCGCGCTATGAAGTCGACCACAGTGAATGCATCCGAAGCAACTTCGTTTCAATTGAGAGACTTGTCTCCAGGTTCGACTTATAGGGTTTGTGTACGGGCCAGCACCAGTGCTGGTTTTGGGGAAGCGTTTTGCGGCAACGTCTTCACGAAAACTTCAAGTGAGTGTTAAATTTCTTCTCAAGTCCTCTAGACAACGCATTTCGTGTAGGCAACTTCACTGAGATCCGGGGTTTAAAAAAACACGTACGAAGGAGGGAAGCTGGTGTGAACTGTGAACCTCCCTTTCGTATGATTGTAATTAAAAATCGTTTTTGCGCTGCATTGAAGAGTTTGTGGACGCCGCTCGTATAGGCATTGTTCGAAAATAAGCAAGACTTTTATAGGAAACGACCGTAAGGGCAGTCGGAAAAGTGATTGGTTTTTCTATGCAACAACTTACTTTAGGCCGAAAGCTATTAATTACAGGTCGTGCAGGACTTATTGAGCGTATTAACGTTTTCGTCATATGTTTTTTAATATATATATAACAAACAGGATGGCAGGACAATGACAAACTCCCCCTCTTTTATTGAGGAGAAGTGATCATGTGTGCAAAGATGGACTGTGATTGAACTCTAACTTTGTTGTGGGCCTCTCTAAGACGCGCAAACCAGTCTGAGGTGTAAAATCAGTCAGCATGGGTGCCTCATATCTCTTTATTTGTTTAGAATGTTGACTTCGTGTAACGTACCTCTGTCGTCCTGAATTCGCATTTGTAGCATTGTTGCAATACCAGTTTACTTTGAAGTTCGATTTTTCCTCCCTGTGACAAAATTGGGTAAGCGTTAGGCGCGCACGATACGAACATTGTAACAAAAAAAACGCTCAGATTATAGTGAGAGTGGACGTGATCGACGGAGAATTAAATTTTAGCGGCGTTTCATAAAGCTCAAAGCGTGTTCTCCGTCATTTTACTCTGTACAGAAATGAATGCGCGCTCTTTCACTGCATAAGCACAATAGGCGAGACAACACCAGGTTAACTTCGGGAAGCTCCTTATTTCTTTAAAACCGGCAGGCATGTACTACATGGGGCCCTGCGAATGTAGTGAGCTTTTAACAGCGGCACTGTCTGATGCTTGAGTTCCACCCATTCCTTGCACCACTCAAAACTTGGTGCGCAAAAAAGTGGAGAGGAGAAAATGCTAGGCCAAGAAGTGTGAGAGAAAGTGGCGAGGAGGCAAGGAGCCGACGAGCAGGTGTGGGGAGTGCGCGTCGCGGCGGGGAGATGTTCGGGCGGGTAGGCACGCGTTGGGAATTGGCTGCTTCTACTGGTGACGTAAGCTCTGACGTGCAGGTGTTCTCCAAGTTAAGAAGGGTGGCCTGGGCTTGGTGGCATCATTGTCCGACCTACTGATAAGACGGGCTGACCTAAAAAAAGCGAAGTTAAAGCTAGTGCAAGCTAAGCTGTTTCCCCAGTCTTCGCGCTTCAGTGGCGGATGTGGCCGGCTTTCTTTCAATTTGATTGCTGTTTTGCGAGCAGCTCTAGTCATACATAGATAGTGTCGGGTTATAGGTTTTGGTCAATTTATGCTCTGCCACATTTTGCAAAGCGTGTACATCACCGCAGTTTGTGTAACACACACCCTCAATTATTGAAACGAGTGATGACGACGTTTAGGGTTAACAGCATTTGGAGCATCGCCTAGTAGTGTACGCAAGAAATATGAATTAAAAAAAAGTAAACGATTCAAAATTAACAATGACTTTCGGGTGTAGCGTGCCTACATTACACAACTTTCTGCTTGTTTAGTTGATTTCAAGTTTCCTTGTAAGGGACAGCCCACCAATATTTGTAAAGTATATGTTATGTATCCCAAGTAAAAGGGCATACCTTAAAACACCTTCAACCGAAACGGTTTTCTTGGAAGGGTTCGGGCACGTTTTAAAGACGAATTTTTCAATCTACGAGCCTTAAGCATGGTGCCAAGAAGAAAGCTGGTAACCATAAAAGTGACCTACGGAGCAACATACTTTTAAGTTTAAGTGAGATGGAAACAGGTATTTAAAAACTTGTCCCCAGCTAGAAAAATCTGGCAATGCAAACTTTCCTATCCCTTTACGCGGTTTTATAATCACACGTAGAAAAAGAAATGCAGCTTTTGCGTGCGAACAGTATAGTGTCTCGTTTAAAGCATACATGGAGCCAGATTTCAAATTTCAAAATGCTTAGAGCCAAATTAAAATTATTTTCTCCAAATTATTCACAAATGATTTGTGATTTCCCACAATATGAAACGCTGCAGCTTTCATTTTGTTACGTGATGAACTGGTTTACTTAGTAGTAATGGGTGGGATGGAACGGTAACCCGTGCATCAATGGAACGGCCACGGAGCAAGAATTCTTCCTTCATGGGAACGGCAGCGCGTTGAGGGTCAGCCGGCGGGGATGCACTTCGTCGTGTCTTGTTAATGTCTGATGATGGGTAGTACTGTGTAGTTGCTAAAATGGGCGGCGCCTTCTTCCTTTAAAAACATAGGTGGTGAAGTATGATGGGTAATTGCTGATGCTACTTGACGACATAATTCAGCAGTGTCCAACTTCTTCGTGGTTACACTGGTGAAGGATTTGAACCGCACACCCCGCCTTATTCATTCTACACCTCTTGACCGATTTTCATGTTTCACACCAACCCTTTTTAACCTGAGCGGATTTTCCAGTAGTACGTCAAGATGCCCAGGAGGCCTTGCCCTACAGTAACGTTTCGGCTTCAGTTCCAGGCGCTCCGAATAACCTGCGGTCAACAGACGAGGCTGCTCATAGCCTGAAAATTCAATGGGATGCACCGACCCTAAAAAATGGAGCTCTGACGAGCTATTGGGTAAGGTGATTGACTTTTTTTTAGCCGAAATCTTTAAATCGTCGTTTGCAGAAAACGAGGTGTGAGGTAAGAGAAAATCCTGAGGTACAGTAAATTGTAGTGCGAGGTGGGTATCGCGCCCCTACACTCGGGCACAACTTAAGAATGGCAACGATGATGATGATGATTGACGATGACTGCTATTGGCTTCCCCTTTGCAGCGGGGTGATGACGTGTCATCTCACCAAAAGGGACTAATATAACCATGTTTTACACTCTTGGATTAATACTAGCGCTGCTTAGGGCAAGCACAAAAACTTAATAGGCACAAAATACTTTTTTTTTCCTGTTACAGGTGGTAACTGTCCTAGGCAATATTCCCCTCTATGTTTTTTGCGCACCAGCATTCTAATCTTCTTTTCGTCGCCCGACAGCCGTGAAGTTAACTTCCTCTGTGCTACCCTTAAATCCTACGGCTTCTCGAAGCCGAATATTTCCCTCATGTAAATTTGGATGAATACCCTCGCATTCTAACACTATGTGCCGCATAGTTTCTGTTTCTTTTCCGCAGACCACGCATACCCAATCTTTTTGTGAGTACTTCCCCACATGGCTGTGGGGAGATTTGCCAGGGCTTGTAAGCTGCCGCTATTTAGTTAAGTGCTGAAATGGTAAATATTGAATCAAAAAACAAATAAATATAACCAGAATTACTTCGTTGGAACTTGGGAGACGAAAGGAAATCAATCTTTCCTATCTTTGTTTTATTTCGTTCTCTTCCTCCATTCAATTCGTCGTTGACATCAGGGGACAGATCTTTCGCCGATGTTCTGATTACAGTCTGAATTCTGAATAAGCCAGCTCCGAAACGCTAAAAAAAGAAACTTCCGAAAACACACATGAAACTGTCTGAACACTCAAGTCAAAACAAACGCCCATTGGACTAATTTTGACTAATTTTGATCAGTGAAACAGCACGATCTAGCTCATTTTTGATACGAACTACAATCTGCGTACACGTTTTCAGGGCGTTATCTTAACTGTTTTTTAGCCATTCCTTTTTTAGGGGAAAGCTGCCGAGTTTTTCTTGTAACTGCAGCTTTATGCGACCTGTATCTGGCTAATTTCGAAAAAGAAACGCCTCGAATGACAAACAGGTTTTTACGTCTCTTTACTGCAGGTGACCTCAATTTTAAATCATACCTTCAATGCAGTGCAGTCTGATGTGAGGGCCTCGAAATCGGCTGCACTGAATGCCACCGAGGGGACTTCATTTTACCTGAGATGGTTTGGTTCCGGGATCTACTTACCGCGTGTGTGTTCAGGCCAGTACGAGTGCCGGATTTGGAGATGCAGCGTGCGGCAACTTCGGCACAAAAGCGTCTGGTGAGTGCTTACTTGCCCTTATGCTTCTTTTAGAATGCGCAAGCTTGACGAGGAACATCCAGAAATTTGGATGGAAAGAACACGCGTAGAAAGGACGACAGTTCATGTGCCCTGCAAGGCTTTCTGGACTTTTGGATCACTGGATCACTTGCATTCGGTAATTTTTAAAGGTTATCGTACAGGTTTGCCTCATAATGAATTTGGTGTACATAATGTCACGAGGAAGAGTCGAAGTGGACAATTACACATGCCGCCATGTTTGCCCACCTTTGAAGAAGATGACGCACATCGTGCGACGTAGCTGTGCTCGCGCCAAGATGGCTGACAACCATTAAATCATCGCTTCATCAATCATGGTTCGCCTCATCATTATTCCGCCACGTAACATTTTGGTTGAGGTGCGAGAGGTGCTGCGATCAATACCCAGCACCCACCAGTGTCACGGCGCAACAATTGAACAAGGCCAGTAGGACAGCGGATAAGAGGATGTATTTATAGAGAAACTTGTGCCTGATGCCTGGTCACACCAAGAACACGCGCTCACGAAGGGCCCGTCCTCATCTTCTTCACGGTTTAGGTGGTGATGATTGATCTTGTGATCTCTATCACGATGATGATGATGATGGAGACACGCCAGAACGGCGCACACCCGCTCTGGACGATTGGCGTGGCCAACAAAGAACGCTGCGTCGGCGCCGTCTGCTCTCTGTCGCTGATTACACACGTAACAATATGTAGTTGAATGCATGTTAAATCGTGTTTTAGAGCGGGGCAAAATATTCGCCACCATTATTTTCAATTGTATAGAAGGTAACTCTTCGGTTTACTTGTAAATGTGTCTTGTGGTTCCTGCTCTACTTGTTTCATTTACTGTCGCATTAAAGTTAACAGCTTCCAGGGGGATGACGCGCTATCTTGGACTTGAATTCTTGTAGCTCTAACCGTTATATTATTTTCGCTCAGGGGCAATCACTATTTTTTTGTGTCGGCCATTGGTTAAAGTTGAAATTCGATGATGTGACGATTCGGATTGCTCAGCCGATGATCGAAGATGAGTAGGTGGCCGGTGGTCTCGTGGTCGACGGCACGTAAAAGACGACGGCCTACTCCAGAACAGCGTTTTGCCGGGAAAACACCAACACGAGCGAAGAAAGCTTCTCCAACTGTCCGTGTTCCACTCCCACAATACGTCAGCCCAGCTGGCCTGCAATCTCTCTCTCTCTCTCCTCTCCTCTCTCTCCTCTCTCCTCTCTCTCTCTCTCCTCTCTCTCTCTCTCACGCACACGCACGCACACCCGCACGCACGCACACACACACACATACACACACAAACACACACACACCCGCATACACACACACACCCTCACACAGACACACACAAACACACACCGGCACACCCACACGCACGCCGGTTCACACGCGCACGCGCACACGGACATGCGTACTGTCCCAAGCACACTCATCCACCCGCACACGCACACGCAAATGCACACGAGCACAAGCACACACATATCGAAGCAAGCTAAAACGATATCAATGCTGCTGGGCGGTTTTTATAAATTAAATGCGGTGCCGCAACTTGACGTCTTACATAGCGGTTGTCATTAGTGCTGCTCTATTCTACACTCTCAAAGTCAACATGTATAAATGAAATTCACCGCTCCACTTGAAATTTGTTTTCACGTTAAAATTATAATTTTTTTTCCCAAGAAATCGCGTTACGTATCTTTAGGTTTTACTTGATGCAGTATTTTTAAATGTTTTTGCTCTCCTCTGAATGGCTGTGGTTTTTTTATGGAAGAATATTATTTTTCCAAATATTAGATCCCACTGTGTGCACAACGTAGCACTCGCCGTGTATTAACGACTTCACTTCAGTTCCAGCCGCTCCTAGTAACTTGTGGTCTGAGGACGAAACTACGGACAGGCTGACAATTCACTGGGACGCACCGGAAGAAAAGAATGGACCGCTGGAGGCCTACCGGGTAACGATTGTTTGAAGCTGGAAAAAATTCGTCATGCCTACAAAAATCCTTCTGTTATCGGCTGATCTTAGTCGCCTTAAATATTTGTCAATTCGTTCAGTTTGATTGAAGGGACTCTGAAGGAAGTTCGAGGCATTATTTCTTACCTAAGCAGTGTTCGCCCACACCGTGATATCATTCTTGCGAGTCACGGTGGGATGGACGTGGATGCTGTATGAGCTACCTTCACTGATGCTGTGGACCATGAACGTAAATCGGTCATGTTTCATCCTGAAGTAGGATAATATTGATAAGAATAGTGTTTTCAGGGAAAGCCCTTTTATCCGCGTTCAAGGTTTGAGGCACATTTACCCAATGTAACGAAACCGGACACACAGACACACACACGCACATTTTTTTTTTCAAATTGGCAAGGGAGCAACTCCTCACAGCGGGTCACAACCCCAAATGGCAAGCGTTAACATGAGGCTAAGTTTTTAAACTAAAAACACTCGTGGATTGTCAAAAAAAAAGCTGTAGGGATAGGAAGGGGCTTTCTGTTGGCAGGCCTTTTGAACAGGGAGCATGAACTGTTTCGACTAGATATGCCGTAAACTGTTTTTCAGAGAACCAACTTCTGTTAAACGTTTTGTAACGCATGAAAGTAAAAAGTACTCAAAAACCAAAAAAAAAAAAAAAACTCTTGTTTGAGTCAAGAATTATTTACGTCATGGCAAGGGCTGAATATATTTCCCAAATGCAGGGTCGTAAATAAAGGTACATAGCAGTTAATTTGTGCAAAGAAAAACTGCGACGCATTTTAAGAAATTTCTCGTTATTAAATATGTCTTAAGCCCGTTCTACATGGTGCGTTTTTCGTCTGCGAATTCGGCAGAACGAACATTCGCACTTCGAAGTTCGCAATGCCTAGAAATGTCGTCTACATGGCCTGCGAATGCCACGATCTTCGCATTTCATAGGCACATTGTTTGCAGGCCGAATCATGTATGCCGTGAGCAAAGCTTGTTGTGATTTGAAAAAAAAAGCTCCAATCCACGCTGCGAAGGTGGTTAGAAAGGAAAGCTTTAAACGACAACCACAACAGTTGCCCATGCGACGTCACTTGAATTCACACACGTGGCTCTACAAAGAGTGAAACCAGGGATTCTCCCAGCCGTTACCTGGAATTTGCGGGGGTGGCATCCCGAACGCAGCAGCAGACGCCGCCGCTGTAGCCTGTCCGCGAGTCGTAGAAAGAAAAGAGAGGAGCGCGTATTTCGAAGGGTGAGACAGCGGAGCCTAGCCATCGTGATGTGCTAGCTCGGGGCTGCACCACCGCGCGACAGAAGCGCAGACACCGAAACAATTCGGCATGTGAGCTTAGTGATTCCCATTATACCGATTTAAACTAGTTAGTTTAGTAAGTTTTAGAATTGCGAGAAAGCTGAGAGAACTTTTATAATTGCTATTTATCAGAACCAGCCAGTTGCTACTTTCTCCTTTTATAATACCTCTTAAAACACAACCGAATTGGTTTTTACCAATATAGGAAACGAAGTCGCATTCGTGGCAAGCAGTGCGCAAAAGGTAGCGTTTCTCTAGCGGCCAGACGTCTGTATGTGGTGTGTACATTTTGTTTTCCCGCCCTGCAAGCCAGTCCTTAACGTGTGTTTGCCGTAAGACAACCTAACTCTGTCCGGTGCTGGTTATTCTAGAGATGCTGTCGAACAAGCTCATCAAGCCGTGCGAAGGCACCGTGCAGTGGACGCGAAGCTGCACCACAACAGGCCCAAAACAACGGTCGCTAAAGCAGATGACAAAGCCGTACCGCCGACGCCGCCGCCGGCGAGCAATCACTTCCGCGCGGGCAACGCTCCACTTGCGGGGATACCGATTAATAAGCATTCGATGAAAACGGCGCGCGACAGCCTGTTGTGAACGCGCGTGCGTTTGTTTCGGTCACACCGTGGTTTCGGTGAACCCGTGCTTACGCCGCGCGTATACAAGCAACAAAATCTGGTTGCTAAGCGTCCAGATGGTGATGTCGGGACGTTCACCTAGCTGTGCTCCTATTGGCCGCAGGTCCGGCCTCCCTACGTCGCACGAGCGGCCTTCGCTGGGGATGCTCGACCATTCCAAACATTCGGCACTTTGCCGCAGCAACGAAAAAGGGTCGTTTTTCGCACCAGCACTCCGCATCTGCGAATGCGTAGGGAAAATCGCACCATGTAGAACGGGCTTTAGTAGGGAAGAAAAGAAAGCAACATGTCCCTGTCAGGAGTTAGTGCTTACAGCACCGATAAAATTACACAGCACCAGTTTGTCTTGAACGACGACAAGGAAAAACTGCGCAGAAAACATTGCCGTAATGTACTAACTAGCACACATTTGTATTCTACTTGTCTTAAACTGTGAGCACAACCTGAATATGAGATTTCGTTGGTGCGACTGGAAGGGCGAGGAAAATTAGATGGTTTTAATTGGTTTGCAGTGGGAACGAAAGCGTATTTTATAATCTCATTTCGTAAAAAAACATACTAGTTAAATTATTAGCAACGAATCATGTTAAAAAACTCATTCAGTCGTGAGCCACTCATGTGGTCTGAAAACACTTATAAGACGACGTTATTAACTAGGTTTTGTGTGCTTTGATCAACCGCATAACTCTAAGGTTTACATAGCGATATTTATTTACGGAATCGATGTAGTGTACCGGAAATTTTTTTCGGTGCTTCAGAAGTTAATTAAAAAGCTAAGGACGACAAATCGCGACAAGTGACTATCCCGATTCCCCCTCTGTTCACTCTCCAGGTGGTTTCAACTCTGGTACATACCTTTAATGACCTACCACCCGAAATGTGGAGTGCGAAGACGGTTGCAGTGAATGCCTCTGGAGGCACTTCGTGGTACCTTACAGATCTGTCTCCGGGTTCTACGTACAACGTCTGCGTACAGGCCAGCAATAGCGCTGGCTTTGGAAAAGCCTTGTGTGCAAACCTAAGCTCAATCGTCTCTGGTGAGTCCATGATCTCCTGTCACTCAAATTCCTTTGTGTGGAGAATATCCTAATATCAAGCAGGAAAAAATTAAATGCTAACGGGTGTGGGGTTTTGCAGTATGAAGGAATTGCGAAGTTTTTTTTATTTTATACTTGTCTTCAGGTAAAAGGGTTTATAATATGCAAATTACTTAAAGGAGTCCAACGCCCGTGCCGCTGTGAATAGAAATACCAATTTAGTAAACAGTTTCGTATAGAGTGACTGCAGAAAAAGTACGAAAAAATGAATACCGTATTTACCCGCATAATGATCGCAATCGCGTAATGATCGCGCACTCCTAAAGTTTGTCTTCAAAATTCGATTTTTCTAATTTCCCGCGCAATGAACGGCCTTGAACTTGGCGCAGAATTATGTCGTATCGGTGCCAAGTTTAGGTGATGATGATCGGGCTTACCTCTATTTCATTCCCTTTCAATACGGACATGGTTACGGTACCGCCGCAGACTTTACGATATTCGCGATTTCGTCAAGCATGCGTTCAAAATTTATGAGGAAGAAACTCTCACTAAATGCACATGATGTACTCACAAGACAAAGAAAAAAAACGCGCTCAGCTTTCTGCGTCGGCAGCCATGTCTCTTTTGATATCCCGCACTGTGACAGCGGCAGGCAGTTACTGGTCGACCTGTTGTCACCTCGCAGCAAACTCGTGCCGGCGCATTTTGTAATTCATGAAAACACTGCGTTTTGCGTCGCTTTGCAAAGCGGCTGGCAGCGGTGTGCGAAGTTTTTGTGATGTGTTTATTTATTATTTTTATGATGTTCATGAGCATTACTGCAAAATTTTGACCCGTAACTTGCTTGCGTTTTTTGTGCTCAAAAGGTTTTCGCAAAAATTTATCCCGCGTAATGAACGGACCCCTTAAATTGGCAGCAATTTTTTTTTGAAAAATAAAGTGCGATCGTTACGCGAGTAAACACGGTAGATGTTCGATTGTGCAGTTTTAGTGGAGCTTTTCGCGAAGCATGACACCACACGGGAGTCAAGACAAATGATTCTGCATATCTTAACACGCATTAGCTTATTTTTAATGCGTAGCACTCGCCCTTTAGTGTCGTGGGGTTTGCATGGTTCGGATCAATTTTTGTTGCAAGTTTATTCGTACTGCAAAATGTTACTAGCACCATCTATGTGCCTTACCCGTGAGCAAAAATAACTACGAACCACGTGTAAGCAATGCCATTCCAGATCACTCGTCGAATAATTCTGGCATGTTAGCATTGCTTAGCGCATGGGCTGGATTGGGCAGATTCAAAGCAAAGCACAAGTAAATAACCGATTTTGTCAAAGCTTATTTAAAAGTACGCATTGAATTCATGCGTAAAACGGGGCTATAAAAGCGGCGCGAGACAGAGACAAGGAAAATAAATAATTCATCGGCTTTTTCACTACGTGGGAGTGGTTGAGCCACTAAGCCTGTGTGGTGGTTGGCAGAGCTCTTTCGGTTGTGCGGTCAGGTCAAACCAAAGTATGTCAGGTCGTTATTGAACAACAGCTTGTCGCCCACGTTGCAGCTATAACCAAAATGATGATCAAGAAAGTCTTTGTAATCTGGCGCACGTGCCCTTGAAATATTCCAATTTGGAACCCTGTCACAGCAGATACTTTGTGGCCTTCTCTGACTCGCAAAATGCATCGCCATTTTTCGCTTGTAGCTTACATTCCGTGCCGCAGGCGCGCCCTGTGGGCGCCGCATAGGCGCGGCGTAAACAATTGACTCCCGTCAGTGTTATCGGGCTCCGTTCGCATCAAATTTTTTTTATATAACTATGCTCCACTCCGCGAAAACCCGATGTGAGTAAGTCAGCTGAAAAACCAATCACACCGACCTCCATAAAGTTAGCTTCACTCCAAAACACGTGGAAATTGCTTAGAGAATATCTTTCTAGAGGTAATATAATCTATGCTATATCAAAATACCAAGAGAATAAGCAGTTCAAGAATGGCGAAATACTCGGGAGCACCACAAGGTCGCGGGTTCAATTCAGGGCCGTGGCGGCCGCTTTTCTGATGGAGGCGAAAAGCAAAAACGCCCGTGTGTACGAGATTTCGGCGCACGATAAAGATCCCCAGGTGGTCAAAATTAATCCGGAGCCCTCCACTACGGCGCGCCTCATCGCCTGCGTTGCGTCGGCGCGTTAAACCCCACAATCAATCAATCAATCAACTCGGGAGCACGAAAAGACAAAACACTGTGTTCGTGCCATCTGTTTTGTTTTCTTGTTTTCGCGCCGTTTAATCTTTTAAAACGTAACTCGCCATATCTTCCGTTTCAGGAAAGTATGAAGAAACTAGGACCTTATCGGTGCAAGATTGGTGTTTGTTAGCTTGCCAAGCATACTGCAATTTCCTTCCATTTAGTTTCACTGTTTGGGTCAGTGTGACATGAATGCGTTGCTAGAAAAACATTCTTACCAGGGGCAACATAAGCCATCTGGTTTGAAAAAAAAAAAAAAAACGCCCATGCACTTCGTACAAATGTGTAACCGACGAAGCTCGAATTTGCGGCCGTTGTTTACCCTGGGTTACTCGTTATGTTTCATTACATGTATGTAGTCTTTCTCATCATAGGTTGCGTGTTTTTGGTATTTTCTTTCGTTCCCACTCCTGCTCGCGGCGTCGGTGATCGCAAGCTGCCTGCTCTTCGGCAGGACGTCCTACGCTCGGCCTAGCCATTTCGAAGTAACGTGCGGCCGGTTCCCGCCACGGTGGCTCAGTGGCTGAGGCGATGTGGATGCGGGTTCGATCCCGACTGGCGGTTCAACGCCGGCACGTGCTAGGGGAAAAGCAATCACAAAAAGAACGGAACTCCCGCTGGCGCAGTTTCAGGCAGGGGGGCGCGCGAGTGCTGCGAAGGCGGGAAATTTGAATTGCATTTGGTGGTAGCAGTGAGCGGATAACGGCGCTACACCCTATTATGGCGAATCCCTGCTCCGTGCTACCGACAGCTTTCACATTGAGTGAAACGGCTTTAATTTTTTTAAGCGCATTGCATAATGGTTGATCATTGTGGAAAGTGCGGACATAGTGCGGACATGCTTAGTCTCGATGCCCT
Source organism: Haemaphysalis longicornis (assembly GCA_013339765.2). Classification (NCBI taxonomy): domain Eukaryota; kingdom Metazoa; phylum Arthropoda; class Arachnida; order Ixodida; family Ixodidae; genus Haemaphysalis; species Haemaphysalis longicornis. The sequence continues at coordinate 48,068,684 of CM023449.1, read as the reverse complement.
CAAGATGCAAAAAAAATAATCATGAATAGTGTCTGATGGCATGTATTAATGACCAGTTGCCGAAATGAATGATATAGGTTGTAAAGTGTTATAGGTAGGTGGCTGCGGATGATTTGTTATGACAGGCACATTCAATCACATTGTCCCGCCCGATATCTACATTTCAGGAATCGATAATGCCGCACCACCCTCTATGGTTACACTGGTCTGATAATTTGAACGAAACATCACGCATATTCCCTTCCACATCTCATGATTGCTATTTCTTTTGGTTCACTTCAACACTTCTTAAACGTGAGCGAAATTGCCCGTAGCAGGCAACGATGCCACAAAGCATTGCCGCACGTAACATTCCGGCTACAGTTCCAGGACCTCCGAATAACCTGCGGTCAACACAGGAAGCTACAGACAGCCTGAAAATTGAGTGGGATGCACCGACGGTAAAGAATGGAGGACTGACGATCTACAGGGTAATGAATTGATTTTTTTATTCGGCAAAATTCCGTGTAGTGCAGGAACTAAAGTGTGCTTCAATATCAGAAATTCATGACATATACCTTGGCAACGCCAATATTCAGGGTAACTAAAATTGCTTGCTTCAGCAGGCACACTACGAGAATTTTGAAATATTTTCGCAAAAAAGATTTCTATGATGTTTTACTCAATTATTTACCAAACCTACGTAGCCTTCAATGGGGACAAGAACCTGGTAGATTGGATAACTTACATTTTCTACATTCTATGCGAAGAATGCCCCTAGCTAAAATTGTGGAACAACCGATACCAAATACAACTGAGACAATGGCTGAATAGAAGACGCCTAAATGGTAAACTTGAAACGCAATGTTCCCACCCGAGAAAAATATGTCTTCTTTGCTCGCGGAGAAGAGTTTTTTCCATAAGTGCGGAAAGTTTTACTCAACACAGTTAAATACCATGAAGAGCCCTTCGGTCCCATGCAAATTAGTTATCGCTCGCCTAATGGTCCTAGCCCTTGAACAAATAACGAATACATTTTCGATCTATGTTCCCTGCAGGTGAATTCAACTTTAGAACATACCTTCAATGACTTGAAGCCCGATTTCTGGGCTTCAAAATCGGCGGTTGTGAACGCCTCCGAAGCTACTTTATTTCACCTCAGAGATTTGCCTCCAGGATCTACTTACCACGTGTGTGTACAGGCCAGCACGAGCGCAGGCTTTGGAAAAGCCGTGTGCGGCAACTTTAGCACAAAAGCGTCACGTGAGTGCTTTTTTTTTTCGTTTTTTATGCTTCTGTCAGCTAGCTGCGCGATTTGGGTAAGGAGCCTCGCGATAGTCGGATGGAATCAGGAAACATGCAAAGGGGGACACTTCATACGACCTGTGAACATTTGTTAGCGTTTCTTCGTAGTTAAACTTTCTTACTCACATTCGGGAGGTTTGAAAGTGTTTGATAAAATTTTCTTGGCTAATTCGTTGGGCAGAAATTTTTAGTGGAACGCGTGTTGAATATTGCTTTATTGCGGAGAAAAATATTTCGCCAACTTTGATTTGTAAACTTGGAATGTATGTAAAACTTAGCTTGACTAGGGAGGGTGCCCGATGTTTCCTCCTCTTCTCACGCCGTTTTATTTTCACAACAAAACGTATACCCAATCCTGGACTTGTGTTCATGCAAAGACAGTTTCTGGCCATCATGGAAGTTAGTTTTTTTTTTTGTTCAGGGGCAATCTATAGTAGTTATAGTGGCTGCTATATGGTCAAAAAGTCGTCAGGAAGGTTTGTCATGTGCGCTGTCACTATCAAACTTTCAAAGTGGGACAAGTAACTTTATAAACCAGTGGAGTATATATTAAAAAAATCTTTCTAGGAAAAAGAAGCGTAGTTTTCCAAAGTCTCAATGCCACGAATTAAGTCCTCTGAAATTTTGCTTGAGGCAGTTATCGCTCAATGCCCGCTACTATCTTTGCCTCTTCCGTTCCCTTCCGGAAGAAGTCCATTTTTCGAAAAATGGGGCTGGGGCGCCACATAGCACTTGCTGTGCAATAACGCCTCAATTTCAGTTCCAGACGCTCCTGGTAACTTGACTACAGAGAAAGAAACCACAGACAGCCTGAAAATTCACTGGGATGCACCGGTAGAAAAGAACGGAGCACTGATGACCTACCAGGTAACTGGATTGTTTTTTTTAACGTGGAACAAACAAGTGTGTCGTTTCTGGAAATGTATTTGACTCATGAGACCCCTTCGGGGTCACCACCAACCCGTCCCAAATTTCTTCAGTACAGTTTAAGCGGCCCCAAGTGAAGCGGGTAGCAATACTTTGTATCCCAACAGTATCTACTCGCGTAATGTTATTCATGTTGCTCCCATCGTAGACGACGTGGATGCCGCATGGCACCTTCTTTGCTGCTGCGGGCCTAACATGTACATAAGGCATGTTGCATCATCAGAGAAAGCAGTATGATACCACACGCCTTTGAAAGAAGGGGCACAACTTTGACTAATGGGACTCCCGCTCCGGTTTCGAGATTTCAGGAATTACAGGGCCTTTTTAGCCACGTCATCAGAAAAATCTTTGAAAGTTTCAGGACACTAAGTGGCTGCTACGTAAAGCGAAGCCTTATAACTTATGCGTATTTAACTTCGACGCTTGTCTTGTAGCAGCATAATGAGGGAGAGAGAAACCTTCTGCGTTTTATTTAACATGCGATGTATCGGCATCTTGAGACAAATCACGGTCTTGCAGATAGACTGTGGTCGCAACATCTTTTGGAAAGGTGTGCGCTAAAGTGGAATGCTATAGCGTGGTTAGAGATTGTGAGCAATTGATGAGTACTGCTTATTTTTTTTTCCACACTACAGGTGAATTGGACTCTCGAGCACACATTCGATGACCTACCGCAGGAAATGCGCGCTATGAAGTCGACCACAGTGAATGCATCCGAAGCAACTTCGTTTCAATTGAGAGACTTGTCGCCAGGTTCGACTTATAGGGTTTGTGTACGGGCCAGCACCAGTGCTGGTTTTGGGGAAGCGGTTTGCGGCAACGTCTTCACTAAAACTTCAAGTGAGTGTTAAATTTCTTCTCAAGTCCGCCAGACAACGCATTGCGTGTAGGCAACTTCACTGAAATCCGGGGTTTAAAAAACACGTACGAAGGAGGGCAGCTGATGTGAACTGTGAACCTCCCTTTTCGTATGATTTTAATTAAAAACCGTTTTGCGCTGCATTGAACAGAGTTTGTGGACGCCGCTGGTAGGCATTGTTCGAAAATAAGCAAGACTTTAGGAAACGACCGTAAGGGCAGTCGGAAACAGTGATTGGTTTTTCTATGCACAACTTAATTTAGGCCGAAAGCTATTAATTGCAGGTCGTGCAGGACTTCTTGAGCGTATTAACGTTTGGTCATTTGTTCTTAATATACATACAAAACAGGACGTCAGGACAATGACGAACACCCCTCTTCTATTGAGGAGAAGGGGTCATGTATGCAAAAATGGACTGTGGTTGAACTATAACTTTGTTGTGGGCATCTCTAAGACGCGCAAACTAGTCTGAGGTGTAAAATCAGTCAGCATGGAGGCCTCATACATCTTTATTTGTTTAGAATGTTGATTTCATGTAACGCACCTCTGTCGTCCTGAATTCGCATTTGTAGCATTGTTGCAATACCAGTTTACTTTGAAGTTCGATTTTTTTCTCCCCGTGACAAAATTGGGTAAGCGTTAGGCGCGTACGATACGAACATTGTAACAAAAAAAATGCTCAGATTATTAGTGAGAGTGGACGTGATCGACGGAGAATTAAATTTTAGCGGCGTTTCATAAAGCTCAAAGCGTGTTCTCCGTCATTTTACTGTGTACAGAAATGAATGCGTGCTCTTTCACTGCATAAGAACAATAGGCCAGACAACACCAGGTTAACTTCGGCAAGCTCCTTATTTATTTAACCGGCAGGCATGTACTACATGGGGCCCTGCGAATGTAGTGAGCTTTTAACAGCGGCACTGTCTGATGCTTGAGTTCCACCCATTCCTTGCGCCGCTCAAAACTTGGCGCAAAAAAAGTGGAGAGGAGAAAATGCTAGGTCAAGAAGTGTGAGAGAAAGTGGCGAGGAGCAAGGAGCCGACGAGCAGGTGTGGGGAGTGCGCGTCGCGGCGGGGAGATGTTCGCGGCTGGTAGGCGCGCGTTGGGAATTGGCTGCTTCTACTGGTGACGTAAGCTCTGACGTGCAGGTGTTCTCCTAGTTAAGAAGGGTGGCCTGCGCTTGGTGGCATCATTGTCCGACCTACTGATAAGATGGGCAGACCTAAAAAAAGCAAAGTTAAAGCTAGTGCAAGCTAACCTGTTTCCCCAGTCTTCGCGCTTCAGTTGCGGATGTGGCCGGGTTTTTTTTTTTCAATTTGGTTGCTTTTTGCGAGCAGCTCTAGTCATACATAGACAGTGTCGGGTTATAGGTTTTGGTCAATTTATGCTCTGCCACATTCTGCAAAGCGTGTACATCACCGCAGTTTGTGTAACACACCCTGACAACTGGTCATTTTCCGTCACAATTATTGAAACGAGTGATGACGACGTTTAGGGTCAACAGCATTTGGAGCATCACCTAGTAGTGTACAGTCGGTAAAACGCTTGTCTATAACAGCGATTTCAACTTCAACCAGCCACATCCGAAAACTGCCGAAACATATTCGTTCCAAACATGTCGGAGGCAAAAGCGAAGGGCTAAGACTTCAGAATTCCGCAGTAGTTTTATTCAAATCCCGCACCGGCGGGGCAGGATAAGGCTGAGAGTACGAAAGCTGTGTTATAGACAAGCCTTTTACAGGCTGTACGCAAGAAATATGAATTAAGAAAAAGTAAACGATTCAAAATTAACAATGACTTTCGGGTGTAGCGTGCCTACCTTGCACAGCTTTCTGCTTGTTTAGTTGATTTCAGGTTTCCTTGAAAGGGACAGCCCACCAATATCTGTAAAATATATGTTACGTATCCCAAGTAAAAGGGCATACCTTAAAACACCTTCAACTGAAACGGTTTTCTTGGAAGGGTTCGGGGACGTTTTAAAGCCGAATTTTCATCTACCAGCCTTAAGAATGGTGCCAAAGAAGAAAGCTGGTAACCATAAAAGTGACCTACGGAGCAACATACTTTTAAGTTTAAGTGAGATGGAAACAGGTATTTAAAAACTTGTCCCCAGCTAGAAAAATCTGGCAATGCAAACTTTCCTAGAGCCAAATGTTTAGAGCCAAATTAAAATTAATTTCTCCAAATGATTTATAAATTATTAGTGATGGCCCCACTATATGAAACGCTGCTGCTTTCATTTTGTTACTGGTGAACTGGTTTACTTAGTAGTAATGGATGGGATGGAATGGTGACCCGTGCATCAATGGAACGGCAATGCGTTGAGGGTCAGCCGGCGGGGATGCACTTCGTCGTGTGTTGTTAATGTCTGATGATGGATAGTACTGTGTAGTTGCTAAAATTGGCGGCGCCTTCTTCCTGTAACAACATAGGTTGTGAAGTATGATGGGTAGTTGCTGATGCTACTTGATGACATAATTCAGCAGTGTCCCACATCTTCGTGGCTACACTGGTGAAGGATTTGAACCGCACACCCCGCCTTATTCATTCTACATCTCTTGACCGATTTTCATGTTTCACACCAACACTTTTTAACCTGAGCGGATTTTCCAGCAGTACGTCAAGATGCCCAGGAGGCCTTGCCCTACAGTAACGTTTCGGCTTCAGTTCCAGGCGCTCCGAATAACCTGCGGTCAACAGACGAGACTGCTCATAGCCTGAAAATTCAATGGGATGCACCGACCCTAAAGAATGGAGCTCTGACGAGCTATTGGGTAAGGTGATTTACTTTTTTTAGCCGAAATCTTTAAATCGCCGTTTGCAGAAAACGTGGTGTGAGGTAGAGGAAATCCTGAGGTACAGTAAATTGTAGTGCGAGGTGGGGATCGCGCTCCTATACTCGGGTACAACTTATGAACGGCAACGATGATGATGATGATTGACGATGACTGCTATTGGTTTCCCCTTTGCAGCGGGGTGATGACGTGTCATCTCGCCAAAAGGACTAATATAACCATGTTTTACACTCTTGGTTTAATACTAGCTCTGCTTAGGGCAGGCACAAAAACTTAGTAGGCACAAAATACTTTTTTTTCCTGTTACAGGTGGTAATTGTCCTAGGCAATATTCCCCTCTCTGCTTTTCGTCCACCAGCATTCTAATCTTCTTTTCGTCCCCTCGACAGCCTTGAAGTTAACTTCCTCTCTGATACCCTTAAATCCTAGGGTTTCTGAAAGCCCAATATTCCCTTCATGTAGATTTGGATGGATACCCTCACATCCTAACACTATGTGCCGCATAGTTTCTGTTTCTTTTCCGCAGACCACGCATACCCTATCATTTTGTGAGTACTTCCCCACACGGCTATTAATTCGCAAGCAACCTGCTCTAGCCTCAAAAAGCAAAACAATGCCCTTGGAATTATTGTGGAAATTTTCTTTTCTGATGTCCAATTTCTCAGCCCTGTACATCTCTAACGAAGCTTTAGTTTCCATTTTTTTCTCTCCATTTATACGTTTCTATCTGCCTTGCCTCTTTTTTGGTTACCTTGGCTATTTTGGATTCTCCACTGCTCTTTCCGTATTTCATCGTTAGCCTTCTAGTCTTCCTTAACCACAGCGTGTCCACGCTTTCAAGTACATGTACCTAACAACTTTAGCTGCCCACTTACGTTGATCTATTGCTCTTAACCGCCTCTCAAAACATATTTTACTCTGCGCTTCTCGAACTTCAAACGACGCCCAGCCCTGCACTGCTTCGTTAGTTGTTTTTCCATGCGCGCCTAAAGCCAAACGGCCTACCTTTCTCTCGTTCACTTCAAGGCCTGATAGAACGTCTGATTTTAAGCCGAGTGCAGCATTCGCAAATGTGAGACCCTGAACCATTATTCTTTTCCACATTCCTCTCACTACTTCATATTTGTTATACTTCCACAGAGCTCTATGCTTCATTATAGCCGCGTTTCACTTTCCCTTACACTTAAGTTGCTCCTCGTGAGTTCTTAAGTAGTTATCCCCTTAGTTGCCGATGTTGCCGAGCGGAAGTTGCCGATGTGCCTCACCACCGCAGCCGGATGTTACTCCGCGCGGCGCAAGTAGTGCGTTACTGAGAATATTTTGAACATGGCACGAGCCGTTTTCGGTGACTTCTTTTTTACTTAATATGCTATAAACTTCAGCAGCGACAACAGACAAACTACGCGGGAAAAGGCAAACGATATCATAGCCCTATACTTTCAAAACGCGCCCGCCCGTTGACACCTGGGTTTGTCGCTTAGGCGGAGTGATACCGTACATGAGCTATTGCCGTTCTTAACTTGTTCCCGAGTATAGAAAGAGAAACGGCAGTGCCGGTTGAGGATTTCCGCTACCACCCGTTCAATTCCAGTCGCCTTGAAAGATGAAGGCACTGACGGGGGCGAACAGGAATCTGTGACGATTGCTATACCCGGGAGAAAATTAAGATTGGCAACAAAAGTTGCCTCTGCACCTCATCGCCGCAGCCGGCTAATACTCCGCGCGGCGCAAAAAGTGCCTTGCTGCTAGTATTTTCAACGTGACACGAGCCGTTTCCGTGGGTTCCCGCACTTAATCTGCTTTTGAATTCCTGCAGCGACTGCAAAAAGACTAGGTGCAAAGAAAAAGACGATATTGCGCATTAAGCGCAATCTTGTTTCAAAACGCGCGCGCGTTGACAATCCGAGTCCGTTGCTTCGGCGGAGTGATACAATACATTAGCTATTGCTGTTTTTAACTTGTGCCCGAGAACAGCGGGAAGAAGGAGCTTTAAAGGGGGCTGTCAAGGGGGCTGCAATGGTAGTGACGAGCAAGACCGCAAAGTTCAATAGAAAGTTCAATAGCACGTCGACAAAAGGTCCAATAATACTTCGCCTTCACATTCTTCGGAATTTGTAAGCACCCCGTAATTTTTTTCCGTTTGTATAAAGGATGCCGGCAAAGGCTCTGTAGTACTTAAGCTAACATGCGCTTAAAAAAAATCAAAACTGCGGGACTGGTGAATCAACTTCGGCAACGCAAAAGGCGAGGGAGTCAGAAAAATTACGTGCTTAGAGCAGAAAAAGAGCATTACCAAGTATTCTTCACATTCTTCGGAATTTGTAAGCACCCCGTAATTTTTTCCCGTTTGTATAAAGGATGCCGGCAAAGGCTCTGTAGTACTTAAGCTAACATGCGTTAAAAAAAAATCAAAACTGCGGGACTGGTGGATAAACTTCGGCAACGCAAAAGGCGAGGGAGTCAGAAAAAGTACGTGCTTAGAGCAGAAAAAGAGCTATTGCCAAGTGTTCTCCGCGAAAGAAAGAAATCAATTTTCCTCAATTGCGCAATAAACAGGCGTATACTTGAGGAAAACAGGCTCTTGTAGTGATAATTACATGTTTTTTGCCTCCTTAGCGAATAAAGTCTCCAGCTAAATTTTAGACCAGCTGGCATCAGAGACTTTTAAATTCAAAACCCAAACTTCTGGGTCCATAACTGAAGACAATATCTGCCTTTTTCTGCTCGCAGCGTCAGTTCAGCCACAAGCTGGAAAAATGTTTACACACTACAGTTGCATACCGTAAAAAAAAAATGGCGCAGCTTGCACTACAGGTGTAAGGCTGGAGAAAGAGCAGAGCTGGCGGTCCCTCTCCCTTGGTCGGAGACCGGGCTGTTGCGCCTCACACGGATTTCGAAACTTGCTGCTGAAACTTCTCCCTGACCGGCAGGCTCGGATCATTTTGTCCGCAGTCTTTCGCGTGTCTCCCAAAGCAGACTGCGTTAGCACGTGATGGAACCCGCAGCAAACACGGCTTCGTGAACTATACGCGTCTCTAGCGCGAACTCTGTGTCCATGTTCCCCCTTCAGAGGCGAACACATATGAACTGGCGATAACAGCACGCGAGAGATCACACCACAAACTATGGGAAGAGTGTTTTAGAAGGTCTAGCTGGCCGACTCCTGGTGCTCCTCGCATGGCACATGCTCACGTGTACTCGGTATTTTTTTTTTTGCAGTATTTTTGCGAGCTTGCTACGTGGCGCAAGCCCACACGCAAGCGTAAACGACGCCGTGAGCTCCTAACGAGGCACCCGCTCACCGGCGCCTGGTATTTTTCTTGGTATTTTTTTTAGGTAACGTTGGAGAGCGCAACTAAAAGCTTAAACAGATCTGCTGTTAAAACGCTATAATAATGATTGTAGCCCTTGAAAAAATGACAAATGGGTTTTCGACGTTTGTTCGCTGCAGGTGAATTCAAGTTTAGAACACACCTTCAATGCACCACAGCCTGGTGGTAGGGCTTCGAAATCGTCTGCACTGAATGCCTCCGCGGGGACTTCATTTGACCTGAGAGGTTTGGTTCCGGGATCCACTTACCGCGTGTGTGTACAGGCCAGCACGAGCGCTGGACTTGGAGATGCCGCGTGCGGCAACTT